>JAUTXW010004502.1:600000-789512 GCA_030620095.1 Kuschelorhynchus macadamiae | reverse complement strand
GGGAAGATTGAAGGACTTGATATTTAAAGGAAGAACTCACACAAAAGAAGAATTGCAAGAGGCCACTAGGCAAGCTTTTGCATCTATTAGCCCAGTTGAACCAATAACAGTTGCAACCTTGGTACGCAAAAGATGCTTAGTTTGTATTCAACAGGGAGGGGCTCAATTTGAACAACTTCTCTAAATATATTTATCAGAAACCTATCTAACTAAATACCTAGATTTTCATAATTATTTTTTATTTTCACTTGTAGCTGTAAATAGTAGTTTAGTTTGTTAATTTTGTTCAACTTTGCTATGTAAACGAAAAAAAATAAAAAAAATTAATAATAAATAATTAAAATAACGTTAGCTAGTGTTATTTAACTTGTGTTTCAAAGTTGTGAACAAACTATAAATCTTAAGAATACCTACCAATAATATCGTCATCACAAATCAAAGCCTACTTCGATGTAAACCAAAAACACCTATATTTTCGTTATTTTTGAAATAAGTACCTACAACTTTATATCACTGAAAAGGGCTAAACGCGCAGCATTTTTTATAATTTATAGCCAACTATGATTTCCATTTGAAAAAAAAAAAGTTTTGCCTATTTATGATAAAACGGACAACTATAGAAAATCTGAGTATGCCACTGGATTGCACATAAAAAAGTGCCTTTAGAATGTCTTTGCAGAATGTTAATATTCCGCAAAATAAAAAAGTTATGGACAATTTTCAAAATGGCCGAAAATTGAAAAACGCCCTATATCTCAGTTGGCAGTGAAAATATCGGCAGGCGGTTTTTGCCATTAAACATTTCTCAGAAATCGAGCCCATGACACCTAAGCAAGTTCTCTATCTAGTCAGGAAATAGGTTTTTCTCTGTTAAAACAGACCAATTTTGACCACCCTGTACATGACAACTTTCATGATTATTTGCTATTGTATGGGAATGATTATATTCCGACAGACAGAAGAACAAGCTGAGGAATAAGGACTGCTCCCCCAACGAAAACTGATTCCACATAAAACATATGACTGCGGACAAACCCTACCAATTAACATCTAATACGGAGTACAATTTATTCAATAAGACCAAGTTTATAAGAGAAATAATGTAACATAATATATAGTAAATTATAAAAAACTTATAAAAAAAAGATTATTCAAATAAATGGCGTGGCTAGGCAGAGATAAGGAAGATCCCCAGGAGACATTCATGTGCATGGGTCGGAATAAGCTAGACAGTAGAATAGTTTATAAAAAACATGGAAAGCATCAGTGCAGTGCACGCAAACATTTGGCTTACATTCAAATGTGCGCACAAAACACAGAAATTGATTAATTATATATAAGGAGTTTCCCAGAGTATCACTATTTCAAGTAAGACTTTGTTCAACTAAAGTTTGTCTCAAATGTCATTCCTTTATGCGATTTGGAAAAGAATTCCACATTTGTATGGCTATAGCAAAAACTGAATGATTTCTAAAACTAGATGCTTTGTGTTGAGGAAGTATAAAATCGTTACATTCCTCGTATGACATAGCGGTTATCTTGTACGCTAAAGTCTTCTCAAATAAGGGGTGTTGACCTGATTTTAAAATTGTAGAATACTAATAACAGCAGCACGCAATTCGTGTCTATTTGCCATCGTTAAAACTGAAAAATTATTTAAATATGGAGTGATATGATTCCTAAAGGAGATTATGAAGAAATCTCATACAGGTATTTTGTAACTTTTGAATAGATTTTGAAATTCTTCGAACCAACGAGCTATGATAAAGCACGTCCCCGTAATCAAATAGAGATAAATAAGTGTATTACATAAATAATATTTAATTTTTTCTGGCAAGTAAGTTTTAAGTTTGTTCAGGTTTTTAAGACGCATATATGCAACTCCAAGTTTGTTTTTAATATGTGTTTCGAATGAGAGTCCGGAGTTAAGATACTGAAATTTTTGTTTCACTTAAAACAGGCACAGGTGCGTTCTTGTTTAAATTTAGATTACCTGACATGTCTGCTATTTGAGTTTTATTAGTCCCAAAAGAAAATTACACACGATTTGGCTGCGTTCAGCTTCAGGTTATGATCCGATCGCAAAATGGTTTAATATAATCTAGATCGCGATTAAAAATTAGCCATACAATTTTCAAAATTCTGAGATTCAAATGACATATACAATTGAGAGTCGTCAGCAAATTGTTGAAGTTTCGAAAAATTAACTCACTTATCCATATCAGCAACATATAAAGAAAACAGCAACGGACCCCTGCGGTACCCCAGTTGTCAAAGGTAAATAGTGAGATTTGAGCTTGACAGGACCATCATTTAGTAGTACCCAGTGGAATCGGTCAACAAGATAAAACCTTAAATGCTACAGAGTTTTCCGATAAACCAGGGTAATGAAGTTTAGAATAGAAGATCTGGTAACAAAAAAGAAACAATACCTCAAATGGCTAAGTACAAAGCAAGAAGACTTAGATATGTATAAAGAATACAAGATAATACTGCGAAGAGCTAAAAATAATAAAAAAACGAAAACATGGATAAAATGCCAAAAAATAAATACATATATAGGTGGCAGAAAGTGTTCAGAAGCATGGAAATTTGTGGAGCGCTTAAGAAATCCAGGCAAAAGATAAAGCTTTTCTACAGACAATAACACCGAAACAACAATGGAAAGACCACTACCAAAAGTTACTTACTGCAAACAAACCAGGAATATTTAGAACAAAATAAAAGAAGAAGTAATATTTAACATACAAGGAGAAGAAGTTGCTGTAGAAGAAAAAGTCGTGAAAAATGCAATTATGAAACTTAAGAATGGTAAAGCTAATGGACCTGAGGGACTATCTGCAGAAATGCTTAAAAATGGAACTAATAAAATGGTACAGAATAAACAAATGCTTGAATGGTCAACCTGTACCAGAAGCATGGAAAATGGCATCACATATCTTCAATACACAAAGAGGAAACAAAAGGACTGCAACAAATGGTAGAGATTTCAGTAACCAGCACACTTAGTAGACTTTTACGGCAGAATTATGCGAGACCTTATAGAGGAAGGAATTCAAGCCAAAGAAGAAAAAGAACAAAGTGGGTTTGAGCCGGAAGATCATGCACTGATAACGTGTTTTGTCTCAAACAGGTTATAGAGAAAAGAACGGCGAAATCTTGAAACGCATATAACTATTCATTGACCTTGAAAAAGCCTATGATAATATCCCTATACCCAAACTCTGGCAAATACTAGAGGAATGTATAAACATCACACTGATAAAAGACTCAAAGATCTCTATAGACATTCAAAATCGAAAATAAAATCGGAAAACAAATATATGAGGAGTTCGAAGTAACAAAAGGATTACGACAAGGATGCTGCATCTCACCTACCCTATTCAAAATTTATGTCGCAGTAGCATTAAAACAATGGAAGAGAAAAGTACAGGGAATGGGTATAGAACTGGGAGATGAATGCTTGTATACACTACAATTTGCAGATGACCAAGTGGTGACAACAAACGACATTGAAGACATGGAATACATGCTAAGAAAATTAGTGGAAAGGAATACAACAAATGGGGTCTAACAGTGTAAATATTGATAAGACAAAGTATAATGCATAAAATGGAGAACAAAACAACCTTAACCTAGACGGCAATAAACAAATACTTCAATGTCAAGAATATATATCTATTTAGGGATAACGTTTGGACCAAACAGGAACTGACTACAAGGAAAATCGAGAAAAGAATAGCAAAAGCAAAGAAGGGTTATCGGAGTGTCTAAACAGCATACTCTGCAATAACGAAATATCAAAAAGAAGAAAATTCTGTGATACGAAACAATGATAAAAGTACACTCCTATATGGCTCTGAAACATGAAGAATAAACGACAGACAAAAACGAAAAATAGAAGAAGAGAGAGGATGCTCAGACTGCGTATGCCTCTCTGGGAATTTCAAGGCAGAGATAGGATTTCCAACGTACAGTAAAAGAGATTTGGCATAGAGGGAAACACGCTACAAGATGTAAACATAAAACAACTTACATGGTATGGACATGTGAAAGAATGGCAGATTCAAGATTACCAAAAAACTGATGGAATGGTTCCAGGGGGCAGACGTAAGAGAGGAAGACCGAAAGCAGAATGGCAAGGCAGTAAAAAAAGCAATGAGTGAAAGAAACCTATCCGAAGAAGACTGCACCGACCGAAGAAGGTGGAAATAGGCGTCGGACAACGTCGTAAGACGTTCTAAACCGAAAAAAAAAAAAAAAAAAAAAAAAAAAAAAAAAAAAAAATGAAGTTTAGCCAATAGCATATCGTGACTCAACGTATCGAATGCCTTACTAAAATCTAATAGAGCTAAACAGGTTATTTTTTTCTTATCTCCGCTGATCTGATGTCGTTTTCAAGATTTACTAAACACGTAGTAGTACTGAAGTTTTCACGAAAGCCTGATTGACATTCAGGTATTAATTTATTCTAAATAAAAAAATCCCGTTTGTTTTTGTGTAGATATGTTTTCAGAATTATTTTAGAAAGAACTGGCAGTATACTAATAGGTCTAACCGAATCCTTGCAATCTGGGATTATTTGTTTTCGCTAGGGGTTTCTATTATTGCTTTCACTAAATCAGGGTAACAATTTTCTAATATACAAGTATTAATTATATTTATGAGCGAATTTTACAAAAAGGTAAACATAACTTTAGATCCGTGATAGATAACTGATCTTCTCCAATGGATCTACTTTTTATTGAGTTAATTATTTTAATTAAAGAATTTTCATCTATTAGGTCAAAGTTTAAATCAGATGTTACATTAGCATGCTTATTTTGGTTATAAAAATTGAGTTTTATGTTTGAAGTTGTATTAACTAACTAAAATTAATATAAGAGTAGGGCTAATGTGAATAATGTCTTTTAGTGTCTACTTAATATTTTAGGTAAATATTTATTTATTTTTAAATTATTACGACATTTTAAACACATATTTTTTAATGTGGTAAAATCTTGCCAAATCTACTCCGGGACGATTTAACCAATTTTTAGGGAATATCCAGGATATTATCGGACTGACCCAGTGGCAAGCATAATAAAATAAAATGGAAAATTTCCTTTCCCTTGTTATGATTTTCTTTCATTTGTTAGGAATAGTGGAGTGTGGCGTAATTTAGTCACAGTATACATCTGTTGCATAAACTGTCTTTTCAAACGTTTTTATTCGGCATCATTTTCTTCCATCATATTAGATTCCTACCAATATTTTACCAGTGTCTTTATATCTATGTCACACTTGACTTTTGGGGATAATTTAAAATAAATTCACTAATTAGTTTTTACATTGACCCATATTACCATTTTGTTACGTCATGTTGAAATCGCACCAGTTTATCCCATTTTTACAGAATTTTTCTGCAAAATTTAAATTGAACAAGATTTTTTTACGTTGATTTAATAAAAAAAATATTTGGTTTCACTATCTTAAATTCGTACTCCAATTTTACCAGTTTATCTCTGTATCACACTTAATTCTTGCACAAATATTGAAATTAATTTAATAAGTGGAATTTTCAGCCTGATTTTTTAAATATTTTATTAGGCCACCATTTTGTTTTATTATCGTAAATTTAAACCAAAATGTCACCACTCCACTCGTAAAAGAACATATTAAAGATAAACACATCAATGATGAAAATTTAAAAAATATACAGGGTAAGCTAAAAAGTTTCTCTATTCTGCTTCTGAAAAAATGGAAAGAAAGTCGAAGATTTTTATCAGATTTTGTTGCAAAAAATGAAGAATGGCTTGAAGGAGAATTAAACGTTTCGACAATTAAAAAACCTGATCGTCCAAAAATAGCATTTTCCCAAGCGAGTAATCGTACCCAGAGGCGCAGAGTGAAAAATTTTGTAAAAAAAAACCAGTCAAAATGAACTTTATATGGCCACTGAAATGAAACTTCGATCAGACGGACATAGAAACGTAGCAAGTGTCTTTCACGAAATAGCGTATTCTCCAAACAGAGCTGCACAACTCAAAAAAAAACGATGAAAAATAGTGAGAAGCAAAACCGGTCTTATACCTTTGATGAAGCTTTAGCGTTGTTTATCCCTTTAAAATTGACACGTCATCAATACATCGGATTAAGAACATCAGCAAAAAAGAAAGGGCTTAGTAATCTTTATCCAAGCTACCACAAAATTATTGAATCTAAAAAAAGTTGCTATCCTTCTCAGAACCATATATCCATAACAGAAAAATCTGCCGAAATTAGTTTACAGAGTCTATTAAACCACACAATTGAACAGATCAGTGCAGTTCAGAGAGATGTGTTTTTGTCAACTTTTGATTGCTCTGCCGAAAATAGCCTAGCAAATGGATTTCAAGTGGGGGGCAGAAGGTAGTGGAAGTTACAATAATTATAAGCAACGATTTGAATCAAAAGAATCGGACAACTCGAGTATCTTTGCAACCTGTGTGGTACCTTTACAGCTCTAATATCAATCAAAATCTGAAAAAAAAATAATTTAGCAAAATCCGAGAACATCTTCAACCCGTTTCTGTAGGCCAGTGAAATTACAGTTTGTGAAAGAAACAGATTCGCTTATTAAAGAAGAATTTGCCCATATGGACGAACAAATCAAAAATCTCTTACCAACCAAAATTGTTATCGAGAAAGCAAGCTTCTCCGTCAAACATCAGTTACATAAAACTATAGTTGATGGAAAGGTTTGTAACTCATTGATGGATAACTCGTCCCAAAAGTGTCGTATTTGTAAGGCGGGTCCTAAAGAGTTTAATGATATTCCTACTTTGGTATCACGTAAATTGAGTACGGAAGCGATTAGTTTAGGATTAATTAAGGGATAAGATCATAAGAATTTGTTACTTAAACGAATTAAAAACAAAACTAAATTAAAAAAAAACTGTTAAGTGTTTTTTCAGCGTTACTTTTTAAAGATATTTATTTTTGTTAGTATGAAAATTTTATAGATAATCAGATTTTAATACATTCATTTTTTGGCAAATTTTTAAATTTCAGCGTTTTCTACTTTTTAATAGAATTAAAAACGTTGTAATAACACTTGTATGTATAGTGTATACTTGGACTTTTTAAATTTTTACATCGCGACACGTGTTAAAATACATTCTTAGTAATTTTTGATACACCCTGTATTATAATAATTTTATGCAGTTAACTAATTTAAGTCAATAAAATCTATAAAATGTAATAATTTACGCTCAGTTTAGCTTCTTTTACTTTAGTTGCAAAGGTCAAGACTAAAATTATGGACTGATTCTGAATCACCCTGTATATAGGATATATATCTTAATTTCTTATTGAAAATATACCCCGCGTTAATTGCAGAAATGCTTTAAAATAACATGTAAAAATAAATTTATCCAATAAGTTAGCTACCTAACAGCAAAAAAAATTGTCCAGCAAGAATTACAATCTGAATCACTGTGCGACGCACAGTACGTTGATCAATGGACAAAAATCGAAAAATCAAGTTGGCCTTTTATGGTTTTGCTCTTATAAGGATTAGATCACTTAGTGGGCCTTGATTTATCACTTGTTCAAGATATGTCAAAAGGTGTCCGTTTTCTGTCAGGTGAATTCGAATATAGCTTTCTCACAAATCAACATTTTTATCAGTTATTTTACATTTTTAAATACCTAATTTAAATATCTTGTCACATGTTTTTACATGTATTTTGGTCAACATATTTTGTGCAAACGATTCTTTAAGGTAAGTAGTTTAAACTATTATTTTAGATTAGTTGTATTCCCTATTATTAATGAAAACTGCCCTTGTATATTGCCCTTTACGAAAATTTTTAAACAATTTTAAAGACATTATAGAAAGAAAAAGATTTAACCAATACATGATTTATTTTAAACATCAATCTGAGGTATTAAGAGACGATTTTTAAGTAATTTAGCTGCGACTTTTTTATTTTTAAGTTTGCCCTATGTATCCAATTAGAAATTCTGACCTTTTTGAACAATGGTTTTCTGCCGACGAAAACAAGAAATTTGAGTGTGTTTTTAATGCAATAAAATTGTTTTTGAGGCTTGGAGATGTTCCAGATAAAACTAACAATGATCTGCAAAAATCTGTTGAATATGTATGTCTCGAAATCCGAACAAAATGGAGGGAATGTGGTAGAAAAAAGACAATACTTAAAAATAGCAGGAAGTGAGCAGGAAATTTCACTTCCAGATTCTGTTTTAAATCTAAGTTGCTTGCATCGTCAAAATCAGCCTAGTACTAGTCGCGGTAGGCCACTAAAATCGTTTGATGAACCTTCGCATAAAACCAAGAAAAGAAGAGTTGAAACACTTGTAGCTTCAAATTCGACGGCCGAGCTATCATTTGCGGCTGAGTTGTCAGTTTCAAAACGAAAAAATAATTCTAAAAACTTCTAAAGTAATTCTCTAAGTCCTGTTAAAAATTCGGCGTTGTATTTGGATTTAGATTTATCTGAAAGAAAATACGAAGTTTTAAAATCTACTATTGACGCTATTCATAGTGAATGTCTCCCAAGTGTGTTTACACTAAGAAAAACTAAAAACAGTTTTTGTTAAATAAAAATATCATAACTGAGTTATCAGCTGAAGTAAATTTACAGGAAATTTTGGATAAAACTGCAAATAGTATTTTACAATATTTTGAAATATCAAAAAATCTAAATACAATGTTAAGGTGTAAATGGGGGTTTGACGGCCGTTCAGAAATTTTCAAAGGATGGCAGTACCGATGAGTATATCTTTTTGATAGCATTTGTTCCTTTATGTTTAATTAATAGTGATGATGGAAGCGGTATGTGGATAAATATGCGGCCCTCTTCAACATTTTACTGTCATCCAATAAAATTTATATTTTCCAAAGAAAATTCAGAGTTAATTAAACATGAAGAAACAAAACTTAATTCATTTATTGAAGAACTTTCTCCATATCAGTGTACAATTACTTCATTTGAAATAGAAGTGAACTATAACATGATATTTACAATGTTAGATGGTAGTGTGTGTAATATTTTATCTATTTGCAATGCTACCATGAAATGTTACATCTCAGTGCCATCCCTAGAGAGAGGAACACCAATTAAGTAATGGAGAAAGTTCCCAATAAGAACCAATATCGTTTCGGCTTCTCTACTTTGCACTTATGGATTAGAATTTTTGAATTTTTACTTCATATTGCATACAGATTGCCTTTTAATACATGGCAAGTCAAAGGTTAAAACAAAAATACTAAAAAAAATACAAATTGAATTTAAGTCAAAACTTGGCCTTATAGTTGATAAGCCAAAACTAGGATATAAATCAAGTAACGATAGAAATACTGCAAGAAGATTCTTTAGTAATTCCAGCATTAGTTCAGAAATTACAGACATTAATGTCATTTTAATTGACAAACTTTATACTGCCCTATCCGTATTAGCTAGTGGTAGCGAAATTAATGTTAACAAATTTGGTGATTTACTTATTGAAACTAGAGATCTGTATTTGTGTTTATATAGCTGGTATTATATGCCCAGTAGCTTACATAAATTACACAAGGTAACAAAATGAAAATAAAAATTTGATGCCGGAA
Organism: Kuschelorhynchus macadamiae; assembly: GCA_030620095.1. Taxonomy (NCBI): domain Eukaryota; kingdom Metazoa; phylum Arthropoda; class Insecta; order Coleoptera; family Curculionidae; genus Kuschelorhynchus; species Kuschelorhynchus macadamiae. The sequence goes on along the minus strand of JAUTXW010004502.1, from coordinate 779,917 downwards.
ATCTGTGCTGATTCCAAAAATGCCACCATATTTTTTCTATCAGCTCTAGTTTTTGAGATACAGGTTATAGGTTAATTGATATTTTTTCTGATAAAGGACAACAAATAAAGAGATAGATATGTACTTAATCGTCAAAATAGAAATTTCCCAGAATCTAATTAACCAAAATGTTCCTATACTAGGAACTACTCAATACACTGCTCTTAATTACTTTTATACCTGTAATTGCCTATGACCCGATCCTTCTATACCTGCTTGGCTGTACTCGATTTAGTATATTACTAAGTTTTCCCAAGTAAAGTTGTGCTATCATTTTGTGTAAATTTTGCTCGTTTTGCAGTATCAAGACACTAAACTGAAACAATGGCATCCACAAGTAGACGTACCTGTGTAAATCATCCCGATGTTTTTTGTTATGTGTGTGGTGAATACACTTTGAAAGAGAGCAGAAAAATGATTTTTGACTTTATGAAAAGAGCTTATCTTGCCTATTTTGGCGTTCATTTAGGAGATCAAGATAAATCTTGGGCCCTACATTTCATATGTAAAATATGTGTCCAGGTACTAATATTACATTTTATCGAACACATTTGCGACAGTGGACAACTGGAAAGAGGAAGTGCCTAAACATTTGATGTACCAATGGTTTGGAGAGAACCGCGAAACCATCATGCCGACTGGTTGTTATGTTTAAGTCTATTTTTGTCTCGTTAATATTAAAGGCATAATGATAGAAACAATTTTGTAGACACAAATGGACGTATCCTGATCTAGATTCCGCAAGAAGGCAGTTTGGTTACTGTAGCGCATTCGGAAGAAATAAATATTGTGTTTTGATTTCTAGAAATGTTTTGTTGAAGTATTGGTTATTAGTTTCACTTTTTGGTTGCATCATTCAGCAGTCTACCCAAACTGACAGAAGATGATACAGAAACATCAACGTCTGACGAAGTTCAAAGAATAAGATCAATCAGAAAACAACAGCGAATTTGAAGCAGATTTTTGATTTTAATTGCAACCTAGAATCAAATACGCAGTGTTTCAATCAAGAAGAACTAAACGATCTTTGGTATAAGAGACCTGAATCTCTTAAAGAAATACCCAACTGAATTACTTGGATGAACATCCATTAGGCTGTGGAAAAGAAAAAATCTAAGCCTTTAATATTCCATTTAGTTAATGTTAGGATGATGGATGATCTTTTGACTGTGTCAAAGGTACTAAATATTACATTTTATCGTAAAAGAGATATTGTAGGATCTGCTGCGCTTTTTTCGCTCAGGAAAATGAGTTTGTAGATAAAATTGCTTGATGTTTCCATTCTCCAGTATGACCATCAGTGGTCAAGTTTTTGATGTGTGATACTCTAATTCCATCTATTCAGTGCTGTGTCTCTAGTTCAAATAGGTTAGTGGCAGATTATAATTTATATTAATGTCGTTCTTTTACACTAAATGACTCATGGTAACCAATATGGCTCATATTCCTTTCCTGGCTGGTAGCATTGAGTCCCGTTTGTAAACATTCTACCTCTGGCGATCATGAAGGTGGAACAATTTATTTAGATTGTTTTCTTTTTTTTAACAATTATTGTTCCACCATGGGACTGGTGGTTCCGTTTATGTGCTTTGAGAAAAAATTAAATACAACGTTATTTTTGAGAACATCGAAGAGATAAGGAGCAATTTGTGTTTAAAGATATAAAAAAGTTAAGTTCCTCCTTGGACAGCAAAACGTAGTTTAAAATGTGTTATAACGGTAACCAATATCCTTGTTTTTTGTATGAAACAATTGCTTTGGGACAACAGAGCTAAAAATGGGCACTGGGTTAACAAAATATCCTTGTTTTGTGCCTTTGGGACAGCAGAGCTAAAAAATGGGCATGATTCAAGAGATGTCATGATTCGAAATAAAACGTGACCAATGAACCTTTGGTTTTAAGAGAAAAAATGTTAATTCCGGCCTAGGCCTAATGAAGCAATTTGTGAAGGCTTTAAATCGAGATGGAAATTATTTTGGGTATTTGTTACGTAAATTTCCTGGCATTAGCATACGGAAAAACTAAAAGCTGGTATATTTGATAGTCCTCAAATAAGGCAACATTAAAGATCCACAGTTCACCACATCAATGAACAAGACTGAATCTAACGCTTGGTCTTCATTTGTACATGTATTACATTTTGTAATACAAAATTTTCTTGGGAATCATAAAGCAGAGAATTACGTAGAATTAGTGGAAATTTTCCAGAAAATTTAGGTGATTGTAGAGAAGAACAGGGAAAGATTCCATCAGGATATTAAAACAATGGAAGATCGTTATCAAGGACGATGGGATAGCCACATGATGGCGGACTACTGCTGGAGCCTTTAGTGAGACTGCCCTAGTAAACTCCGTTCTAGAAAGTCGTATAAAAGAAATTTTTTATGTGATTAGTGACTAATGTAATTATGTCAATTAAGTTTTTGCAATAAATACTTAAATCCATGTGTCTTTGTTTTTTAACTAGCAATAGTAATATTGTATATTATAACAGTTATAACGTGAAATATAAACACAATTAAAAAAAAACTAGATCTGATAGACAAAATCTGAGAACTTTCTGAACATTCTGCATCCAAAAATTATCCAGGAACAGTTAAAAAATCGCAGGTACCAAAATGTGTGTTGGCCTGTGTTATTAATACACCGATGCGATATAACTAAGTTTTTTGATATTCCTATAAGAAAATTATTAGAAGATGTTTTAGAGGCGAGGCATAAGGAGGTTAGAAAACAGAGGTTAAATCACACTCGCAAATCTTCACGATTAAACACAAATACAGATCTCCTAAATATGTTAATATTAACATCGTATCCTTTACTTGCTAGCCTTAACAACACAACAACTAAAAAGTCTAGATTTGTTAATAGAAATGTTGATAGTTATTTAGTTAACTCAGATTGTAATTGTGTAAATGTATTTCCGCGTAACTCTGATATTTTAACAGAAAGTTCTGATAATTCTGACAGCGATACAATGCCAGTTAGTTAATTTTAAATAATGTATTTCCAAAACATGTTTCAATATTGCCTCTGTATAAAATTTTGTTATTGATTTAGTTTTAAACTAGTTTCATGTCATTACGAGTCAAATAAAACAGTTTTTAATCATAATTCAAATACAGTGTGTCCCAGATTCGCTTCTCTATACAGGGATCTCGGCTCCTATTATACCTACAGCAAAGGTTAAATGGGGAAAGTTTTAGAGGAAACTTATTGCAATCGATATCCAGCTTCAGATTTACGATCGATCAATTGTTTTTGGAAATATCGTTGAAAACCGAAAATGGCGGATTTCGTTTTTGGCTAGTATATCCAGAACGGTAAATTTGACAGCTGCCAAAATGTGACATTATTCGGACACATTTTTAAGACAAATAAGATAGCGTATGCGATACGTCTTTATTGTTTTTTGTTAACCCGCAACTCGCCTCAACTTTTATTTTTCTTATGGCCGCCATATTGGATTTTTCAATTTTTGGAAAGAGAAAATTTAAAGTCTAGTCATATCGTCATATCTCAAAAGTGCATTAAAGATTTTAGTATCATCGAAATATTACACTTCGTAAAGTTAGGTTTCAGTTTTTTCTAAGGAGGCCATGATTTAAAGTAATGTTAGCTCTCAATGCTTTTCTAAGGAGGCCATGATTTATCTGTAACAAAATTGGATTTTGACTTTGACGTTAATTTAAATAGTTGAAAGTATCAAAGCTGTGTTTAATAAGTAGTAGGTACGCTTTTATCCCTATAAAATCATAAATCTGACACATAAATTATCAAAACCTATAGAAAATGGCCACCATCCGTATTCAAATGAAGAAAAAGTTGACATGTTAGCTCTGTACTTTCAATCATACAGAAATTCCGACGTTGCCTCCGCAAGATATTTGGAGATGTACCCCGAACGACGGCAGCCTCATAAAACCCAATTCAGGAAAATTGTAGTAAATTTAATTAACCATGGTGCCTTCGACCAACCTAGAAGCTGATACAATATAGTTGGCGCATTACCTTTCTGGAATGACGTCACGCTGGTTTCAAATAACGTATTTCTTATATTATTTATATTTCAGCGATGATTCCTAACCTAAACGTATGCAGTGATGTAGATAGGAGGGGTGCGTTCAGCACTGGCTAAAGCGAATTTAAAATTGGCATTTTCTGTACAGAAAGCGCTGCAACTTGTCGAAAATGGCTGGCAAAAAATTAACACTCTCATTGCCATAAAAAAACCCTCATTTTTCACACTTAATACAAAAATAACTATTATAACTTCAAAAACTAAAATTATTTTGCAAATAAGACTTTACTAATATAAATTCTTTCATCTTAGTCTTATTCTTTGTTTGCAATGTAATAAATTGACGCCAGTTACCCATTTTCATCAAAATTATTTTAATTCTCAATTACAGACAATACTGAAAAAATATTAAGAAAAGGGGAATAACGAACGATGAATCCTTTACCTCCAGAATGTTTCAAAAACAAAAAGAGGTAAAAACAAAAATCACAGATTACTTAAAGAACAAAATAAGAGATATGATCTATTGCGTGTATGCTAAAAATGAATATGTTACAATGAAGACTTTGCTTTAAAAACTAAAAGAGAGAAATTAATGTATAACTAACTAACTTTAAAAATAAAAACTACTCCCCTTCACTGTCTTCAGAATCAGAACTAAATTTTTCATCGTCACTGCTGTCTTCGTCGGTACTAATTACAAGTGGCGCAATGTCTGAAGCATCACATATCTGTATTGTCTTCCAAGCTTCTTGGATTACCCTTTCTGTGTGGCTGACATAATTTTTCCAATGCTCTGAAGATACTTCATTTATCGCTTTTTCCCACATGGCCAAAACTTCCGATGGTGTCCCCTTCAGACTAGCAATGTATTGGTCGTATTTCCTCTTACACTCAGACCATACCATTTCAATAGCATTAAATTGACAATGGTATGGAGGAAGTCTTAGTATTTTGTGGCCCAAAGGTTTCACATATTCGTCAAGGTAGAATGTTTTTTCAATGTTACAATTTTTTTCTACAATGCTCCATATTTCATCCTTCATGGCCCTCTCTGGGAAGTCAATGTTCTTTTCTTTTAACCATCCAATCAATCTCTGCTTTGTCCATGATTTTCTTGGAATATCCTCTAAAAGGCCGGAATGATAGCTTGCGTTGTCCATCACTATCAAACTTTTTGGAGGAAGATTTGGTACCAGCTGATTTTTAAACCAATTTTCAAAATTTTGCTTGTTCATATTGTCATGATAATCTCCGCTTTTTAGTCCACTTTTAAATATTAAACTGGCCCCTTTAATAAATCCTTCCTTTGATCCAGCGTGAACTACAATATATCGATGACCTTCACTAGCTTTTTTAGAACTTGTAGACATAGTGTTATCCTGCCAGCTGTTTCTAAACGAACCTTTACTAAAAATCCAAGTCTCATCAATAAATACGGTGGTATAAGCATCTTGTCCTAGATTTTGATTTTTGACATATTCCCTCAAGAAATTGATTCTCTTGTGGACGATGTGGGGCAAATCCATCAGGTATTTTCTATTATTTGATTTCTTCCACTTAAAACCAATACTTTTTACGTATTTTCTTAGCGAGGTGATGGAAAAATTAAAATATTCATTTATCTCTTTTAGTTTTTTAAGCAAAGTCTGCATTGTAACATATTCATTTTTCGCATACATGCAGTAGATCGTATCTCTTATTTTGTTCTTTAAGTAATATGTAATTTTTGTTTTTACCTCTTTTTGCTTTTGAGACATTCTGGAGGTAAAGGATTCATCGCTCGTTATTCCTCTTTTCTTAATATTTATGATTGTTGTATGGCTAAGTTTTGTTGCATTTGAAGCTCGTTCAATTATATTATCAGTTTGCGGAAGGATTCCATTTTTAGCTTGCTCTTTTTCCAATTGAAAAAAAGCCAAGATATTCAAAACTATTAGCTGTGATTGCTGATTATATCTTCGCGGCATCTTGCAAAAGTTTAAAAAGAATCACAACAAATCAATGTCAATTTTGACGAATATATTCTGAAAGACACATAACCAAAACCGGCATTGACTGTTGTAAAGAAACGACAATGAGTTTTTTCAAAATGTTTTTGTCACTGTCAGTTAACATAAATCAAACAAAAATAACCAAAAATGACGTCATTCCAGAAAGGTAATGCGCCAACTATAACAATGAAAATCGAGACAGAAACATTTTACAAGCTATCAACGAAAACCCTACTGCGTCGGTAAGAATTGTAGAACAGGAAACTAATGTACCAAAATCAACAGTACAGAGAGTTTTAAAAAAGAATAAGTACCATCCATACAAACCCATAATAGTACAAGGACTTAAGGAAACTGATTTTCCAAGACGACTACAGTTCTGTGAGTGGTATACTAGGAGATTTAATGAAAATCCTGATTTTGTAAATCATGTCTTGTGGTCCGATGAGAAGTGGCAGAGAGACGTCTACAGATCAGATTTGGAAGTAACGTTTGGTGTGGGATCATTGGTAAGTTAATCTAACCAATCTTTTTTAAATAGGCACCAAATGATGGTCAAATAATAATCTTTTTTTTTTCGTTTAGTTCTTTAATGATACTAAAAGAGTATAATCTAATAATAAAAAATTAAAACGTTCTACTCTAGTCAGTCAACTTACTTTTTTGATATTGTATTACATTTTTATTCAATCATTTTGTATTGTAGTTTCGAAGAACCTATAAAAATAGAATTGGGTTCTATAAATTTATTAACACTATCTGAATTTTCTGCAGATTTAGCTAATTCTCTAAAATTATTTTGATTGTCTGAATTTAATGATTTATTATCACCCGGGAAGCCTAGTTCTTGCGTTATGAAAAAAATACCATATTAATCAAATGTCGACTTATTTTTCGATTTTCATTATGATTTATAGAAAGGCGTTCAGCTGTATTTCCTAATAATTTAGATTTTAAAGCGCAAGGAGTTTGTTCTTTTGATATTTTATGTTTTATTAAGGCACGGTGTACTTCTTTAAGATTATTATATCACTGAAATAAATTGATTTAGTATTTCCGAAATTAATATGCAATACCAACAAAATAATTTATTACGGCTATTACTTCCCGCTAAGCAAATATGTTTTTCTTTTTCATAATAAAGCTGAATAGGTTTCAACTGTATACAAACTCATTTATTACGGGATGTTTCGATAATTATTTTTGGAAAGAAAATATCTACTTTTTTATAAAGATAATTTTCCCTTTATAATTTATAGTTTCTAGTACCATTCAAGTCAGGAACTTCTTAAGAGAGCAGTTTGACGAAAGAATAATTTCTTTAAATGGTCCAATATCTTGGCCTCCTAGATCCCCTGACCTGTCGCCCTTGGATTTCTACCTGTGGGGTCACACGAAGAATGAAATCTACGAATTTGATCTCCTTGCGACCCCAGAAATCCTGAGACAAAGAGTTCTGGACACATTTAGAAATATTAACCGAAATACACTTACCAGAGTTGTACGAAAAACAGTCACCAATTGTCAAAAATGTCTCGATGCAAACGGAAGTCATTTTGCAGATTTGTAAATTAATGTTACCCACTTACAAAGTAGTTAAAGCTCACTTAGATTTTCGTTCATGTTGTATTGAAAATGCAATGCGTTCAATACATTACTTACTTATTAATGTAATCTGGTGACAAATAATTCATGGCCTTCTTTAAAGACATTAAAACCTAATTTACGAAGTGTGATCTTTTGATGACACTAAAATCTTTAATGCATTTGTGAGATATCACTAGACTGGAAATTTTAGGCTCTTTCCAAAAATCAAAATATCCAATATGGCGGTAATAAGAAAAATGAAAGTTGAGGCCGGTTGCGGGTTAACAAAAAACAATGAAGACGTGTCGTTTACGTCATCTTATTTGTCTTAAAAATGTCTCCGAATAATGTCACATTTTGGCAGCTGTCAAATTTACCGTTCAGGATAATATACTGGCGAAAAACGAAATCCTCCATTTTCGGTTTTTCGCCGATATTTCCCAAACTTATTGATCGATCGTAAATCTGAAGCCAGATATCGAATGCAATAAGTTTCCTCTAAAACTTTCCCATTTAACCTTTGCTGTAGGTATAATAGGAGCCGAGATCCCTATTAAAAGCTCTTTTAAACGCTGAATATATCCAAAAGCAATTTTAAATCTAATTACATTTTATCTTGTTAATATATATTATACCATATAAGTTTATCTGCAAAGGTTCAACGATTTTTGTCCCAACCGACCATATGCTCAACGCACTGTGCGACGTCGCAAACTGAAGGAAAGACACACAGACGGAATTAATATAGAGGGTGATTTTTTCTTATATTTATTGATTATATTCGCCATAATAAATAATAAATTAGTACCACAATTAGTTATGATACAAATTTAAAATCAGTTCAATCAGGCTGAATTTTTAAATATTTTATTAACTGTCAAATACATAATTTTGATTTTTATACAAAATTTGAGAAAAATTGGATAAGTAGTTTTTTAGTAATATTTTTTTAACATTTCGTAAGGCCGCTATTTTGTTTTGACGTATTAGATTTTTACATTACATATAACCCATAATTTCTGGCCAAAATTAGAAGTCAATTGAGTAAGTAGTTTTATCTACGTCCATCAAGTTAAGAAGCTCTTATCTAACCTACGCATTTTGCGTGAGTTAAGAGCTTCATTACCTCACTCCTCTTTATAACCGCACGTATTTTCACTAATTCATTCTTTTTTAATTTGAAATTTGTAATATAGAAAAAGCGAAGAAGATTTTTATAAATTATTTGATTAAAAACTATAAAACATGAAAAATTATTTATTATAAATATTAATTGTGGAATTTTCGGGTTATTCGGGAATAAATAGACGTTATAATTTACTGAAACCTTCTATTCAGAACAAGTTATAATATATACTACTCCTAAAATCAATACGTGTGTCCGCTTTAGATGTGGTACCATGATATAAAAACTACATTCTTTACCTATTGTTATAATTAAGTATACAGTGTCGATACAGTAAATAAATATGTATTAATAATTTACTTAAATATATTACTATAATATAATAGTAAAATCTTTGCAATCTTTCAAATAAATTTCTGACGAAGTAGCCACGTTTGCTAAATTTGTAGTCAGTACATTGTTTTCATTATTTAAACTAGTCGTCTGATGGCTTTGTTTCATTGTTTTTCTGGTCTCCTCCAACATTTCTCCCGTTTCACCCAGAATTTTGGATGCTATTTTTCTTTTATTTTCAGCAGAATTTTCAATTTAGCTTTCCGCAAACGTGTTGGATCGCCAGCCACCAAGGCTCTTTACTGTTAGAATGTCAGCAATTTGTTTTGGCAAGGATCCAAAAGAATTAATGCCAACCGGTTGCTTCATACACATACCATTTCGAAATTGGATGAAAAACTTACCATGCTCGATGTTACACGGGCGAAGATTAATGTATTTTCGAACTAGTTAAACCGTGTCTATCTCTTGAATATTTCCAGATGCTACTTAGAATTCTCGGCTATTTACGGTTTCGTTGTCGGCAAAAAAATGAAAAGATCGTCTTTCATCCTTGACATTCTCCAAAAACAAATGTGTTAACTCCTCTCGCCTGCAAGCTTCTGCAAGCCCAGTCATCAATGCGACTTTCATAAAAAATTATTTTTTGTCATCCGCTTCTGAAAGGAATGTTGTAATATTGGTTTTAGTTAATAACCTTGACTTTTTTGATCGATATCCCTCAGATTTTCTTTTGAGGAGGGCGACTAAATTTATAAATTTGCTGGTATTAATATTGAGTTTAATAGATATAGTCGAATGCGGCTTATCGTGCGGGTCCAAAGGTCACCAACATTATGAATCAAATCAGAAAACACAGTGAATACCAAAATGTTGTGTGATTCTTTTATCGGGCTATTAAATCTCGATGGGCTATTTACAAATATACAGGGAGCAAGAAAATAGTTTTTTTTTATTATATTACGCAATATTATTAAGATAGCCACTTAATATTATTTTATATATTAAATGACGAAGGACTAAATAAGAAAATTCGCTAAATATGTATTTGGTTAAAATTTTTAGGTTGGCAAAAACAAAAATACACAAAATGGCAAGCGCCTTAATAAAGTCGGAAGGAGGTTCGAATCAGTGGAACAATCAGGATATGTTCTGTTTATACAGCCACTTAATGAAAGTGAACTTTTTTTATCCATCACCAAAAATTATGAGCCCCGCTTGACCTAAAAATCTAACCACTTATACAGTGTCATTTATTTAAATGCAGGCCACCCCTCTACAAAGAAAACTTGTTTTTTTTGTATTGTGATAACAAAAAAATTTTGTTTTGCAAAAATATTATACACTTTTGTTAAAAATACTAGAAAATTAGTTATTACTTCCCTCGTGAGATTTTTTCAGATCTTTACGTTTAAGGGTCCCTAAGTGCCGGAAAACATGTTTTCTCAATTCCGTCTGTATGGAGGTATGTCTGTCCGTCAGTCTGTTTATTCGCGGCATAGCTAAAAAACTACTTATCCGATTTCTTCAAATTTCAGTCTAAAATTAATGGCCTTGCGTGCGAAAAATACAGGCTATATATTTCAAATTTTGTCTCATAGTTAATAAAAATATTTACTTACTTTAAACACGCTTTAAAATTGGAACAAGTATTCTATAATTATTTATTTACTGCCTACAAAATTACAAATATACTAAAAAATTAAGCAAAAAAATTGTGTCATATCTAATAAAAAAATTTTTAAATTAAAATTCACTGGCTAATATCCAGGAGCCAGTGCCAAAAGCTCTGAGAATCGGTATAAGGAATGTATAGAAACTTGTGCATGAAAAAAAAACATAATTTACTTCCGAAGAAGATTAAGAAATGTACACCAAAAAATCCAAGGGCAAAAGACTTAAGTTACAATGCAAAAATGGATATTCATAATGCAATTTATGATTTATACACGTCAAAGACTAATATAATCTTTCAGAAACTTTTTAATATTATAGACTAAAAAATATCATCATCACTTAAAAAGTCCTCATCTTCTGATCCCATATTAATTTCTCCGTATGTTCCACAGATTTATTCCAGTACTCCTGTGTAATATAATTGAATGAATCTTGCCAAACAATTTGCACTTCATTTGATGTAAGACCATCGTTCACGTGTTTTTCGTAATATGATTTTGCCCCAGCCCATACTAATTCTATTGCGTTAAACTGGCAATGGTATGGCGGCAGTCGCAAAAACTCATGTCCATTTTCCCTTAATATTTCATTTAGGCCATATATTGTTGGTTTTTTAATAGATTTTGCTATTAAAAGAAGTTCTAGTTTCAGCATATTGGGTAAAGGATTTTATTTTATTAGCTAGTCATAAATATCAATTTCCTTCCAGGATGAAGTAGGTTGTTTATTTAAGATTCTTGAATGATAAGATACATTGTCCAGAATGATTAAAGATGGAGCATCTAAATTTGGAATCAGTTGTTCTTTTAACCACTTTTCAAACAGTTCACAGTTCATATTATCATGGTAGTCCATACTTTTGGATGGTGAAGAAAACAGTAAACTTGCACCTGGGAGAAATTCTGTTGAAGAACCTGCATGCAAAATGATGAACCGTTTTCCCGTCCCACATCCCTTTTTTCTCCTGACACTTTTTACAGACTCATCCTGCCAAGATTTCGAACCACTTCCATCAGAAAATATCCAAGTCTCGTCAAAAAATACCACTTTTCTAAATTTTGAATTAACATTTTCCGTGTATTTCTTAAAAACTGGATACGCTGACTTGCTATATGTGGCAACTCGCATAAAAATCTTCGATTACAGTCCTTCTTATATCGAAAACCCAACATTTTTATTAATTTTGACAACGATTTTAGTCCAATTTTCAATATGCCTCGATTTTTTAAAGCTTCTTTTAAAACTTGAAGGGTTATGTTAGTTTTTGATGTGTATAAATCGTAAATTGCATTACGAACATCTATTTTTACATTGTCACTTAACTCTTCTGTCTTTGGCTTTTTTCGTGTACATTTCTTAATCTTCTTCGGTAGTAAATTATGCTTTTTTCATGCACAGTCCTTATACCGATTCCCAGAGCTTTTCCTACTGTCTCCTGGATATTGGCCGGTGAATTTTCATTTTCGTAATATTTTATTAGGTTTAATACCAATTATTTCGCTTGTGGATGCAAAAAACCCGAAAATTGTTTTCTATTACTCATTTTGTCACTGACTTGTCAATGTGACTTTGAAGTGACATCGCTCAAAGATTTTTGCAACTGCTGGTATTTATATGTTTATCCTCTTTTTTCACATAAAAATATCATAGGTCTATCTAATTCATCTTCCGGATTTTATGCGGAGGATATGATTACACGTAATAAAAGAAAAACAAACTTAAAAAGTTTGTCGTTGATAAATCGTATGACCCGCACGATAATACTGCTTTTGACTATATCATTGTTCTTATTATAGAATAAAGTACACAATAAGTACATTTTCATTCCCATAGTTCTGGACGTTCTTCTCTCTGCACCATTTCTGGAACCTATTGAAAATATACTCATATTTTGGCCCGAACCTTTTGGGAAGCATGCCCTGGATGCTTCCTGCTCAATATCCGAACGAATGCTTCTTTCTGAATCACTCATTTTGACTTAAGAAATTAAAATTGTCAATTAAGATGTTACTTAATTTGACCTTGCCGGGGGTAACGCAGAGCGGCAGGATTAAAGTGCAAACAGGTCACAGCTAATAGAAAAGTGTTTTATGCTTGCGTTAAGCTTTTTGAAAAAATTGTTTGATAAAAATATCTGTGTATTTTAACAATCGTGCAGCAGACATAGATAAAATGTTGGGCTCTTGTAGAGATTAGGCATTTTTAATATTGACACTTTTTTTGGATTCACTGTAGAGCTTACCACTAAATAAACAAATAAACACATTTTAGCAAAAAAAAATCGAGGATGAAGCATTTTTTTGCAAAAAAAAAACAAGTAGTTTTCACTTTGTAAGGCACTATATAGTTAAAAACGTCTACTTTTACTTTAATTATGTTAAAATTGCACGCAGAATAGATAATTAGGTCTGTTATATAATAATATACTCTTTTTTAATTAAAATTCATAACTGACTAATGTTAAAAGTGTATCAACAAAATGTTATTCAACTAAAAAATTCTTAAACAGACCTTTGACAATTTTGACATTTCTTGATCACTCCGCTATTTCCTCCGTATTCACTAAGCAATGATGCCAAATTTAGTTTCATTTTATCAGCGAAGAATTTATTACTCTTTATTAGGGTTGTTATAATATTTTGTTGGATAGTTGAAACGGTGTCATTAGGAGCACAAGGTGAAACAGTAAAGGGTTAGCACCAGGTTAGGCGCCGAAGACATCATCATTAAAGCCATAACATAAAAAACAGTACAGCTCAATCACTAAAAACGTAGCGTTAAGTTTAAGATATTTACATCATAAATCAAGAACTGTAAGGCAAATTGGCAACACTGTAACGTTCCTTTTATTTCAATACTATATTAAGGAGTTTTTGCACTGCAGTGTTTTGAAAATTGTAGGAAATTTGGTCAATTTTTTTTTTCTGGATCAAAAGTGTTCCATCCGCAAATTGTATGTTTTTAATTTGTACTAGAAGACATAGGCTTTCGTTCAAAATTTGAAAAAATCGTAAACTCCAAAATACTTACATTCAACAAGACCCAAATATTGTACAATACATGTGAGTTAACCTCATTAAGATACTCGTGTAGAAAGCACGCGTTGTAACTACACAACAGTTATGTTGTTAACTCACTTGTATCGTAAATATCTATTTTAGCTATGCCGCGAAAAGTCACACCGACAGACAGACCGATGGAATTGGGAAAACGTGTTTTTCGACATCTAGGGACCCTCAAACGTGAAGATCTGAAAAAATCTCGGGGGATGATTTCTTTCACGATTACAATACTTCCATTTTACGTAAGTAAAAATTATTTAACCGCCATTTTGTTCCTCCATCCTGACTTCGTACCACAACTTCACCCGTTTATCTCTATATCACACTTCATACGTGCACAAATTCTGAAATTAATCCAGTAATTAATTTTTTCTCAGTCCGATTTTTTAAATATTTTATTAGGCCGCCATTTTGTTTTGGCTATCTTATATTCATACCAAAATGTTTTCAGTTCATTTCGATGTAACATTTGATTTTTGTGCAGAATTTGATAATTAGTTTTCATCTTGTTCCGGCATATTGGATTTTTACTAAATAATTACCAGGTTATCCCTATATGACCCTCAATTTTTGACTGAAATTTCAAGTCAATCTGATAAGTTGTTTTTAAGCTATGCCGCGAACGGACAGATAGACAGACAAACCAAACCGACGGACCGACGAAATTGGTAAACATATTTTTTGGCTTCTAGGGGTGCTAAAACCTGAAAATATGTAAAACCTGATGACTTTTTTACAGTTGCAAATATTTTATTTGGCAGCCATTTTGTTTCGCCATCTTGAATTAGTAACCCAGTTTTATTAGTTTATCCTTATACTACAATTATTTATGGAATACAATTTCACAATAAAATCAGTCCAATAAGTAGTTTTTTTAGTCCGAATTGTTAAATATTTTATTAAGCCGCCATTTTGTTCCTCCATCTTGGATTTGTACCAAAATTTTACCAGTTGATTTCTACATAATACTTGATTTTTGTGCAAAACTTGAGATAAATAGAATTAGTAGATTTTTAGTAATATTTTTTTTTCAATAGGCCACCATTTTGTTTTTTGTTTTGCCGTTATTAGATTTTTACAAAAATGTTATCAGATCATCCTCATATGACCCTTAATTTCTTACCAAAATGTGAAGTTAATCGGGTATAGTCAAAAGCAGTGTTATCGTGCGGGTCATACGATTTATCAACGACAAACTTTTTAAGTTTGTTTTTCTTTTATTACATGTAATCATATCCTCCGCATAAAATCTGGAAGATGAATTAGATAGACCTATGATATTTTCATATAAAAAAGAGGATAAATATACAAATACTAACAGTTGCAAAAATCTTTGAGCGATATCACTTCAAAGTCAGATTGACAAGTCAGTGACAAAATGAGTAATAGTAAACAATTTTCGGTTTTTTTGCATCTACAAGCGAAAAAAATGGTATTAGATCTAACAAAATATTACGAACCACTGAATACACCGGCCAGTTTCCAGGAGACAATAGCAAAAGCTCTGGGAATCGGTAAAAGGACTGTGCAGAAAATTGTGCATGAAAAAAAGCATAATTTACTACCGAAGAAGATTAAGAAATGTACACGAAAAAGCCAAAGACAGAAGACTTAAGTGGCAATGTAAAAATGGATGTTCGTAATGCAATTTACGATTTATACACATCAAAAACTAATATAACCCTTCAAGTTTTAAAAGAAGCTTTAAAAAATCGAGGCATATTAAAAATTGGACTAAAATCGTTCTCAAAATTAATAAAAATGTTGGGTTTTCGAAAACAAAAACAAAATCCTTTACCCAATATGCTGAAGCTAGAACTTCTTTAAATTGCAAAATCTATTAAAAAACCAACAATATATGCCGTAGATGAAATATTACGGGCAAATGGACATGAGGTTTTACGACTACCACCATACCATGGTCAGTTTAACGCAATAGAATTAATATGGGCTGGGACAAAATTATATTACGAAAAACACGTGAACGTTGGTCTTACATCAGATGAAGTGCAAACTGTTTGGCAAAATTCATTAAATTATATTACGCCGGAGTACTGGAAGAAATCTGTGGAACATACGGAGAAATTAATATGGGATTGGTGGAATCGAGAACGAGTTCTAGATGTCGAAATAGCACCAATGATCATTGCGCCATTTGAGGACGACTCAGAAGATGAGGACTTTTTAAGTGATGATGATTTTTTTAGTCTCTCATATTAAAAAGTTTCTGAAGGATTATATTAGTCTTTGACGTGTATAAATCATAAATTACATCATGAATATCTATTTTTGCATTGTAACTTAAGTCTTTTGCCTTTGGATTTTTTCGTGTACATTTCTTAATCTTCTTCGAAAGTAAATTATGTTTTTTTTATGCACAAGTTTCTGTACATTCCTTATACCGGTTTTCAGAGCTTTTGCCACTGGCTTCTGCATACTAGCCAGTGAATTTTAATTTAAAAATTTTTTTATTATTTATAAGACAAAATTTGATATATAAAAATCGGTAAAATCGCTTTACCAGAAATTTTGGGCCTTAAATAAAAATACAGGCTATATATATATATATATATATATATATATATATATATATATATATATATATATATATATATATATATATATATATATATATATATATATATATATATATATATATATATATATATATATATATATATATATATATATATATATATATATATATATATATATATATATATATATATATATATATATATATATATATATAGCCTGCATTTTTCGCATGCATGACCCTTAATTTTAGACTGAAATTTGAAGAAATGGGATAAGTAGTTTTTTAGCCATGCCGCGAACAGACAGACAGACGGACAGACATACCTACAGACAGACGGAATTGAGAAAACATGTTTTCCGGCATCTAGGGACTCTTAAACACATAAAGATCTGAAAAAATCTCACGAGGGAAGTAATAACTAATTATCTTGTGTTTTTAACAAAAGTATATAATATTTTTGAAAAAATAAAATTTTTTTGTTATCACAACACAAAAAAAACAAGTTTTCTTTACACGGGGGTGGTCTGCATTTAAATAAATAACACTGTATAAGTGGTTAGATTTTTAGGTCAAGCGGGGCTCATAATTTTTGGTGAATGATAAAAAATCTCACTTCATAAAGTGGCTGTATAAACAGGACATATCCTGATTGTTCCACCGATTCGAATCGCCTTCCGACTTTATTAAGGCGCTTGTCATTTTGTGTATTTTTGTTTTTGTCAACCAAAAAATTTTAACCAAATACATATTTAGCGAATTTTCTTATTTAGTCCCTTGGCATTTAATATATAAAATAATATTAAGTGGCTATCTTGTAATATTACATAATATAATAAAAAAAATCTATTTTCTTTCTCCCTGTATATTTGTAAATAGCCCATCGAGATTTAATAGCTCGATAAAAGAATCATACAACATTTTGGTATTCACTGTGTTTTCTGATTTGATTCATAATGTTGGTGACCTTTGGACCCGCACGATAAGACCGCATTCGACTTAAAGTAGTTTTTTAGCTATGACGCGAACAGTCACACCAATAGACCGACAGACATTGTTGCTGCTAAGCTTGCAAAAATATGTTCTGCTAAGACTGTATATAAGTAGTATTTAGTGGAGAGAGACTATTTGAATGTTTCTTTATCCTAAATCCCAAAATAAATAAATAAATATGAAAGCGGATTAGTTATGATAGATATACCCTCTGTATAGTTTTCTTTGGATAACAATGTACAAATCTAATATAATAATAACCTTACATTAACAAGCATATATCGCAAATGCATTGACATAACAGGTTATCCTATTAAATCTATGGGCAAATGCCCGGAATCCACCAACTAACCTAATCACCTCTTGTTGTCATTACCTACAGTCTTACCTTAAGTTTGTTTTTGACATAAGTTAGCTTAGCGTGTCAGTTATATTTACTAGGATAGCTAAAAACCTACTTATAAGATTAAAATAGTGTTAAGTTAATATTTTAAGGAACATGCAACGTGCAGCTCCCGATCGTTATCACTATCATCAGTGGCACTCTTATACCCCGGAGGTAGATCCTTACAAGAGAGTGAGAGTCACCAATATCATCAAAATTGTTTTTATCGTCATCACTTTATTAGGTGGAGGGTTCTTGGCTTTGACTATAAATGTTTGGCCGTAAGTACTGATTTTTTACTTGTCTTTTTAATTATTTAGTTAAAAAAGCCAGTGACTTAAGTCATAAGGTGGGAGACACACCTTTCAACTTCTTCTTATCATAACTTTTCCTTGTTAGCAATAAATTAATTTAAAATCATGGAAAATTTATTTGCTTTATAAAAACATTCGCCGTATATGTTAAGTTTTCACTAAAATACATGCAAAAATATCTCAGACCATTTTTTAAAACCACTAAACTGGAAAAGGTGCGACTAGTTGTTAATTGGGGTCTAAGGTATTTAAATATAACAAATAATTAAAACCTAGCCACACCTATGCTGTAAACAGTAAAGACACGAAATTTTAATAGATTTAAATTATCTAATTTAGAATTTAAATGCGAAATCTACTGATCTTGTTTTATTCATAAAATAATTTTAAACAAATTGCCTAACTTTTTTTAAGAAATTCAAATAATAATATATTATAATAATTCAATTTCAAAGTAATAGTTATAATGTAAATACTAGAAATCAAAATAACTTGGAAATTCCTGTTCATCAACAGAAAAATATAAATCATCCTTTCAATATATTGTTACGAATTTAGCCCTAGTCATAGATTTGTTAAGATTTAGATGAATTTATTTATTGTTTGTTATTTTATTGAAGTAGACTTACCTTAATTTTTATTCATGTAACGACTATGTTAGTGCCAAAAATCGTTCTCGAATGTTCTGTTAGGCTTAATTCATCTCACCCTGTACTATTTGGATTATTCTAGAATTTTCTAGATCATTCCATCCTTTTCTAAAGGCTATATAAGCGTGCCGCGAGGCCTATTTTGATTCAGTTGTAATTGAGATTTCGAAGTGTTAAAAATCTGACATTGACAAGTTTAAAGTTACCTTAGTTACGATTATTAAGTATAACCAGTGTCTACCTTTGATACCTGTAACCTGTGTTTTGAATAAAAGGAGTGCATTCAGATTCTACGTGTTTGTGTACCGGCCAATCCGGAACAATATATTAAATATATATTTTCTATAATTTATAATAATATTCCTCATGAGATAAAAAACCTCAAATATGATTCATTTAAAGAAACATATCAAAACTCTTAATCGTGATGTAGGATTGGAAGACTGATTACTCAGTAATCAAAATTCTGCCTTTTGTACCAACTAGTAGGTTACCTTTTATCTAGTTTTACATAGATAATCATGAATTGGAATATTTTTATTTTTTTTTAATGATATGTGTTTCAATTACCTAGCACAACTAAATCATTAAAAACAATCACCGTATTTCTCTATTTTTTATGTCCAAGTAACGGGATTTTGAGTGAAAGAGAAAAGTAAACTTCAAATTCACAAGTCTTAGACATTCTCTTGAGTCACTGGTTATTTTAAATAGATTATTCAAAGGAAATGTACTTCTAAAATTTCTTAAACTTTTAGTTATTATAAATATTTTTTTTACTTGACAGGGTAGAAAATTGTGTCCTTACGTTTTCCTAAATATTTTAAATTGAAACAAAAAGCAGTTAAATTATAAAAAATTGAACCTTTCTGAATATCAAGATAGCTTTTTTCTTCTGATGTTTATTGTTTTTCTGTCTATAAACTAAACATTATTTCTATATTATTTATTTAACTGTACAACTATAGTCGAATGCGGTCTTATCGTGCGGGTCTAAAGGTCACCCACATTATGAATCAAATCAGAAAAGAGTGAATACCAATAATTGCTATTCAATTATGTGCACGGTTAGAACATACTAACTGCGATCCCTCCCAATACGGACATTTAATATATAAAATAAATATTATTTTATATATTAAATGCCGAGGGACTAAACAACAAAATTCGCTAAATATGTATTTGGTTGGCAAAAACAAAAATACACAAAATGGCAAGCGCTTTAATAAAGTCGGAATTTCGAATCAGTGGAACAATCAGAATATGTTCTGTTTATACAGCCACTTAACGAAAGTGAGATTTTTTTTGTCAATCACCAAAAATTATGAGCCCCGCTTGACCTAAAAATCTAAACATTTATACAGTGTAACTTATTTAAATGCGGGCCACCCCTGTGCAAAAAAAACTTGCTTTTTTTTGTATTGTGATAACAAAAATTTTATTTTGCAAAAATATTGTACACTTTTGTTAAAAAAACAAAATAATTAGTTATTACTTCCCTCGTGATATATATATATATATATATATATATATATATATATATATATATATATATATATATATATATATATATATATATATATATATATATATATATATATATATATATATATATATATATATTAGCCCCGAGTTTCTGGAAAAGCGATTTTACCGATTTTTATATATCAAATTTTGTTTTATAATTAATAAAAAAATTGACTTATTTTAAACACGCTTTAAAATTGGAAGAAGTATTCTATAATTATTTATTTATTGCCTACAAAATTACAAATGTACTAAAAAAGTAAGCAAAAAAGTGGTGTCAAATCTAAGAAAAAAAATTTTAAATTAGAATTCACTGGCTAATATCCAGGAGCCAGTGGCAAAAGCTCTGAGAATGAATGAAGGAATGTACAGAAACTTGTTAAAAAAAAAACATAATTTACTTCCGAAGAAGATTAAGAAATGTATGATTTATACACGTCAAAGACTAATATAATCCTTCAGAAACTTTTTAATCTTATAGACTAAAAAATATCATCATCACTTAAAAAGTCCTCATCTTCTGAGTCGCCCTCAAATGCCGCAATAATAATTGATGCTATTTCGACTTCTAGAACTCGTTCTCGATTCCACCAATCCCATATTAATTTCTCCGTATGTTTCACAGATTTCTTCCAGTACTCCGGCGTAATATAATTTAATGAATCTTGCCAAACAATTTGCACTTCATCTGATGTAAGACCATCGTTCACGTGTTTTTCGTAAAAAGCATGCACTAGCACCATCATGCGGAGAGTGGATACTAAAAATCGATAAAAATGCGCTCTCACACATCTTTATCAAAAGTTCTTGACCGGAAAAGATATATGTATAATAGCAGAAATATAATAGCAGAAATATATAATTTCTGCAGGTGCAAAACGGCCTACAAGAAGAATTGCTTTCGATTATGTCACAGGGTACCCTCCTGCGATCATGATTTCTGGGCCTCTACCCTCATCAGGCAGGCTTGTACCCAGGGAGATCTGAAATAACAGATTGCTCGATATGACAAAATCGAGAACGAAACGTCATTACATTTAAGTTCATTAATTGTAAAATATTCATTAATAACCAAATGTAAATTATAGTTTTGAGTACGTTAAGTTTGGTTATATTTTAAACAGTCCGGAACTGAAAACACGATTTTTTTTCTAGATTTTTAACTAAGTTTTAAATGGGTCTAAAAGTTCAAACTCTGTAAAATGTTATGCCACATACCGTTTCTCTTTTAACAAATATTACTTAATTTGTACATGAGTAGAAATAAACCATTAAAAAAATCTGTAAAACCAAAATTAGGAGCATTAAATTAATTTTGATTTTTATTAAGTATCATTCGTTGTTATTTTACGCAATGTTAAAAAATCCAATACAGTGTGCTAATTTTAATAAAGTAAAAAAAAAAATAATAAAATAATGAGTGCTGACCTAAACTTTTTACCCGTCAAATCAGTTTTAATTTTGTCCTAAAGATCTTTTGCATTTTACAAAATTCCAGTAGATTCGGGTTAGTATTGTTTGAAATATTAAGTTTGGTTTTACATACACTGGTAGAAAATTAGTATTTACAAAAAATAAAAAAAATTATCTATAAAACTAAAAGAGGTGCAGTCAATTAATTTGCGTTTTCTTTTTAAGTCCAATCCATTGCCTTTTGAGTGCAATGTTCAAATATTAAGTTACAGAGTGTTGATTTTAACAATGTACAAAAAAAACTTTAAAAAATTCAGTCCGGACTTGAATTTTTTACCCATCATATCAATTTTAGATTAGTCCCAGGTACCTCTTATACTGTCCGAAATTTCATAAAAATCCGTTTAATGTAGCCTAAGGTACTCAATTTTAAAATTTTAGGAAGTTTTGATAAATCACCCTGTATATGCGTTAAAAATGAATTTAGAATTTTTTTATTTTCAAATATTAAATGCCCTTGGTCCATACTACCCACCATTCATTTCTTCGTGAAACACCCTGTTTATATATATATATATGTATGTACATATATGCCACTTTTCTTTGTCCTATGTATATATAAAAAAAACTCAGGAGTGTTCACCTTTTTCACGAAAATATCCGATAGATTGACTTTATTAATAGTTAAATATCTTTGTTTTTACAATACTTTTTTAAAATAGGAAATGGTTACCGAAGCAGTCCAAGTTCAGACATGCAGAAGGTGAACATACGATATCAATCAATGGAAAACAGTAAGTACATCGTTTCACCTATATCAGAGACAGTAGACTTTGTTACTCTATGAACAATAAAGTCTATATTACGTAACTGGAACGGCCCTACCGTTCTACAGAATTGAGGCAACTACATATTTAGGCAACCCGCTGTCTTGTGAGCTCTCCGTCTCTTTCTATCTTATTGGGTTAAACGTCATTTTTTCAATTAATTACGAATAAATAATACACAATAGGTCCACTATACTATAACTGTCTACACAGTGTGGCACCTGTATACTAGAAGTCACCAGTACAGTTTAAATAGTAAATGTCAACATGCCAGTGTCGAGTTAACTGACACTGTCCCATAGATTAACTCTCGGTTGCACAAAACTTAATTGCTGTTTAGAATATTTAACCGAGCTTTCGGATTTGACAAACCGCTTACAGAAATCTAGGAACTCGCTGTCAAATTTGACATTCCTTTAAACATTCTAAACATTAATTGAGCTTTCTGCAACCGGCCGTAAGCATTGGTCAGTTTGCTATAATACAGATAAGCAACTTAATATACAAAATCGATTCCGTATTAGGCTCCCTCTAGCGTTGGTAGTATTTAGTATTAAAAAAAAAATAAAACAGGTTATTCAAAATTGATGCTCCTAGTTGTACAGGGTGTCAGGATTTGGTTGCAAAAGTAGGGTATCTCGCTTATTCTTAAAAATAGAACCTTGCGGTTTTCACGAACCTGAGCTAATTTTTTGTGAAACTCATGAAGCCGTAAACAAAATTTTCATAGCCTTCTTCGTTTATGAGATACAGGGCGAAATAGAAAATTTTGCATTTTGGGACCCCCTCGTATCTCGGTTAACCTTTAACTTAAGGCAAAGGAAAAAATTGCTGTTTATACAGTTTTTTACGCTGGATCCAGTGGCGTAGTCATATTTTTCATTTGAGTTGTTATTTTTTAGATATGACCCAAAGTTGTGTTTTTTTAAATGGGACACCTTGTATATTTGTCCAGAAATTGATTTGTCCTTTTAAAAGCTTCTCAAAAATATATTATAGTATGGGTCAATTTTAATAAACAACAACAAAATCCTAATTTTTATAATTATCATCTCAAATTTTGCTGCAAAACGATGCCGTTTTCTTTTGTTTTCTTGGAAGCAAATGACATTTCTCAATTTTGTACGCGTATATAAAATATAGCGCTAGTTTTTTGTATTTATCTATTGTGTAAAAATATATTAGTATTATTATGGAAGAAAACCAAACTTTGGAACATTATGAAAAGTACGATATGTTAGCTTGTTTTATATTAAGTAATGAAAATGTTGAAGCGGCTTCTGAGAAGTATTTCAACAGGTAAATAGTTAATTTTTAGGTATGTTGAAATACTATTACTTAATTTTTATTTAGATATCCAGAAAGGAGGCAACCTAATATATCCACTTTTTATCGGATAAAAAAGAATTTACTTAATCACGGATCATTTATCAAACCTCGTACGAAAACATATAATAAAGA
This sequence comes from Kuschelorhynchus macadamiae, assembly GCA_030620095.1. NCBI lineage: Eukaryota > Metazoa > Arthropoda > Insecta > Coleoptera > Curculionidae > Kuschelorhynchus > Kuschelorhynchus macadamiae. The sequence goes on along the minus strand of JAUTXW010004502.1, from coordinate 755,971 downwards.
AAATCGGGAGGCTGAGGAAATTACGGTTTTGGCTAATGCAGAAGCTTACCCTACAAACTCTTGTAGGGCCAGTGAAAAGAGCATAGGGATTCCAAAAATTAGAGTTCAAGAAATTCTAAAAAAGCACAAATACCACCCATACAAATTTAGGCTCGTGCAGCACTTACAGCCAGGGGATGCAGAGCGTCGGGTAGTCTTCTGAAATTGGTTTCGAGAAAGATGCGATATGGTTAGAGATTTTGAAAGGAAGGTTATATGGTCAGACGAAGCACATTTCAGTAATTCTGGTATACTCAATAATAACAATAGTAGATTCTGGTCCCAGGAAAATCAACACCAAATATTTCCCAGAAGACAGCAGGGCACGTTTGGTCTAAATGTGTCCTGTTTCATATTAGGAACACATATAAAATTTTATATATTTAAGGGAAATCTAACAGCCAATCGCTATAGAGAAATTTTAGAGGCAGCTATACCTGAATTACTTGACGATGTTCCTCTAGCGCAAATTAACTAAATTTATTTTCAACAGGACGGTGCTCCTGCACACAATTCTGGAATAATTTTACCAATCAATGGATCGGAACAAATGGACCTATAAGATGGCCCCTAGGTCACCAGATTTGTCGATTTTAGATGTCTTTCTATGGGGATATCTGGAAAATAGAATTTACAAAGACCACTATGATAATGTCCAAGATTTAGGAAATGCAATAGGAGAAAATTTTCGCGATTTACAAAATCATCCCGTTATTTTGCTTAATTCCCTAAAACGAATACGAAAATCGTGCGAAGCATGCATAAAACAAAATGGAAATCAGTTTGAACAGTTCTTTTGATTTCCTTGGTTACTGTAGTTCTTATACGACAGTTGATTTTTGCTGAAAGGCTTGTTGCATAATAATTTATTACTGTTTTGTTCTTGTGTTACATAAATCTAGGTAGGTGGTACTTTTTTGGTGCGAAATTATCAATACATATTTTGATAAATAGATTTAATTACATATTTATTTTGATTTATTGTTAGGATGTATGACTAAACTAGAAATAAGACACAAAGTCTCGGTCTCAGTCAAAAAGAGTATAATGCGGTTACACGTGTTTCGCCTTTTCAGGCATCATCAGACCTTCGACATTAATTAAAATCACAAGAACAAATCAAACAACTATAACGTCACATGTTAAAATACACACTGAGATGTGTGTATAGTAGGATCTTGGTTATTCTTGGCTATGAAATCGACTTTTTCATTTCCAGTTATTCCAGAGTGAGCTTTAGTCCATATAAAATAAATTTCAATGTTTTTGGCTTTTACTTGACGTATTAAGTCTAATGTTCGTACTACAAATATGTGAGGGTAAATATTTGTATTCTCAATAAAATTTGATAACTTTTTAAGAACTGATTGTGAATCAGAGCATATAATTATATAATTATAATTTTGAGTTAAAGCCCATTCGATTGCATAATAGATTGCTGCGGCTTCTGCAGAAAAAATGCTTAAATTTGGATCAAGTGTAAAGGACCACTGATGATTTGGTGAGGGGCAATAGAAAGCTCCACCTAAGCTGTTCTCAGTTTTTGAACCATCAGTATAAATAATAAGGTAATTTAAGGGGTATCTGGATATAATTTCTTTAAAAAGTGTTTGAGTTGAAGTTCGATTTTTTGGATATGACGCAAAGGTAACTTCAGGAGTAACAAAAATAGTATGGTAGTTTATTTCAAATATGCTCTTATCGGATATTAAGCTGATAAGAACAGACAGAAAAAAAAAATATTGCTCTGCTGTTAAATTTCCATTGATTAAAAATGGCACAATAATTTGTGTTACAAACACACCAGCGCAAACATTTAGTTGCTGAGGATGTTGTGTTATTACTCCTTTCATCCAATGCGGTTGTTCGTCAGACTTATATCCGCAGTTATGCGTATTAAGTATACCGTTCAACATGAAGGTTGCCTTATCTGCAAAAACTATGTTATAACGAAATTTTGTTTTTCATCGAACTTTCTCTTCATGATGTGGCAAAACTCCATTCTTCCGTCAAAATCATCTAGTTCTTGTACTAAATGAATTTTGTAAGAATCAAATTTATGTGCATCTAAAATCCTTTCAATCCATGCATAACTAATATCTGTTGCTTGTCCAACATCTGCGCTGCTTCTAAACTTTTTTCATCATTTGTTGCAGTTTTTGGTCGGTACCTTGTTTTTAGCAATACTGTTGCAAATTTAGCTCTAGTTATGGATTTGTTAAATTTTAGTTGAATATATTTATTATTTGTTATTTTAAAGAAGTAAACTTATCTTAATTTTTATCCATGTAACAACTATGATAATATCAAAAACCCTTCTCGAATGTTCTGGTAGGCTGAATTCTTTTTATCCTGTAGTATTTAGATTATTCTAGAATTTTCTAGATCATTCCATTCTTTTCTAAAAGCTATATAACCGCGCCGCTAGAAAAATTAGGGCAGGGATCCCCCAAGGCTCACCTCTTTCCATATTACTTTCTAATATTTTTCCAGCGAATCTGAAAAAAGATTAAACTTATTACTTAATAGACTTCAAAACAACATTCATGACATTCAAAATAGCATGCTAAATAGAAAATAATCTTAAATCCAATAAAATACAAGCTGTTCTTTTTACCCAAACATGCAGACCCCTAAAGCCAGCTAAAATTAAAATTAAAAATCTTGAAATTAATTGGCAAAAGCAAGCCAAATATCTTTTTAATTATACATTCGTCCAATTCTCTCCTACATCACCAAAACCAAAATCAAGCCCTTAGAACAATGCTTAATACAAGCAGATTTGTCAGATCGTTTATAATTCATAATGACTTTAAGATGGACATCTTGAGAGGTTGAACTGAACGTAAAATACTTTAACAAAGAAAATTATTCCGCCAACATTTAATTACAAAATCTCATGTTATAGCAAAACCTAGTCACAAATTTAAAAAAGCTAAAGTTCACATCGATGAAACAAAAGTTGTAGTAGTCATTTGACCGACAGAATTAAAGAAATTAAAAGAAGACCCCGAAAAAGAACATTTTGATTCAGTTGACCAGGACAGTAGTGTCCGTAAAACAATTTCCCATCATCAACGAGAAAAAATATGGGAGGAGTGAAATGTGTTTAAAAAAAAACAAACAAAACTTCTTAAAAATTTGAACCCATTTTGTCTATGTAAATAAACATATTTAATATTACTAGTGGAAGTGAGATACCACCCGAGCCCCACACGAATGCTACATGTGTCAAATTTGCCCCTGACACACTTTGAGATGATCTCGGCAATGGTCTATGAGTCTCTATATGTAATGACAGGTATTAATCTTAATTTTCAAATGTAGCAGAACTTTTCACTTATTAAAAGAACCCTTTTATATAACTTAAACCATCATACTTCGGTTGAATAAAGTGAAACTACAACAATATATTTGCATACCAAAATTTTATCCCTGAGAAAACAAAATAACTCTGCACGTCCCTGCACACACGTTAAAAGTAAGTTCCTCTAGTTATTAAATTGTTGCTAAATGAACTTAGCCAAATTTAGCAACAATTTAATAGCTAGACGGACTCAAGTTTTTTTCACTTTTACCGTAATAGACATTTTCACAATGTGTATCGTTTTTCTATGGTATTCAGAAACATGCATTAAAATATTTTTTTTTTTTGAAAACCAAGCAAGGCACGGAAAAAAGGCAACTGACATAAAATTGGCAGTTTTAAATTCTTAATCTAAAAAAAAATTAAAACATTTAAAAAACCAGTGGCGGAAAAAAAATAGAGAAGCGGAGAGAGGACCCTCCTAACTCTTACCCACCCATGGAGTTGAAGGCCCCATGGGCGCTTCAAGAATTCCTCTCTCGCCTTATATCTCTGTTTTTAGAGAACTCTATGATCCTCCGCTTCTCTTTCCCTGCTCATTAACTAATTCCCTGCAGTTGATTCTATCTTAAGATTAGGTCCGTGCTGGTGGGATCTCATCCTACTTCAAGAAGCTTAAACGCTCGTTCGTCTAATGTGGAAGTTCCTTTAACCCTCCATTTGCAATCGCATTATTATTATATTACTTTTTCCCACAAACATGTCCTGTGATTTCAGTAAACGAATCCCATTCCCTGCGCATTTCCTTCTTCTTAGTTACGTTTACTTTTATTCATGCCTTTTCTCTTCCAAAATAACACTCACTTCTTACAATATAATCTATAGTTAATTTACATCCTCTATCAATTATATATATATTTATATTTCTATTATATGTATATGTCTGAAATCCCATATGAATTATTCCTAGAAAATATATTCTCATTTTCATATAATTTTTAAAATTTATATGCCATTATAAAATATTAAAAATATAAATCCCTGAATCTTTAACCTTGTGTTTCTTATTTAACAATTATAAACTTTACTTATTATTTCTTTTTCCATTTTATATTAAATTATTTTTACTAAACTAGGTTACAAGCTTAATCACCTACCTCTACTCTTATGCTAATATCACCTGTTCTAGGCTTATAACTATTTGTGGCCTCCTTAACTAGCTATGTGTTCTTATATCATGAGTTATTCTATTATTTGCACAACTTACTCATTGTCTGTATGTAATTCGGCTACCCCTCTCTGTTGCATGTTCATAAGATACGTTTTGCGAATTTTTCGAGTTCCTGTATCTGTCATACTTTAATGTCCCATCTATATTGAATTTGTTGTCTTGTATGTACGTATTTCCTGGATTCATTTATCCTATGTTCTTTAGTATCCGTTTAATTACATTCCCAGCATCCTCCATGGATTTGCCAATTCTTTTTAAGTGTGAACGGAATTCCCCGTCTCCCGTCAGCACGTCCAAGTCGGCATCTCCGATTGGTACTTATGTCCCAGCTTCTCAGCTATTCATTCATTGTGACCTCTCTAAGTCGAAGCTTGAGTATTATTTTAGTTACGTCCATTCCATGTGCTCTTCCCATATGTAGCGTCTGCAATCTCTTTCTTTTGCAATACATCGCATATTTTTCTGATAAAAATTCCCGCCAGTATACCTGCATCCTGACATACTCCAGTTATCTGTCTAGATACAATACCTCTAATCGTTTCATATTGCCCCAGGTTTCTTCTCACTCCAGCTCTATTATGTATTATCGTGGTGGACAATGTTTTTTTTTTCTTAATTTCAATCATGTTAGATTTAAATGTTTTAAGGAAAAAACAATTTTTTGATTAGATTTTGACGTCCTACATCTCGAAAATAAATCAGCAGAGGACGCATGTTTTTAGAGCTTTTAGTCATAAAATAAGCCAAGGATTTTAGTTACATGAAATTAAGTAACACCCTATATACAAAAATTAATCTATTAGTTTCTCAATTCATAGAGACTTATTTTACCTTCTATAGCTTTCGCCCGGAAGAAAAACCATATTTGTCCACTAAAGAGGGCGTTAAATCAAAACAAGTACCTCTGAAATCGTCAACGCAACAGAGCAAAAAGCCAATTGTGACGTCAATACCGAGCGTTAAGACCAAGAAGCCAACTGTTACAGAAATACCAAAACTTTCTGGAACAAAAACGAACTTCGTCTCTAAAGAAGAGGTTGCAACCAAGGTCTCAATTCTGCCACCAACCTCAAGACTAGCAGATTCAGGAAAAACAAAATTTGTTTCTCAACAGAACGCAACGAACCAAAAACCAACTGTGACACCAATATCAGGATTTTCAGGAAAGAACGAATTGACTTCTAAACAGAGCAAAAAGACCACTAGGTCAACAACACCAAAGACGAACGTTTCTGGGACACCTACACAGAAAATTTCCGGACAAACCGAATTGTTCTCTAAACAGAGCGAAAAGACCAAAAATCCAACCATTACACCAACACCGAAAATTTCAGAAAAAACAGAATTGGTCTCTAAACAGAGCGAAATAACCAAAGAAGTAGACGTGATGCTAACACCGAATATTTTTGGTAAAACAGAATTTACCTCTAATGAGGGCGTTAACATCAAAAAGCCAACTGTAAAATCAATACCGAGAGTTTCAGGGAGCAAAACGGACTTAGCCTCTAAAGATGGGATAGTCAAAACAGAATCGACATCTAAACAAATAATTAAGAGCAAGGAGCCAACTACTACACCAAAACTGATAGTTTCAGAAAAAATTGAAATGGCATCTACACAAATTGTTAAGAGCAAAGAACCAACTGTGACGCTAGTACCAAAAGTTTCAGAAAAAACAGAGTTAACCTCTAAACAGAATACCAAGAACAAAGAGCTACCTGTTACACAAATGTCGGGAGTTTCAGGAAAACCCGAATTAGCCTCTAAACAAAGTACTAAAACCAGTAAACCAACTATGACAATAACAAGAGTTTCAGAAACAAAAACAAATCATAAAATTGTCGTTACGAAAAAGAAGCCAACGAAAAGGCCAATTGTAAGGGTTTCAAATTCAAGATTAACATCTAGAAACCCTATAAAGAAAGTTAACATCAAGAAGCCAACTGTAAAATCAATACCGAGAGTGTCAGGAAGGAAAATTGGCTCCGCCTCTAAAGGTGGGACTAAGACAAATAAGACAACTGTGTTACCAATTGTAAAAGTTTCAGTCAAAACAGAATCGACATCTGAACAAAGAGTTAAGAGCAAGGAGCCAACTATTACAACAAAACTGATAGTTTCAAAAAAAACCGAAATTGCTAAGAGCAAAGAACCCACTGTGACGCTACTACCAAAAGTTTCGGAAAAAACAGAGTTAACCTCTAAACAGAATACTAAGAGCAAAAAGCTAACTATTACACAAATGTCGGGAGTTTCAGGAAAAACAGAATTAGCCTCTAAACAGAGCGCTAAAACCAGTAAACCAACTGTGACAACAACAGGAGTTTCAGGAACAAAAACAAATCGTAAAATTGTCGTTACGAAGAAGAAGCCAACAAAAAGGCCACTTGCGAGGGTTTCAAATTCAAGATTAACATCTAGAACCCCTATAAGGAAAGTTAACATCAAAAAGCCAATTGTGAAACCAATAACGAGAGCTTCAGGAAGACAAACGAATTCTGTCACTAAAGAAGGGGCTAGGACAAAAAAGACAACGGTGACAGCAGTGTCTGGAGTTTCAGGACAAATAAAATCGGTTTCTGAACAAAGCGGTAAAAGTAAAGAGCTATCTGTGACATCAGTACCTGGAGTTTCAGGAAAAACAGAATCTGTTTCAGAACTGAACGCTAAGGGTATAGGCTTATCTGTGACAACAATACAAGGAGTTTCAAGAAAAGCGGAATTGGTTTCTGAACAAAGCGGTAAGAGTAAAATAGCAACTGTGACATCAATACCGATAGTTTCAAGAAAAACAGAATTGGTTTCTCATAAGAGCGATAAGAGTAAAGCGCAATCTGTGACAGCAGTACCTGGACTTTCACAACGAACAAAAACGATTTCTGAACAAAGCAGCAAGAGTAGAGGTCAATCTACGACATCAATATCTAGAGTTTCAGAAGAAACAAAACCACTTTCTGAAAAAAGCGATAAGAGTAAAGAGCCGGGAGTTTCACGAAAAACAGAATTGGTTTCTAAACAGACTAGTAAGAGTAAAATTGCATCTGTGACATCAATACCGATAGTTTCAGGAAAAACAACATTGGTTTCTCAACAGAGCGGTAAGAGTAAAGGTCTATCTGTGACATCAATACAAGGAGTTTCAGAAAAAACGGGGTTGTTTTCTGAACAGACCGGTAAGAGTAAAATGGCAACTGAGGCATCAGTATCGGTACTTTCAGGAAAAACAAAACTGCTTTCTCAACAGAGCGGTAAGAGTAAAGGGCCATCTGTGACAGCAGTACCTGGAGTTTCAGGACAAACAAAATCGGTTGCTGAACAAAAAGGTAAGAGTAAAAAACCGTCTGTGACACCTATACCGGGATTTTCAGGAAAAACAGAATTGGTATCTAAAGAGAGCGGTATTTCAAGAAAAACAGAATTGATTTCTCAACACAGCGGCAAGAGTAAAGGTCCATCTGTGACCCCAATACCTGGAGTTTCAGGACAAACAAAATCGGTTTCTGAACAAAGCGGTAAGAGTAGAGGTCGATCTGCAACATCAGTACTTGGAGTTTCAGGACAAACAAAACCGGTCTCTGAACAAAGCGGCAAAAGTAGAAATCAATCAGTGACATCAGTACCTGGAGTTTCAGGACAAACGAGATCGGTTTCTGAACAAAGAGATAAGAGTAAAAAACCATCTGTGACACCAAAACCGGGTGTTTCAGGTAAAACAGAATTGGTTTCTCAACACATCGGCAAGAGTAAAGGTCCATCTGTAACATCAGTACCTGGACGTTCAAGTCAAACAAAATCGTTATCTAAACAAAGCGGTAAAAGTAAAAGCTCATCTGTAACAACAATACCGGTAGATTCAGGAAAAACAAAACTGGTTTCTTACCCGAGTGGTAAGAGTAAAGCAGTACCTGTAGTTTCATATCAAACAAAATCGGTTTCTGAACAAAGCGGTAAGAGTGGAGTTCAATCTGTGACATCAGTATCTAGAGTTTCAGGACAAACAAAATCTGTTTCTGTACAAAGTGGTAAGAGTAAAGGGCCATCTATGACATCAATACTGGGTGTTTCAGGAAAAACAGAATTGGTTTCGGAACAGACTAGTAAGAGTAAAACTGCCTCTGTGACATCAATACCGATAGTTACAGAAAAAACAAAACTCGTTTCTCAACAGAAAGGTAAGAGTAAAAGTTCATCTTTGACAGTAACTGGAGTTTCAGGACAAACAAAATCGGTTTCTGAACAAAGCGTTAAGAGTAAAGGGCCATTTGTGACATCAATGCAGGGAGTCTCACGAAAAACGAAACTGATTTCTGAACAGAGCGCTAAGAGTAAAATGGCAACTGTGACATCAATATCGGTAGTTTCAGGAAAAACAGAATTGGTTTCTCATCATAGCGGTAAGAGTAAAGGGCCATCTTTGACATCAGTACTTGGAGTTTCAGAACAAATAAAATCAGTTTCTGTACAAAGCGGTAAGAGTAAAGGACTATCTGTTACATCAAAACTGGGAGTTTCAGGAAAAACAGAATTGGTTTCTAAACAGACTAGCAAGAGTAAAATTGCCTCTGTGACATCAATACCGATAGTTACAGGAAAAACAAAACTGGTTTCTCAACAAAGAGGTAAGAGTAAAAGTACATCTGTGACATCAGTACCAGGAGGTTCAGGACAAACAAAATCGGTTTTTGAACAAAGCGTTAAGAGTAAAGGGCCATTTGTGACATCAATACAGGGAGTCTCAGGAAAAAAGGAATTGCTTTCTGACCAAAGCGGTAAGAGTAAAATGGCAACTGTGACATCAATATCGGTAGTTTCAGGAAAAACAAAATTGGTTTCTGATCAAGGCGTTAAGACTAAAATTGTATCTGTGACATCAGTACCGATCGTTTCAGAAAAAACAGAGTCGGTTTCTCAACGAAGCGGTAAAAGTAAAGGTTTATCTGTGACATCAGTACCGGGAGTTTCAGGACAAACAAAATCGGTTTCTGAACAAAGCGATAAAAGCAAAGGGCTATCTAAGACACCAATACCAGCAGTTTCAGCAAAAACAAAATTGGCTTCAGAACATAGCACTAAAAGAAAAGAAGAATCATCTGTGACATCAAAACAAGGAGTTTCAGAAAAAACAAAACTGGTATCTGAGCAGGGCGTTAAAAGCAAAGGGCCATCCGTGACATCAATTCCAGGTGTTTCAGGAAAAACAAAATTGCTTTCTGGACAGAGTACTAAGGATAAAGGATCATCCATGACGTCAGTACGGGAGAGGGCTAAGAGTAAAGGAACATCTGTGACATCAATACCTGAAAAAACAAAAAAAGTTCCTGAACAGACCTCTAAGAGTAAAGGGTCATCTGTAACATCAATATCCGTAGATTCACGAAAAACAAAATTGGTTTCTGAACAGAGCGCTAAGAGTAAAGCGTTATCTGTAACATCAATAACGGGTATTACAAAAAAACCAGACGTAGTCTCTAAACTGAGCGCTAGGCATGAAAGTTTATCTGTATCATTAATTCCGGTAGTTTCAGGAAAAACGGATTTGGTGTCTGCAAGGAGCTCTAAGAGAAAAGAGTCATCTGTGACATCAATACCGGAAGTTTCACGAAAAACTGAACTTGTTTCTGAACAGAGCGATAAGCGTAAAGGGCCAACTGTGCCATCAATACAGGGAGTTTCAGGAAAAAGAAAATTAGTCCCTAAACAGAGCGCTAAGAGTATTGATACACCTGTGACATCAATAGCGAGAGTTTCAGAAAAAACGCAATTGGTTTCTGAACAGAGCGCTAAGGGAAAAAGTTTATCTGTGACATCAGTACCGCAAATTTCAGGAAAAACGGAACTGGTTTCTAAACAGAGCCACAGAACTAAAGGACCACCTTTGTCGTCAATTCCCGAAATTTCAAGAAAAACAGAATTGGTTTCTGAACAAAGCGGTAAAAGTAAAGGTCTATCCTTGACATCAATACCGGGTGTTTCAGGAAAAACAGAATTGGTTTCTGAACTAAGCGGTAAAACTAAAAGTTTATCCGTGACATCAATACCGGGAGTTTCAGGTAAAACAAAATTGGTTTCTGAACAAAAGGCTAAGAGTAAAAGTTCATCTATGACGTCAATATCTGGAGTTTCAGGAAAAATAGAATTGGTTTCAAAACATAGCGGTAGAACTAAAGGACTACTTCTGACGTCAATGCCGGAAGTTTCATCATTATCGGGAGTTTCAGGAAAAAGAAAGTCGGTTTCTGAGCAGAGCTCTAAGGGTGACGGCTCATTTATAACATCAATACCGGGAGTTTCTGGAAAAACGAGATTGGTTTCTGAACAGAACGTTAAGAGTAAAGGATCAACTGTAACATCAATACAAGTTTCAGGGAAAATGAAATTGGTGTCTCAACAGAGCGACAAAATGAAAGGGCTGCCTGTGACGTTAATACCCGCAATATCAGGAAAAACGGAATTGGTGTCTGAACAAAGCAGTAAAGATAAAGGTGTGTCCGTGACATCAATACCGGGAGTTTCAGGAAAAACAGAATTGGTTCCTGAGGCGAAGGGTAAAAGCTCTATTTTGACATCAATACCGGGAGTTTCAGGAAAAACAGAATCTGACCAGAGCGGTAAAAGTAAAGGGCTACTTGCAACGTCAATTCCAGGAGTTTCAGAAAAAACAAGTTTTGTTTCAGGGAAAACAGAATTGGTTACGGAAAAGAGCATCAAGAGTAAAGGCCCATCTTTGACACCCATATCAGTAATTTCAGGAAAAACCAAATTGGCCGAATTACCAGAGAACAGGACAGAGATATTAACTAAAAAGACCACTGAGAAAGAAGGACCAACAATTACAACAATAATGTCGGCATATTCGAAAACGGAATTGAAAAATACTAGTGAATGGACAATTGAAACAGAAAACCCCACGTCGCCTAGAATAGGAGTTTCTGAAAGTAGAACAAAATTGCTTACAAAAGAAACCGCCGAAATCAAAGATACAAGAATTATGGCAACTACGCCCGAATTACTAAGTGGAAAGACGGGAGCAGTGACTAAGGAGACTGTGGAAGTAGAAGGATCAACGGTGACACTTATAACTTCACCAACTTCAGAAGTAGAGCTGGCTAATGAAACTGTTAGGTCAAGAGAGCCAACCGTGACTCAAACTGGTGAGGGGATTAATAAAACACAAGAGTTAGTGCTGACAACTACATTGGCGAACATTACAGGGGAGCAATCAGAAACCACTAAAGGCGAGACGATAAAAACACAATACCAAACGGTAGCACCAATAACGACAGCAAGTGCACAAAATGAATCAGATACCACCACGGAGAAAACTGCTGAAACAAAAGTACAAACCGTCATTCCTGTAACCTTAAACGCTACCGTTGAAATAGAAGAACGAACGTTGACATCTATTATAACTGGAGTAAGAGAAGAAAAATCTGAAATCACCGTTGAAATTAAAGACCAAACGATAACACCTTCAACACAGTCTGAAATGATAACTAATGAGACTGTTACAATCGAGGAGTCAACGGTCTCACTCATAATGACCGAAGCTACAAAAGAGAAATTAAATACAACGCTTGAAAACACCCTTGAATCAGAAGAACCAACAATGGCTTTTATAACGCTGGAAGATACAGAAGCGACCGCTCAGACCAAGGTGTCAGCAGCAACTTCTGCAGGGACCGACGAACAGCCAACAGTGACTCTTATGGCATCCGAGGTTACAGAGAAGGAATTAGAATTAGCAAGTGAAGAGTCTATTAAAACCGATCGGACGACCGTTACATTTATACCTCCTGATATTATGTTCACAACGACGTCTGTAACATCGGAAATTACAGAGGAGAAATTAAAGTTGACAACTGAAGAAACAGTTGAAACAGAACATACTACGATAAACATTATATCGCCAGTAACGACGGAAGAAGAACTAAAGCTGATGACTGAAGAGATCATTGAAACAGAGGGGCAAACTGTGACACCTTTAACCAGCAAATTTACAGAGGAGGATTTAAAGTTGAGATCTGAAGTTACAATAGAGGAATTAAAGTCTTTCGCAACTGAAGAGACAGTTGAAACTGAACAGACCATGATAACAATTACATCGCCCAAAATGACAGAAGGGAAAACTATTGAAACAGAAGAACAAACTGTGACACCTATCATGCCCGAAGTTACAATGGAGGAATTAATGCTAACAACTGAAGAAATAGGTGAAACAGAACAGACTACATTAAAAATTATATCACCAGTAATGACAGAAGAGGAATTAAAGCTAACGACTGAAGAGACTATTGAAACAGAGGAGCAACCTGTGACATATTTAACTAGCGAAGTTACAGAGGAGGATTTAAAATTCAGAACTGAATCTACTTCTGAAATAAAGGAAACAACAATGACACATGTAACACCCGAAGTTACATTGGAGGAATTAAAGTTAGCAACTGAAGAGACAGTTGAAACAGAACAGACTATTACAACAATTACATCGCCTAAAATGACAGAAGGTAAATTAGAGTTGGCAACTGAAGGAACCATTGAAACAGAAGAGTTAACTGCGACACCTATTATTACTGAAGTGACAATAGAGGAATTAAAGTTGACAACTGAAGAAATACTTGAAACAGAACAGAATACGATAACAAATATATCGCCAGTAATAACAGAAGAGGAATTAATGCTGAGAACTGAGGAGACTATCGAAACAGAGGAACAAACTGTTACATATCTAACTAGCGAAATTACCGAGGAGGATTTAAAGTTGAGAACTGAAGCTATTTCTGAAATAGAGGAACCAACAATGACATCCTTAATGCCTGAAATTACAATGGAGGAATTAAAGTTCCCAACTGAAGATACAGCTGAAACAGAACAGACTATGAGAACAATTACATCACCTGAAATGACAGAAGGGAGATTAGAGTTGGCAACTGAAGGAACTATTGAAACAGAACAGCCAACTGCGACACATATGATACCTGAAGTTACAATGGAGGAATTAAAGTTAACAACTGAAGAAATAGTTGAAACAGAACATACTACGATTACAGTTATATCGCCAGTAATGACAGAAGAGGAATTAAAGCTGATGACTGAAGATACCATTGAAACAGAGGAGCAATTTGTGACACCTTTAACTAGCGAAGTCACAGAAGGCGATCTAAAGTTGAGATCCGAAGTTACTTTCGAAACCGAGCCAACAATGACACCTATAATGCCCGAAGTCACAATGGAAAGTATAAGATTTGCAAGTGAAGAGACAGTTGAAACAGGACCGACTTTAATGACAATTACATCGACCGAAATGACAGAAGGAAGATTAGAGTTAACGACTGAAGGAACCATTGAAACCGAAGAGCTAACTCTGACACCTATGACGCCTGAAGTTACAATGGAAGAATTAAAATTAACAACTGAAGAAACAGTTATATCGCCATTAATCAGGGAAGAGGAGTTAAAGCTGATGACTGAAAAGACCTTTGAAACAGAAGATCAAACTGTGACATCTTTAACTAGCGAAGTTACGGAGGAAGATTTAAAGTTGATAACTGAAGCTACTTCTGAAATAGAGAAACCAACAATGACGTCCGTAATGCCCAAAGTTACAACGGAAGAATTAAAGTTCCCAACTGAAGACACAGCTGAAACAGAACAGACTCTGATAACAATTACATCGCCTGAAATGACAGAAGGGGGATTAGAGTTGGTAACTGAAGGAACATTTGAAACAGAAGAGCCAATTGCGACACCTATGATACCTGAAATTACAATGGAAGAATTAAAGTTAACAACTAAATCAACATTTGAAACAGAATATACTACGACAACAACTATATCACCAGTAATGACAGAAGAGGATATAAAGCTGATGACTGAAGAGGCCATTGAAACAGAGGGGCAAACTGTGACATCTTTAACTAGCGATGTCTCAGAAGAGGATTCAAAGTTGAGATCTGAAGTTACTTCTGAAATAGAGGAACCAATAACAACACCTGTAATACCCGAAGTAACAATGGAGGCTTTAAAGTTTACAAATGAAGAGACAGTTGTAACACAACCGACTTTGATAGCAATTACATCGACCGAAATGACAGAAGAAAGATTAGAATTGGCGACTGAAGGAATCACTGAAACAGAAAAGCCAGCTGTAACACCTATGATGCCTGAAGTTACAATGGAAAAATTAACGTTAAGAACTGAAGAAGCAGTTCAAACAGAACAGACTACGATAAAAATTATATCGCCAGTAATGACGGAAGAGGAACTAAAGCTGATAACTGAGGAGAGTAATGAAACAGAAGAACAAACTATTGCATCTTTAACTAGCCAGGAGGATTTAAAGTTGAGAACTGAAGCTACTTTCGTAACAGAGGAACCAACAATGACACCTGCAATGCCTGAAGTTACAATGGAGAAAATAAAGTTTGCAACTGAAGTGGCAGTTGAAACAGAACAAACTATGATAACATTTACATCATCCGAAAGGACAGAGGGGAGATTAGAGTTGGCGACTGAAGGAATCATTGAAACACAAGAGCCAACTGTAACATCTATGAAGCCCGAAGTTACAATCGAGGAATTAAAATTAACCGTAACAAACACATGGCCCAATATGACTGAAGAGAAATTAAAGGTAGCGACTGATAGAACCATTGAAACAGAAGAACGCGATGTTACAGAGGACACTTTGAAGGTGAAAACCGAAAATAATTTAGGAACAGAAGAGCCAGCGGTGACACCTATAATGTCCGAATTTGCAGAGGATCTAGAGACGTCAACTGAAGAGACCGTTAAAACAGAAGATTCAACGCCGGAAGTTACGAAACAGGTTTTGGAGATGACAACCGAACAGACCACTGTGACAAAAGTTACACCTTTAACATTTATAACACCCAAGTTTACAGAATTAGAAACGGTAACTGAAAACCTTGATAAAACCGAAAAATCAGCAGAGACATTTATGACACCCGAAGTTACAGAAAAAGAATTAGAGATGACAACTGAAAAAACATCTGAAACAAACGAGCCAGAATTTACAGAAGATAAGCTAGAAATGACAGCCAACCAGACCTTTAAAACGGGTGAGTCAATTGCGACACTCAATGCTTCTGAAGCTATAGAAACAAGTTTAGAAATTGATACTGAAAAGACCCCGTATTCAGAATTGCTAGAATTTACTAAAGAACAACTAGAAATTGCAACAGAAGAATCTTTTAAAACGAAAGAGTCTACTGTGATACATAGAACTCACGAAGTTACGGAGAAGAATTTGAAGCTGAAAACTGAAGAAATTGTTAAAACAGAAGGGCCTGAATTTACTAAAACTGAAAGAACAGACAGTACAGGAAAGGAATTAAATACTATATCTGAGGAGACCTTCGAAACAGAAGAGCAAGAATTTACCAAAGATAACTCAGAAATATGATCTAAAAAAGTGTCAATACTAAAGATCCATAAATTACTTGAGGTGACAATTAAAAAGAGTTTTGACACAGATTTATCAGAAATCACAGAAGAATTTAAAAAGATTACTATAAAGACAATAGATGCAGAAAAGGCTGATTTTACAAAATTAAAAATATCAACTGATGTAAACTCTGACAATGCAAAAACCTTTTAGATCGAAAGTAAAAAAAAATACAGAAGAGGGATTAGAAATAAGAAGCAAAGAGATCTATGAAACTGAGAAGCCAGAATTTACACAAAATGAGTTAAATATGAGTCCTAAAGAAAGCCTAGAAACAAAAAAGTCATAACAATGACTACTGAAGTGACAGTTGTTGAAACAGGAGTATTAGAATTTACAGAAGAACAGTTAGAAAAGGCAGAAGAAATACAAGAGATGGCACCAAAAATACCAGAAATTACAGGAGACAAATAAAACATAGCAACACAAAAGAATGTTGAAACAAAAAAGTGGGACTTTAGAAAAGAGACACAGATGGCAACTAAAAATAGCGTTGAAATAGAAAGGCCTAAACTAACTAAAAATGAAAAAGAAATTGCAGCTTAAGGAACGGTTGAAACCGAAAAACCAGAATTATCAGGTCAAGAAGTAAAAATTACTACCAAAAAACTAGGTGCTATTGGGAATCCAAAATTTACAGAAGCAGAGTTAAAAACAGAAAATAAAAAGACCATAACAACAGAATTTGCAAGACATACATTAGAGATGGAAACAGAAGAAAACCTCAAATCTAAGAGCCAAACTGACAAAAGAAGAAATTGAAATTACTACTGAGGTGGCAGTTTTTGAAACAGATGTGCCAGAATTTACAGAAAAATCATTAGAAAGGACAGAAGAAATAATAGAGCCAACGATGGCATCTACAGTACCAGAAGTTACAGAAGAGAAATTAGTCATAGCAACACAAATGAGTGTTGAAACACAGAAACTCGAATTCAGAAAAGA
The DNA here is from genome assembly GCA_030620095.1 of Kuschelorhynchus macadamiae. NCBI lineage: Eukaryota > Metazoa > Arthropoda > Insecta > Coleoptera > Curculionidae > Kuschelorhynchus > Kuschelorhynchus macadamiae. Next base: position 738,985 of record JAUTXW010004502.1, on the reverse strand, counting down.
AGAATTAAGATGGCAACTAAAAAAGATGTTGAAACAGAAAAGTTTAAATTAAACGAAATATCAAAAGAAATTACTTCTGAAGAACAAAACTTAAAAATAACTACCGTAGAGACAGCTAACATAGAAATGTCAGAATTTACAGACGTAGAGTTACGAATAAGCTCTAAGAAACCGAAGAGCAAAAAATTACAGAGCATGAATTAAAAATAGTAACTGAAAAAAACCTTAAAACAAGAGAGCCAAAAACTTACGAAAAAGAAATATAAATGACTACTGTAAAGACAGTTGTTAAAGCAAAATCTTCAACGGTGGCACCTGTAATACCAGAAAGTGCAGAAGATGAATTAGGCATTGCAATAGAAAAGACTGTTAAAACAAAAGAGTAGGAGTTTCCAGTACCAGAATTACAGATGGCAATTAAAGAAAGAATTGAAACTAAAGACGTCAAATTAACCGAAAGAGAACTTGCAATAGATAATAGCGTTTAAACAGAAAAACTTATAGAAGCAGAGTTTGACATAGAATCTGAAGAGGCCGTAAAAGAGCAAGAATCTACAGAAGAACAATTCCAAGTGGAAACAGAAGAGACGTATAAAACAGAACAGCTACCGGTGGCACTATTATCTTACGTAGTACTGTACATGAATTACAGGTGGCAATCGATAATACTGTTAATACAAGTAGGACAGAATTTATAGACCAAGAATTAGAAATTACAAATAAAAAGAACGGGATGAAGTCTAAAGGAACCGTTGAAATAGTAGAATCAAAAAGAATAGCTCGCCAAGTAATGGAAGGTAACTTTGAGATGACAACAAGAAAGACAGCTGAGACCGAATAGCCAGTGATTACATCTCTTGTACCCGAAATATCAGGAGAAAACCCGGAAATGACTACTGAGAATAACAAACTAGAAGAGCCAACGGTGACATTAATAATATGCAAAATTACAAAGTCAAGAGGCTTTAAAACAAAAAAATTTGCGGTTATACTTTTTACTCCTGAAGATTTAGAAAGAAATAGAAAATGTATAAACAGAAAAATCAAGAGTAAAATTCAATACATCTAAAGTTGGAAAGGAGAAATCCAAAATGAGAACTAATGATACCGGAAAGAACAGCTGTCAGTGACGCTACCTATCCCTAAAATTACCAAAGGGAAAACAAAGCTAAGAAAAGAAGAAGAAACGGTACTGGTGACAACTAAAACCAAGGAAAACAGGTATGTTTTAAAGGTAGTAAACATTTTTGCGGAAAAACTTAACGCACTAAAGAGCACTAAAACTAATAAATTACATTTTAAAATGCATTGAAGATTTAGTTTCTTGAAATTAACATCAAACTAACTAAATTTACGAACGAAAAAAGAGGGTACAGTATTATACAAAAAGTAGATACTGTGCTTAAAATATCGAAGATTTAATGATTGATCGAATATTCTTGAATTGTTTTAAGGCTTTTGTTTGTTATGCGAATTTTAATTTTAAAAACGGATAATTACTGAACACTAATGTGCTCAAGTTTGTCATTATTTAACCAATTTTAAATATTTTTTACTGTCTATGATGGTCAAAGAACGGCCACAAGTTAACATGAGTCATAAGAATAATGTACACAAGACGAAATCGATGGGTTGATAATTAGCTCTTATCAACATTGCTGTTATCTGTTACGAGTCCAAATATATGATATGATCCTGACAGGCAGGATGGCACTTACATGCGTCATAAGACATACAAAAAGCAACATACATTTGACACGTTTGCTTTGGAAGGGGACACATTTTAAGCACATTTTTCAATATATATCTTCATCCCTCTTGCGGGAGACAATGACAAATGGAAAGTGGGGTCGAGTAATACATTATCCACAAGGCCACAAAATTACCTTTTTAGTGATGCTCTATTTGTTGGATTTTACATGAACAGTTACGTTTTAATGTTTCTTAGTTATTTAGGTTGTTTTTCTTTAAGATCTATTAAAACGATAATTTAACAAGTTTTCTAAATGTGACCCATTTGCTTCCATACAATAATACAGATTTTATTCAAATCTATTTCGAACATTTTGTAGTATATCAGGTGTTAACATGTGTCATAAGAATAATAAACACATATATATACTTCTGCTATCATTAATATTCCGCTAATAAAGATCTTCGCTTTTATGGAATTTGGCTTGGTAGCAAAACGTTTATTTTTCAAGTGTCCCCAAAGAAAATAGTCCAAGGGAGATAAATCGGGTGACCGGGCAGGGCCATCAGTTGGGCCTCTCATTCCAATATACCGTCCAGGGAACCGGTTATTTGCACTATATTGCTGCTCTCACAGCAGCAATATAGTGCGGAGGCGCTCCATCTTGCTGGAAATGAAGCCTATCAACATTATGATCTTGATCAGCTTCTACTATTTCTGCTATAAAAGGGTCAATTAAAACTTCAAGCATGTTTAGGTATACTTCATCAGTTAAATTTGCAAGGATAAAAAGTGGTCCAACAATATGATTTCCTAATATGCCACACCAGACGTTGATTTTTGCTGCCATCTCAGTAACGACAATTATCCCTATTTAATGCACTATTCTAATAGAATGTACACCCATCGCAAAAGCTTAAGTAATAACTCCAGATCTTTAATTAAACGCTGGCTAGTTTCTACTACTAAAACTACAACCTTTTATTAGGATCATCCTCATTCAGTTGCTGTTCCTTTTAAAATTCTTATTATGGACGAACGGAATACATCTGAGACCTGAGCTACTTTACAGGTACTTTGAGTATGATCCAATGCAACATGTTCCAAAATAGCGACTTTCATTTACAGACAGATCCAGTATCGGCAACTTTTTGAACTAATTTGGCAATATACGAATCATTCACATTTTTATTGTGATGAGCGCAGCTATTATTTTGAAAATTAACAATTTCTCTCGTTCCGGTATCGAATAAACCATTTTTTATAGTATAAATGAAATAATTTCAAAAGTAAGCAAAACTAATCAATGAAGCGGCTACAATAAACGTCTGGGTTTTACTGGGAATTAGATCAAAACTTTTTATTAAGTAAGTAATTTATATAATGATTGTAGCTGTTTTCACTGCTAATAACTAAAATTTTTTTTGTTAATACCAAAACTATAGGGTTGAGGTTCCTTGAGCCGTTTTTGCGTTAATTGTTTTTGTAAAATCCAACAAATAGAGTATCATTAGAAAGGCAATTTGTGCCCAAGAAATGATGAATTACTTGACCCCACTTGTTAAAAATATGCTTGAAATGTGTCGCCTTACTAAGCAAAATCTGATTTAAATTTTACGAAAAGAGGAAAAGCTAGGTTCATATTTTTTCTTGGACCACCCTATATATTTAAGTAAGGTTCCACTGCAATAACAATAATAGTTTGGATTTTTTTAGTTATTAAAACAGTACCTTCGTTTTTATTGTCGTTATAACAAGTTAAACAGTATGACTTTTGTCATACCAAACTGTTTTTAGTGGAGTAGCGCCTTACTTAAATAGGTATTTTTTAGTTCTGCTGATAGATAAATGACATATATTTAGACGTAACAAGTAATGCTAATAGTTTATCTATTTAAAAAGTAACTCTTCATAATTATTTCGTTTGGGTGTCTTATGAGCCGTGTTTTCCTGTAGTCGTTTGTCCGCCTATGTCCTTCAGCTCAAAATCGTGACAGCCTGCATACTATTTTTATCTTTAAAACCTTCTCGAATTGTGGGTGCAATCTGCGTTTCTTTTATCTACCGATATTTTATTCTGACGTTCAATGAAAATGAATTTAAATCTGATATAGTCGAATGCGGTCTTATCGTGCGGGTCCAAAGGTCACCAACATTATGAATCAAACCAGAAAACACAGTGAATACCAAAATGTTGTGTGATTCTTTTATCGAGCTATTAAATCTCGATGGGCTATTTACAAATATACAGGGAGAAAGAAAATAGTTTTTTTTATTATATTAACCAATATTATTAAGATAGCCACTTAATATTATTTTATATATTAAATGCCGAGGGACTAAATAAGAAAATTCGCTAAATATGTATTTGGTTAAAATTTTTTGGTTGGCAAAAACAAAAATACACAAAATGGCAAGCGCCTTAATAAAATCGGAAGGTGGTTCAAATCAGTGGAACAATCAGGATATGTTCTGTTTATACAGCCACTTAATGAAAGTAAGATTTTTTTATCAATCACCAAAAATTATGAGCCCCGCTTGATCTAAAAATCTAACCACCACCTACACTACCACCTACAGTGTCATTTATTTAAATGCGGGCCACCCCTGTGCAAAGAAAACTTGTTTTTTTGTATTGTGATAATAAAAAAAAATATTTTGCAAAAATATTATACACTTTTGTTAAAAACACAAGATAATTAGTTATTACTTCCCTCGATTTTATCAGATCTTTACGTTTAAGGGTCCCTAGATGCCGGAAAACATGTTTTCTCAATTCCGTCTGTCTGTAGATATGTCTGTCCGTCAGTCTGTGTGTTCGCGGCATAGCTAAAAAACTACTTATCCGATCTCTTCAAATTTCAGTCTAAAATTAAGGGCCATGCATGCGAAAAATACAGGCTATATATATATATATATATATATATATATATATATATATATATATATATATATATATATATATATATATATATATATATATATATATATATATATATATATATATATATATATATATATAGAGCCTGTATTTTTCGTTAGCTCCGAGTTTCTGGTAAAGCGATTTTACCGATTTTTATATATTATATAATTGGAACAAGTATTCTATAATCAGTTATTTATAGCCTACAAAATTACAAATGTACTAAAAAAGTAAGCAAAAAAATGGTGTCAAATCTAATAAAAAAAATTTTAAATTAAAATTCACTGGCTAATGTCCAGGAGCCAGTGGCAAAAGCTCTGAGAAGTGGTATAAAAAATGTACAGAAACTTGTGCATGAAAAAAAAAACATAATTTACTTCCGAAGAAGATTAAGAAATGTACACAAAAAAATCCAAAGGCAAAAGACTTAAGTTACAATGCAAAAATGGATATTCATAGTTCAATTTATAATTTATACACGTCAAAGACTAATATAATCCTTCAGAAACTTTTTAATATTATAGACTAAAAAATATCATCATCACTTAAAAAGTCTTCATCTTCTAAATCGTCCTCAAATGGCGCAGTGATCATTGGTGCTATTTCGACATCTAGAACTCGTTCTTGATTCCACCAGTCTCATATTCATTTCTCCGTATGTTCACAGATTTCTTCCAGTACTCCGACGTAATATAATTTCCTGAATCTTGCCAAACAATTTGCACTTCATCTGATGTAAGACCATCGTTCACGTGTTTTTCGTAATATGATTTTGCCCCAACCAATATTAATTCTATTGCGTTAAACTGGCAATGGTATGGCGGCAGTCGTAAAACCTCATGTCCATTTTCCCGTAATATTTCATCTACGGCATATTTTGTTGGTTTTTTAATAGATTACGCCATTAAAAGAAGTTCTAGTTTCAGTATATTGGGTAAAGGATTTTGTTTTTGTTTTATTAACCAGTCATAAATATCACTTTTTTTCCAGGATGAAGCAGGCTGTTTATATAAGATTCTTGAATGATAACATGCATTGTCCAGAAGGATTAAAGATAGAGTATCTAAACTTGGAATCCATTATTCTTTTAACCATTTTTCAAACAGTTCACAGTTCATATTATTCATGGTAGTCCATACTTTTGGATGTTGAAGAAAACAGTAAACTTGCACCTGGGAGAAATCCTGTTGAAGAACCTGCATTCAAAATGATGAACCGTTTTCCCGTCCCACATGCCTTTTTTCTCTTGACACTTTTTACGGACTCGTCCTGCCAAGATTTCCAACCACTTCCATTAGAAAATATAAAAGTCTCACCTAAAAATACTACTTTTCTAAATTTTGAATTAATATTTTCCGTGTATTTTTTTAAAAACTGGATACGCTGACTTTCTACATGTGGCAACTTGCATAAAAATCTTCGATTACAGTTCTTTTTATATCGAAAATCCAACATTTTTATTAATTTTGACAACCATTTTAGTCCAATTTTCAATATGCCTTGATTTTTTAAAGCTTCTTTTAAAACTTGAAAGGTTATATTAATTTTTGATGTGTATAAATCGTAAATTGCATTACGAACATCCATTTTTACATTTAAGTCTTCTGTCTTTGGCTTTTTTCGTGTACATTTCTTAATTTTCTTCGGTAGTAAATTATGCTTTTTTTCGTGCACAATTTTCTGCACAGTCCTTATACCGATTCCCAGAGCTTTTGCTACTGTCTCCTGGATATTGGCCGGTGAATTTTCATTTTCGTAATATTTTATTAGATTTAATACCAGTTTATTCGCTTGTGGATGCAAAAAACCCGAAAATTGTTTTCTATTACTCATTTTGTCACAGACTTGTCAATCTGACCTTGAAGTGACATCGCTCAAAGATTTTTGCAACTGGTGGTATTTATATGTTTATCCTTTTTCCATATGAAAATATCATAGGTCTATCTAATTCATCTTCGGGATTTTATGCGGAGTATATGATTAGACGTAATAAAAGAAAAACAAACTTAAAAAGTTTGTCGTTGATAAATCGTATGACCCGCACGATAACACTGCTTTTGACTATATTTCATGTTTCTTTAAAAAAAAAGGAAGTATGTGATATCGCCAGGAATAAAAGCACGGCCTTTCTGCTAATTTCATTATGTAAATAGTTTTTGAATACCTTAATATAATTAAACCATATGGTAGCAAAAACTGTAATAAAAATCTCCTCGCTGATTTTTCAATTATGATTTTTTGAAAATTTCGTTGGGTTGCCATTTTGTCCCGTCAAAATCTAATCAGTTTAACTTTAGAATTGTACATGTATAATTTTCTAATGGCTTTGCGGGAGACCCATGGGTTTCAGAAACCTATCCAGACACTAAATACTGCAATTTTTACATATCTATTACATAATATTTTCATTTGACTAACCTTTATAAATAAATTTCAGTACGGAAAATAATAAGTTATTGGACAAAACACATTTTAGTATGTAAAATATGCCCAAAAAACGAAATAAACACTTTCTATGTTTATAAATAGGCCGGGTTGGCAGATGTATTGTCTTTTAGGATTCAACTAAGGTATTTTTTGGTAAAAGTATGTATCTACATTTTAAGTGTGAAGTTTCTGACTGACTAAAGCAATTAATGTTTGTTAAAATGTCAACAAAAATTATATTTTTAGAAACTTTTTTCATAAAAACTGCTGCATATTCCGCATTTTTTTCTTTTAGATAACTAGTGAAAAGAAGTATATTTATTACGATAAGTAGGTATATTTCGATCAAAAAAATTTGTGCACCTTCTTATTTTTCAATATTTAGATGTTATTTAAGCTCAAAATGAGTCGAATTATAATTCACAACCCTGTATAAGAATGTCAGATTGAATATGTTTCCATTGCTACTTTGATTTGTAGATAAGAGAGTGCGAATTAGAGCTGAATCAACAATGTGGATGTTTATCCAGAAACTTAAGTGAAGACGTCTATTGGCAAACCATAAAACACGACTGAAAGGATGGAAACTAACATAAATCAATAAAGTAAGTCTATTTTCTTTAAAATCATAGTACAGATCTTTCTATAATATTTACGATATCATTTCTTCTAAATAGAAAAAAATATTAATTAATTTATTTGTTTCTATTTTTACAGTATTATTAAAATAAGGAGAGTTGTAAAATCATTTGACATTATATTTTAACTACAGGCAACTTAATTGCAATTTCTCTGTAAATGACTTTTTCTACCTCATTATGTCTGCCTAAGTACACTCCGTTCGTTAAAGCAGGGCAACCTGCGATAAAATGCTCAATTGTTTCTCCACTAGTATCGCACTCTCTAAAGATATCTTCAACTTCAGGGATCTTCAGAATGAATTTCTCGTGATTTCGTGTTCGGATAACACGGTCTTGAGTGACGATAAATACTTCAATCTCTGGATAAAGATAACCGTCTCGCAGCCATAACAAAGAAGCTTCTTTATCGACATCAGGTCTGTTCAGCGCTGCTAGGTGCTTTCCGTGCAACATTTCTTCTGCCAGGTTGTTTTCATTTCTCCCTTCGTTTGTATTTCCCTGATGTGCATTCTGTCCTGAAGAGCAGGACAGAATGCACAAGTAGAGCTTTTCAACTACGTTTCTCGGATGGTGATTTCCAGATTTTGTCAGCATGGTTCTTGTCACCGTGTCCATATCCCTTATTATTATTATTATCAAAATTGACAATCAATTTCTCAACTATGATTTTCAGGTTCTGTTCTAGTTTTTTTGGAACTTTCGTACTTGGAAATTATTTACAGCGATTTCTCTTCGCCGATTTACCTATGAATATTTATTTCCTTAAGTTCTGTCATTAACGGTTCCCGAGCTAGAGCCTACGTCCTCTATTATTGGACCACCCTGTACATATTATATAAAATATATATACGCTATGTTAGTTTAAGGGCCAAGGAGCCATCTGCTATCGTGGTATCTGCCCCGGCAAGGCTCTTAAGGCAGTTTCCTTGGGGGGTATCAGTATTAAAACCGAAATACCCGAACCCTGAAACAAACAAGGTGTCATGTCATTCGACTTTGAAAGTCGATGAGGGAAACCAGTGTTTGTTTCAGGGTTCGGGTATTTCGGTTTTAATACTGATTGTCGTCTTGTGCTCCGAAGTAGGTCGCATCTAAAGCGATTTAGTTGCACCATAGTACCTACAGATGGAGTCACTGGCTGCCTCTTTCTCTCATCTTTCGAAGTCGAATGACATGACACCTTGTTTGTTTCAGGGTTCGGGTATTTTGGTTTTAGTACTGATACCCCCAAGCAAACTGTCTAATTAGCCTTGCCGGGGCAGACACCACGGTAGCAGAGCGCTCCTTGGCCCTTAAGCAAACATAGCGTCATGTTTTGGTCGTTTCTCGACACAATGGTGAAGGAGTAAATTTACTTTTTACGACACCCTGCATAATTAAAAATGAATCAAGCAATTAAGTACTCATTTTTAATTTCCACTCATTTTGCAACATGACATATATTTCTCATAAGAAAACGCTTTATCGGTCTATTGAGTTATACATACAGGGGATTTTTTTTGATGTAATTTAGATCCGAGTACGTATTAATATAAAATACAATACGGTGTATTATAAATAATATTATGTTTTTTGAGAGTTTTTCACAGATAGAGGCTATCTACTTATAACACTGCTTTCGCCTTATCGAAAACGTATAAAACTGTTTTCTACATGTCGAAAACTAAAATGGAGGTAGATATCCAACCCTGCTTACCACCCAACCTAATCAACATGGAACCTGGTAAAAATAGTACCATGTCATCATTGACGTTTTTTAGAAAAAATCTTCTTTCCCAACACCTTGACTTCCCTCTTAGCTCTATTAGTTCCTTATGTTGCGCGATGGCAGAATTCCGAAGAATGTTCCCAACTGGTGGAACCCTTATTCCCCAAATCTTGGACAGAAAGATCCTATGAGGAAGCAAAGGATCCTTGTTGTTATTAAGTTGATCATTGTTGTTATCACTTTATTGGGAGGTGCAGTTTTGGCTCTTACGATAAATGTTTGGGGGTAGGTGTTATTTATTTTTATTAATATTATGACTAAGATGTGTCTAGAATTCATCGCTGAATCCAAAATCTCATAGTTTTTTACATCGTTTAATTAATGTACCATCGTCACCAAATGTAATTGGGGCAGCATCATTGAACTGTTATAAGATTTTTCCTCTCAAATATTAATCAAATTATGAATTTTAGGTTAAAGACAATGAGTTTATGCAGTATTGGATTGAATAGCTGGCAAAAAGTATGTTTGGCAGCAGCAGTTGCTCTTATTTAATTTTTATTTTCTGTATAAACCACCTCCGAATCCTCAATTTTTTATTATTTTATTTTATCTGCTGTATAAACCAACCTTTAGTATCACTCATGAAAAGAAATCCAATCAGACATTTTTATGCTTTGCAAAAATTGAAATTAAACTCATGATTACCAATATTTTTTCCGTAAAATTAAGAAATATATTTCACAAATATAACCTAACCAACTAACTTTCATAAAAAATTAGACCTAGTTTTATTATGATTTCGCAATATATTTTGCACTACTCTAGCTCTATGTATAGGTTAATTATCATGTTGAAATACAAAGTTGTCTGCAACAACCGGCCTCACAAGAGGTAATATAATGTTTTCTAGTATGTTGCAGTAAACATCTATATTTAGCCTTTCTTCAATCACTGCACACACTCCTGGACCCCTGATACTTATCCAACACCAAGCGTTTACAGAAAAATGACCACTCTGGTTTATCTCTCATCATACCTCATCCCAACAGGTCTATACACGCGCAGTGTTCAATTATGGCATAATTGAAAAGTTTTCTCGTCAGAAAATACCACATTCTCCCAGAAATTATCTTGATTTTCATATTCCCTTGCAAAATCCATCCTCCTTTGCTTATTAAATTCTGTAAGGAACGTTTTATTAGAAGCAGCACGATTCCTTAGTTTTTATAACCGTATCCATCTTCTTGCAGTATTTATAGAACCTGGGAAATTGATTTCTTCTTTAGCCTTTACTGATGTTTAAAAAGGATTGTTTCTAAACAACTGCACCACTTCATGGTCTTGATTCGGTGTTGAAACTTTTGGACCTCCCGCTTTGGCCTCTCAATGATACCACCATATTCTGCATTTTTTTCCTTGCCTAACAAAACGGTGTTTTTGCTTACATGCACTTCAGCTGCAATTTCCCTAATTTTTTTTCCATCCGGAAGTCGAGTAAAACTTATTGACTTTTGTTCCTCCGTTAGCTTCGGCGTGATGTATAAAATGTGGGCAAATTAGGTATTTGCTTTCAAACAAAGAAAAATATTGCTTTCAAATCAAAAGCAAAGGACAGTGTCAAATAAAAAAAAAATTGCTTTGACATTCCAATTCTAGGTTAACTTGGAATAATAGTTCAGGAGAGTAATTTGTTCCAGTTACTTTTGGTTATGATAGTACCTCTCTCATCAGAAAAGTATGACAAAAAACTTAATATTATAAAACAAATTTCAGTTAATAATGATTATGACGAAACTATAATAGACAAAATTGTAAATAAAAAACAATATACAAAACCACTCAATTTAGTTTGTCCTAATTTTAACGTATACCAGAAAGATTAGCACTAAAATAGAAAACTATCTTAAAAAAAAAAAAACAAATCATAAAGTAACTTTTCGTACAAATAATACTTTAGGTATATAAAGTGTATTCCATCCTGTATGGCAGGGGTGCTCAAACGGTCGATCGCGAGTGCTTTTTGAGTAGATCTCGAGAATAAAAAATTTTTTAATAAGTACGTACTTAACTAAACTACAAAAATGTATTACATAATAAAATAACACTCTGCTAGCGGCAAAAGGCGCCTTTATCAAAGGAACGCGCTGTACTTGTCAAAGAAAAGCCGCGATTTCTATTCTTGCTGCTTTTCTAGAAATTTTGGGCGGCGCGTTTGACGGGAACATTCAAGACTTTCGTTCACGCCGATATAAATGTTGCGCCTGCAGGAATTGGAGTCATTCTGAATTGCAACTTGAAGGCAATACTACGTCGATACAAAGTTTATTATTAAATAGTACAAAATGAGTGCAGCGAAGAAATCTAAAACGTATCATTTTAATAACGATTGGGAGGAAGAATTTTTGTTTTGTATAGTGAAGGATAAGTGCATTTGTCTTATTTGTCGTGCGTCAGTTGCAATATCTAAGCGTGGTAACTTAGAGAGGCACCATAAAACGGTTCATAAAAACTATGAAAAGGATTTTCCGCCACAGAGTGAATTAAGAAAACGAAAAGTACGTGATTTGATGTCTTGTTTGAAAAAAGAACAAACCATGTTCACAAGACCAGCCAAACAATCAAAAGCTGCTACGATCGCGTCATTTAAAATATCTCATATATTGGCGAAACACAAGAAACCATTCGAAGATGGATCGGTTGTGAAGGAAACATTTATTGAAGCGGGTGAGACTTTATTTGGAGATTTTAAAAATAAAACAGAAATCATGTCTGCTATTAGAGAACTTCAGTTATCTCGTCCGACTGTCACAAGGCGTATTGAAGTCATGAGTCAGGACATGGCAGATAAACTAAAAAATGATACTATGGAATGTACATACTTTTCTTTACAGTTCGACGAATCCACCGATATGACAGACACTGCCCAGCTGTGTATTTTTTTTGGAGGGTATTCAATGACATGTTGGCTAAGGAAGAATTTTTGACAATCATTCCTCTGGAGGGGAAGACCCGTGGCGAAGATATATATGACGTTTTCTTCAATTTTGTAAAAAACTACAAGCTACCAATATATAAATTAGTGTGCATTACAACCGATGGAGCACCAGCAATGACTGGAAACAAAAACGGTTTTGTGGCATTGTGTCGAGGTAGTGAAGATTTCACTTCATTTTTTTCAATCCATTGCATTATACATCAACAAGTTTTGTGTTCAAAAGTTTTAAACACGGAGGAAATTATGGGCATTGCAACAAAAATTGTGAATTCCATCCGTGCACGTAGCTTGCAACGGCGGCTCTTTAAGTTGCAGTTGGAAAATAGGGAGTCAGCTGAACACACTGATTTAGTTCTTCACACGGACGTCAGGTGGTTGAGTCGCGGAAAATTCCTAGAAAGGTTTCAAGAATTATTGCCCGAAATAACAACTTTTCTAGACGAAAGAAGTGATGACACTCAGATGTTGAAAAAATGGCTGACTGATTTGGCATTTTTGACTGACATCACAATGGACTTAAACACCATTAACTTGGAGCTTCAAGGTAAAGGAAAAACTGTTACTGAGATGATTAGCGCAGTAAACGCATTCAAAAGTAAATTGCAGCTTATGATAGGTCAACTGAAAAGAAAGGATCTGAAACATTTTCCGTTTTTGAAAGCAAGGAATCCTCAGTTGAATTATGATACGTATGAGGCTGAATTATCAAATATGTTGGGACAATTCGAAATGCGTTTTTATGATTGTAGTAAATTGGCAAATGTAGCATCATTTATGAGTTATCTTTTTTCATGTAAAAACATTGAGGAATTAGCTACTGAAATAGTACAGTTTAATATGAACTCATGTTCTGATGAAAATTAGTTGGTGTAGATTATGTCAGACATACATCTCAAAACTACAGCATCTGATACAAATTTTTGGTGTTTTATATCTGAAGATAAATATCCGAATCTAAGGCAAATCGCCCTTCATCTGACAGCAATGTTTGGGTCAACTTACTTGTGCGAGTCTGCATTTTCTAAAATGAAGATAATTAAGTCAAAATATCGCAATCGACTTACTGACGATCATATGTCATCATGCTTGCGATTAGCACTCAGTAGTTACGTACCATCTTATGAAATGTATGCTGAGGACATGCAGTGCCACGCTTCAACATCCAAAGTCACTCCTTAGTTAAGTTTAACACCATATGTAACTCTTTTGTTTTGTAACAACCAATAAACTCGCAATTTTGAGTAACTATAATTTTTTTCATTGATATTGTAGAGAAGAACCTAACTAAACCTAACCCAAACTCTGACTAAAATAATGTATATTGTGCGGAAAGCTAATATCTTTATATGCTATGGTACACCCTACCTAGGTAGGTAGGGTGTATGTATCGTGTATGTACGACAACCCTGCATCACACATATTTGCAGTCTCTCAGAGTCGATCGTAAGTAGTCTAAAAATATTGAGGCAGATCGCCAGCAATTCAAGTTTGAGCACCCCTGCTGTATGGTATAGTGTATCTAAAGTCAATTGAGACAACATAAAAACTAAATGTCCGTCAACAGTCGGCGATTTCTTTGTGAAGCATGTGCTGCTTGATAGAAATTTAAACTTACTTTTGTAAACCGCTTAACAGAATAACAATTAATTTATTTGATATACGTGGTATAGTAAATTGAGCGTACCTCAAATTTTCCACTGTCTCAGTTTACTTTAGATACACTTTACGTTAGAAGTATCTGGAGAACTAGCATCAACTCAATTTTAAGTGGGACACACTGTAGTATATATTATTTTTAGATTCTACGAAACAATCTAAGTCTTTTTTATATGATATTTTTTCATATTTCTTACCGTTTTTTAAATATTAATATTTGGTGTTTCTTTTACCAAAGCTATGTAAACTAAAACTAAAAATTTTAATATTATTTAGTCAATATGTGATACTTTAATTTCAGTAACATAAGATCGCCGACTTTTATACATAGTGTCCTAAAAATTAACTGCAATTCAGATTGTATAAATTTGATCAAAAGTGACTTTTTTTAAATGGAACACCCTGTATATTATCGAGGCGTTGAATAGAGTGGACAAATTGATATCGTATTGGGGTATTTAAGTAAATTAATAGGTTTAAATTAAATTCGAGCTGACAGGTATTGTGACTGTGGAACAAAATAAACTTGGATTGATATGGATGTTGACTTTTTGAAATAATATGGGAAATGTAGCTAATATATTTTAATATTTTTATTTTTTATGAAAACAAATATAAAATGGCGCCTTTGCACAGATAAAGCAAGGAATAAATCTAACCACTATAATTTTATAATAATAATTAATAATTCTTAGTTGGAAAGAGCATGAATCCGGCGTAAATTAGTAAATTAGACTTCTGTAAGTTTATAAAAATACATATAAAGTAACACCCTATCACAGTATCATATCACTTTAACTTTAATAGGCAAATGTAATATAGGGCGGTGCCGTAGAAAAATCACACGAAAAACAATTGTAAGTAAAAAATACTAATCTGTAAGCAGATGAATGGTGAAGTGAAACAGCCGATCCAGCCGATATACATGTGAATCAGTGTTGCCAGAATACTGGTCTGAATTTTCTATTTTGATTGGTATTATTAATTTTTTTGTGACAATTTTATTTTATACCACATTTTACCTCATTTATACATTTCTTCCCTGGGAGGAGGTAATTACCCCCATTATCCCCCCCCGTAGATGCTCCTCTGGCCAAAAAATTTTCTTTTAATATAAATTCTGATTCTGAAAAGAACCGATTTTGTCAGTAAATTAAAACTTTTGGAATTCTTACCTAATTCGTTAGATGTTTAAAGTGCTGACCATTTACGTGTAAGCAATAGGTAATACATTTCATTACATAACTGGTAGTAGCTATTTCAATTTCTGATGTTGTTTTAAAAACCATTTCTTTAATCGTACCCCACAGAAAAAAGTCTAGTGGGGTAAGATCTGGAGATCGCGGTGGCCAACTTGATGGTCCTTCACGCCTTATCCACCTATCTTTAAACATATCATACAGTTCGGCGGAAACATGGGTGCAATGGGCAGGAGCTCCATTCAGTCAATACCAACAATTTTTCAAATCGATAAGCGGTAGATTATCCAAAAAGTCATATACAGTCGTTCTTTGAATTTTAATATATTTTGCAGAAGTTAAATTTTTGTCATAAATGTATATTGACAATTGTATATTGAACAAACTAAATACATTAAAACTAAATTTCTGTTGGTAACCTTTTTCTTTTACAAAGTGTGGATTTTCTGCCGCCCAAAAGTGATTATTTTGCCGGTTAAAGACTCCTTCGTGTGAAAATTTACACGAATACACGAATTAATAACATTAACATTAGGATCATGTGGTTGTAAAGCCTGCAGTGTAATTAGTTTATCGCCATGAATATTATGTTTATGTAAAATTCTCTGAGGATAGGCATGAAAATACCCCAAAACATATTTTCTTATTCGTGGGTTAGGAGAAGGCTCACAAAAACACACTGATTAATTCCTGTGCGACGTTTCATATCTTTATTGATAGTTTTCTAAACACAGATTACAGCGTAAAAATTGAAAAATAATAAATTAACATTAAAAATATACCTGAATTGTTAGTGTCGTTGTGTCTGCACTTTGCCCATAATTAATAGATCTGACGTGAAGAAAAACATTTCACCACAAAAACACACACACGCGGGAAACAGTACTCTAATCAAAACGTAATAAGGCTACGTGAGATCAATAAAGTACTGATTTGTGCGTGTTCCGTGGGAAAAGAGACAGCTGAGTTGATGGTTTTTTTGATTTTTTTTCTCAATTGGTTTTACGGTGTTATTAAGAGTTCCAACTAGATCTTATTATGCTAGACTGTTCTAAATTTTAGCGAGCAAAGTTCAGGCACAATTACACTTTTATTTGTATAGTACAAAAGGAAATATTAAAACTAAAAGTAAATTGTTGTGTACTTATTGAATAATTACAAAATTAGTTAAAATAGTTAAAACAAAACAAAAACAAACAAAACTGGTAGGTTTAGTTATTTGGTTGTGAAATGTTTTCCTTCACGTCACATCTAGGAATTATGGGCAAAGTGCTGACAACGACACTAATAATACAGGAATATTTTTGTGTTCTGTTTTCAGTGCTTGAAAAAGTATCAATAAAGATACGAAACGTCGCACAGAAATTAATCAGTGTGTTGAACGAATAAGAAAGTATTTTTAGAATAATTGGAGATTCAAATTTTTGAAGATAATTCCCAAAAACGGTAATTTAATTTTTTTCGTTTTCAGTAACAGGGTTTAAATGAATTCTTGGGGCCTGCACAATTCCGAAATTTAAAAAGTCATCTTCAATTCTGAGAAATTTCCTTAGGTTCATAGACAGCAAATTCGGAAAAACAGCATTAAATCTTCTGCAGGTTCTTGCAACAATTCTTTGACACTCGCCGTGAATATAAAACAAACTTAAAATATCCGCATTTCAATAACTATTATTCTCCATTTTTCGCTATCTGAATCTGACATAAACTAAAAAGTGAAGCATGTCGTACCGCCATCGTTACGTATTGCAGTTGTTACATCTTAGCACACTTGGCGTGTCGAATATTAATAATATTCATAAAATCGCTTACAATTCGAAAACGGTTCAAAAAATTCAATTTGTCCACTGTATTCAACGCTTCATCAATATACAGTGTGTTCGATTTAAAAAAAAGTTTGGATCAATTTTGTAAAATCTGAATTATGGTAAATTAATAAGGACACTCTGTATACAAGTCGGCGATCCTATGCTGCTAAAATTGAAGTACCAGATGTCGACTAAATAATATTAAAACTTTACATAGATTTGACATCTCGAAACGAAAATATTAAAGTTTTAAGTAGTTTTGGTAAAAAAACAAAATAAATCATGTTTAAGAAACGGTAAGAGAAATGAAAAGATATCCTATACAAAAAAAAACTTTAATAGTTTCGCAGAGGCTAAAAATGAAATAAACTTTACTACAGGCTGTCCCATTTAAAATACCAAAGTTGATGCCGGTTACCAGTAGATCTGGCAGCACTGTAAACGCGAAATTATTTTTAAAAGCTAGAGCGCAACCTCCTGGCCGTAGTCAAAATTTTAAAATTATTTTTCGTTTTGTCCTTCAGATACTTTTAACGTACTGTATATTAAGGATAATAAGTCTAGTACAAATAAAGACCAAAAATCTGGGATATAGAAATTAAAATGTGGTTTTTGTAAAAAGGTATACCGGGGACAATGAAACTACGACCCGGGGCGCCATTTGACAACAGCTAGAGATAAAAATATGGAATTTGGTGTGTTGATAGGGTTGAATATGGTGAACATTTGTAATATAAAAACAATGAATTTCGATTCCTGTATATTTTACGTTTTTTGAACTCTCTTAACAATCTTAAACAACTTTTGTATAACATAACCTATGTCTAAAATGTACAGGGTGTCCGGATTTGGTTGCAAAAGCAGGGTATCTCGCTTATTTTTAAAGATAGAACCTTGCGGTTTTCACGAACCTGAGCTAATTTTTTGTGAAACTCATGAAGCCGTAAACAAAATTTTCATAGCCTTCTTCGTTTATGAAATACAGAAGAAAATCAAACTTTTCTATTCGAACATTATGAAAAGTACGATATGTTAGCTTGTTTTATATTAAGTAATGAAAATGTTGAAGCGGCTTCTGAGATGTATTTTAACAGGTAAATAGTTAATTTTTAGGTATGTTGAGATACTATTGCTTAATTTTTATTTAGATATCCAGAAAGGAGGCAACCTAATATATCCACTTTTTATCGGATAAAAAAGAATTTACTTAATCACGGATCATTTATCAAACCTCGTACGAAAACATATAATAAAGAAAATCGGGAGGCTGAGGAAATTACGGTTTTGGCTAATGCAGAAGCTTACCCTACAAACTCTTGTAGGGCCAGTGAAAACAGCATAGGGATTCCAAAAACTAGAGTTCAAGAAATTCTAGAAAAAAGCACAAATACCACCCATACAAATTTAGGCTCGTGCAGCACTTACAGCCAGGGGATGCAGAGCGTCGGGTAGTCTTCTGAAATTGGTTTCGAGAAAGATGCGATATGGTTAGAGATTTTGAAAGGAAGGTTATATGGTCAGACGAAGCACATTTCAGTAATTCAGGTATACTCAATAGGCACAGTAGTAGATTCTGGTCCCAGGAAAATCAACACCAAATATTTCCCAGAAGACAGCAGGGCAGGTTTGGCCTAAATGTGTCCTGCTTCGTATTAGGAACACGTATAAAATTTTATATATTTTAAGGAAATCTAAAAGCCAATCGCTATTTAGAAATTTTAGAGGCAGCTATACCTGAATTACATGACGATGTTCCTCTATCGCAAATTAACGAAATTTATTTTCAGCAGGACGGTGCTCCGGCACACAATTCTGGAATGACGAGATTATTTCTGGACAATAATTTTACCAATCAATGGATCGGAACAATTGGACCTATAAGATGGCCCCCTAGGTCCCCAGATTTGTCGATTTTAGACTTCTTTTCTATGGGAATATCTGGAAAATAGAATTTATAAAGACCACTATGATAATGTCCAAGATTTAGGAAATGCAATAAGAGAACATTTTCGCTATTTACAAAATCATCCCGTTATTTTGCTTAATTCCCTAAAACGAATACGAAAATTGTGCGAAGCATGCATAGAACAAAATGGAAATCAGTTTGAACAGTTCTTTTGATTTCCTTGGTTACTGTAGTTCTTATACGACAGTTGATTTTTGCTGAAAGGCTTGTTACATAATAATTTATTACTGTTTTGTTCTTGTGTTACATAAATCTAGGTAGGTGGTACTTTTTTGGTGCGAAATTATCAATACATATTTTGATAAGTAGATTTAATTACATATTTATTTTGATTTATTGTTGGGATGTAGATATTGTTAACGACTTTAAATAAAAGGCAGCATTGGTTTGCATGGCCTACTGCAAAATTTGGGATGATAATTATAAAAATTAGGATTTTTGTTGTTGTTTATTAAAATAGACCCATACTATTATATATTTTTGAGAAGCTTTTCAAAGGACAAATCAATTTCTGGGCAAATATAAAGGATGTCCCATTTAAAAAACCCAACTTTGGGTCATATCTAAAAAATAACAACTCAAAGGAAAAATATGACTACGCCACTGGATCCAGCGTAAAAAACAGCATAAGCAGCAAATTTTCCCTTTGCGTTAAGTTAAAGGATAACCGAGATACGAGGTGGGTCCCAAAATGCAAAATTTTCTATTTCGCCCTGTATCTCATAAACCAAGTAGGCTATGAAAATTTTGTTTACGCCTTCACGAGTTTCACAAAAAATTAGCTCAGGTTCGTGGAAACCGCAAGGTTCTATCTTTAAAAGTAAGCGAGATGCTTTTGCAACGACCCTGCTTTTGCAACCAAATCCGGACACCCTGTATAGTTTTCCAAATCACTTAAAAATGTGCCATAATTCCCACTTATTTGTATTTTATGGAAAAACGTAGTAGGCCAGGATAAAAACAATCACAGTTATTTACTCTTTATTCAGGCCTTCATCCAACAAAATATCAAAAAAGAAAATGTTCCGAGTTTAAAAAAAAATGTGTTTTTGCAAATCGATTTTTCAAGTTTTGATCAGACCCTGTACCATAACGGGTCAACTGACTGGAACAAAACCTTCACTACCCAAACCTACTTTTTTATCCTTTGTCCACATATGACAAATTCGACTTCCATAGACCGCTGCAAACTTGAAAATTTGAAACCCAATTTTCATGTTGTTAATGCTTATCTAAAGCGAAAATCAATATTACTAGCACTTATTTAATTATACCACCGGAGAAGTTGGCCATGGATTCAAAATAATCTACTTTCAAAGGAATCCTCTTTTAATTCATTTAAATTTAAAAAAAGAAACGAATATGATAAGATTTTCAAAAACACGACCTTCTAGTTCAATACAGGTCTCACCTTTTTCAATAATTTTTCGTAATACATTTTCTTTGAGTTATGCTAATATTATTAATAGCACTAATAATTCAATTTCTTAAAATGTCCAAATTTTCAGACAGACAGATTTTCAAACAGACTTTTTCTTTGATATGACCCCAAAAGAAAAAATCTAGAGGTCTCAAATCAGGCGAACGGGCTGGCCACTTTACAGGTCCATTCGTTCTTATCCATTGGTCCCCAAACCTGCCATTTAAATAATTTACACAAATTCGAGCATTATGGGTCGGTGCACCACCTTGTTGAAAGTAGACGTGGAGAATTTCTGCAAGAGGTAAATTGTTCAAAAAATCGGTAACTGTTGTTTCTAGAAAGTTCAAATAGTTTTGTACTTTAAGGGGCTTATTAAAAAATATTGGGCCCACTATTCTGGTTCCTAAAACACCATTATTAACCACACATTAACACCAAAGCGTTCTTGGAAAGATCCTTGTCTAAATCATGTTCATTTTCATTTGCCCAATATCTTACGTTGTTCCTGTTAAACATTTCCAAATTCGTGAAGCGAAACTCCGAAATAATATTAATCTATTAAAGTTATTATTATGGTTAGAATTTTCCATAAACCATCGGCAATATTCAACTCTCCTAGCAAAGTCATTAACAGCCAAGTGTTGGTGGATTTGGTTTTGTAGGACTTGTACTTATGTTTCTTTAAAAGGTTTTTTGCACTTTCCCTGTTAACTCCAACTTCACTTTCAATTTGGCGAGTAGAAATACTTGGATCAGCATTCACATATGCCCGAACGTTTATTTCAGCTTCTTCACTAATAATGAACTTTCCTTTATTTTCATTTTGGGGAATTGTTATTAAATGTTGTACTAGCCACGGAAAATAGGCATAGCAGAGTTGGTTTCTGTCGGTGTAGAGTGTTTGAGTCTGCCTTTTATTTTGCAAGCAGTCGCCATAAACGAGAAGCATATCTATTTGTTCCGCCCTTGTAAAACTTGATATTTTAAACAGATTACAAAGAACTTCTAGTCTACATCAATAGAGACACGAAATAAAACACGAGAATTTACAAAAAGTGCAACAATGTGCCAAGCCCACAAGTGATAAAAGTTACTCGTCAAAATTCAATTGTTTTTAAAAACCATAGCAACCTCTGTCAAGGCTAATACGATTATTTTAATTTTAGCAAAACTTCGTTTATAGGTAGTTATCACACTAGGTTAAGTTATCATTAACTTAATTTCCATAAACAACTGCAAAATTGAAAATTAGGTATCCTATTTTTATGATATTAATATGTATCCAAAGCGAAAAACAGTCAGTTGACCCGTTATGGTACAGTTTCTGATCAAAACCCGAAAAATCGATTTACGAAAAAACACATTTTTTTTAAACTCATAACATTTCCTTTTTTGATATTTTGTTGGATGAAGGCTTGGATAAAGAGTAAATAACCGAGATTGTATTTATCCTGGCCTACTCTGTTTTTCCATAAAATATAATTAAGTGGGAATTATGGCACATTTTTAAGTGGCTTTATTTATTGTTGAACAGAACTAGCCGTTACTTGATGGAAATTCATATTAACAAAGTAAACAAAAAATACTTGCGTAAAATTTCCACTTAATTTATTTTACAAAAATAATGACAATTGTTTTGCCAACACTGTGGCTTCATCAGATGTTAGATGTAAACTAAAAAAAAAAAAAAATAATTTAAGTGGAAATTTTACGCAAGTGTTTTTTGTTTACTTTGTTTATTTTATTGTTTAGAATTGTTAAGAGAGTTCAAAAAACATAAAATATACAGGGAGTTCTATTTAAAATAACGGAGTCGCGATCATTTCCGGGGAAATCGGAAACGATATTCAATTGTTTTTATGTTACAAATGTTCACAATATTCAGCCCTATCAACAGACCAAATTCCATATTTTTATCATCATATCATTGTCACCCGGTATATTGGCCAAATGTGTAAAACTTTTTATAAACGTATAAAAGAACACAAAACATCACATATTACACAAAAAACAATCAAATGGAATTAAGTTATTAACGGACCGACGACCGTTGACTGTTATTTCTCAAAACTGCTGATGCAAATCAACGGCTTTTATAATCTTAATAGTTTAACCGATTTTTCCAACGAACTTTTTTATTATAAACAATATTGTGTCACTTTTTTAGGACAGTACGTCAGAGACTCTCTTAAGCGACAGAGGGTTAATCGTGAAGTATTCACTCATAACCGCAACGGTCGGTCATTCAATACTATACTTAGTTTAAGATCAAACTATGTAACGTCAGTCAATAGAACAATTACCAGTAAACTTGCCGGTCTTTTCTTTATAAGAAAAACGGGCGCACATTTGGTCCTTCGAGTTTCGGATCCGGGAAAATGAGTACCGGGTGCTAAAACCAAATCAGAACTTCTTCATTGAACGTGAAGATCTACATACCTACGAAAAGTGCACCACTTACGAAGTCAATCAACGGAGAGTTTATCCAGGAACGGAGTTGTGTCTACAGCAGCTTTAATCTTCGGTAAGTGGAATTTGCTTTTTCAAAAATTGTTATTTTAGTGTTAGCTATTGTTCTTTCGAGTATTTTTTCGAATCAAACAAAATGACGTCGCTCGCACATTTGAAACGTTTAATAATTAAAAAAGAAGTGATAAAATCACAAGTTCAAAATATCGAGACATTCGCAAATCAATTTTCTGCTAACAAAGACCCGCGCGAATTAAAAAATCGCATCGATGAAATGATCAAAATTCGCGAGGAATTCGATACCGTTAGTCTTGACATTGCATGCTGCGAACTAGCAGCTGATGATCAGGATAGTTCGTCCGATATTCAAAAGTCATCTTTGGATGAAATAAATAATTTCTCAGCAACTTGGCATTCCGTCTTGTCACTGTTGCAAAATTTATTTGAACAAAGTTCTCCCATTAATCAGGTCAATATTCAAAATAACATGCCAAATGTAACAAATCAATCGACTCCTCAGTTCAACGTACGATTACCTGTCATTAATCTACCTGCATTTTCAGGGAAATATACCGAATGGTTACCCTTTTACGATGCATTTCAAAACTTAATTCACAATAATCAATCTTTTGACGATTGTCAAAAATTTCACTACTTAAAGTCATGTTTAAAAGGTGAAGCCTCTCGTGCAATAGAGTCTTTATCTATATCTAGCGATAATTATAATTCTGCGTGGACTACTCTCCAAAAACGGTATAAGAATACGCGTCTAATTATACAAAGTCACGTACAAGCTATTTTAAGTGCTCCTGAGATCGGAAAATGTTCTGCGGAATCATTACAAAAACTTATTGACGATATAAGTAATAATTTGGAGGCGCTAAAAGTTTTGAAACAACCTGTAGAAACATGGGGCGCAATGCTAGTCACAATAATTATGAATAAATTAGATTACCAGACAAAACGCGAGTTCGAAAATACCCTAGATTCAAACCCTATAGCTTTAGAACGGTTAATACAATTTTTAGAAAAAAAACGAGTAGTTTTGGAATCTTTAAATCAAAATTCTAAACAAGATCACAAAGAAAAACAGCAACAAAGTAGTAATAATATGTCCAAAATCGTAAATAGAAATGTACATCAGTATCGTATTACGAACGCCGCGACGTCACAAATAAATATCTTGTCTGAATCAGTATGTGAGTTTCTAAAATTAAAAACCAATAAAACAAATTTAACAATATCGGGTATTAACGATACATGTAGCAATACCGTAAAAACTTCTAGAATTAATTTGCGTTCGATGCATCACCCTTTTCGAAAATCAATCGACTGTTATATTTTGAGAACTGTTACGGCCAATCTCCCTACGGAATCCTTTGACAAAAATATATTACAAATTCCTAAAAATATAGAATTGGCTGACCCTCAATTTAACGAAACCGGTCCCATATATCTATTGCTAGGAGCAGAAGTATTTTGGGATATTCTGTGCGTCGGTAGAATAAAATTGTCAAGCCCTAATTTATATCTTTCGAAGTCCTTACTAGGATGGGTAGTAGGAGGTGCCTACGAAAATAGCGGATGTAATACGGTTATGTCCTCTAATTTAGCTGTTAAAAGTAACCCAAAAGACGAGTTGAAGAATCTGATTGAACGCTTTTGGATTCAGGAAGAAATCGACGCCACACATAACAACTGGTCTGCGGAAGAAATTGAGTGCGAAGAACACTTCGAGAATTCATATCGACGTGATCCTGAAGATGGACGATTTATAATAAAATTGCCATTTAAACAAAATAAAATTAATATAGATGACTCATCGCAGAATGCAATGCGGAGGTTTTTATCTCTGGAAAGAAAATTCAGAAGGGATGTCAACTACAAGGAAACCTACAATAATCGAACTTCTGGAAAACGACCATCTAGAAGAAATCACTTCTAAGGATATTAGTGACACAAACTTTTATTTGCCACACTCAGGTGTTTATAAACAAAACTCACAAGGTGGAAAAATCCGTATAGTGTACGACGGTTCCGCTAAATCAAGCAACGGGCTAAGTCTAAACGATAATTTAATGACTGATCCAAATCTACAAAATGACTCTTTTGCTATATTGATAAGGTTCCGTACACACCAAGTGGTTTTATCTTGCGACATGGAAAAAATGTTCCTGCAAATAAAAGTTGACCCAGAAGACACACAATACCAACTTATACTATGGAGGCATAACGAGTTCGAGCCCGTGAAAATACTACGACTTAAAAGACTCGTATTCGGACTAACAAACTCTCCATATACAGCAATTCGATGCATTCAACAACTAGCATTAGAAGCAAAAAATAAATTCCCTCTCGCTGCTCGCGCTTTGATGAACGATCGCTTTACAGACGACATATTGACTGGGACCGCAAGTGTTGAGGAAGGTCAAAATATGCGAGATCAGCTGATCGAAGTTTTAGATCAAGGAGGATTTAAATTAGCAAAGTGGAACAGTAATGTATCAAATGTAATATCGGACTCAGCGATTTCTAACCCAAAACAAAAGGTAAACCTCGACAAATCGGAAATTTCCAAGGTTCTAGGATTATTATGGGATCCTTGTAAGGATGTTCTAAGCTATCAAATACAAATTCCAGAAGTTAATAATATTATTTTGACAAAACGAATAATATTAAGTTCTATCGCCAAAATTTATGACCCTATAGGTCTTATTTCTCCAGTCGTGACGAAAGCAAAAATTTTAATGCAAGACTTGTGGGCCTTAAAATTAGATTGGGATGATCCAGTCCCACAGGACATTAGAAACCAATGGCTGAAGTATGTTGGTGAACTAAAACACCTCGACGAATTGACAATTCCTCGAAAACTAATTCCAAAGGCCGATTTACAAACCGATCTTGTAGTGTTCTGTGATGCCTCTCTTAAGGCTTATGGTGCCGCAGTTTATATTAGAACCAAAATAGGTGAAAATAATTTTGAAACACATTTAATGTGCAGTAAATCACGGGTAAGCCCTCTCAAAGTTGTGTCTCTCCCCCGATTAGAACTTTGTGCAGCGGTACTTGCAGCTAAATTAGCGGACTCCGTATCTCGGGAACTAAACTTAAATTTTAAACAAAAATATTTCTTTACAGACTCAATGATAGTTTTACATTATCTAAGTGCATCTGCCAACACGTGGCAAGTGTATGTAGCTAATAGAGTTTCATTAATACAAAGTTTAACTAATATCAAAGATTGGAATCATATTGAAAGCAAAAACAATCCCGCAGACATTCTGTCTAGAGGAGCTTATCCTAAACAAATAAACAGTCAGCTGTATTGGAAAGGTCCGGATTTTTTAAAATACGACCATTTAAATTGGCCGACTAACCTATTTCGTTCAAATATTGATGACTCGCTTCTTGAAAAGCGAAAAATCTCATTAATGGTTAAACCCGAACAAGAATTTTGCTTACTTAATAAATATTCATCCTTCACAAAGTTACAACGCATTTTAGCTTTATGTCTTAGATTTATGTATAATTTACGTAATAAAACTAATAAACGTATAGGTATATTATCTACATATGAGCTTAATGAATCTCACTATAAAATTATGCATTTAGTACAAAAACACCAATTTTCTGAAGAATATATATGTGCCTTAAAAGTAATCAGCAGGTTAATAAAAATAGTAAACTATATAATCTCGACCCATTTATCGATAAAAATGATTTAATAAGAGTAGGAGGTAGATTACGTAATTCACCGTTGAACTTCGACAGAAAGTTCCCTATCATATTACCGACAAAACATTGCGTAACTCGATTACTAATAGAAAAAGAGCATATTTCTTTATTGCACGCCGGAATAACTCAAACATTGTCATCGCTACGTACGCGATATTGGCCTCTAAGAGCCAAAAATGAGGTAAAAAAGGTAATCCATTCGTGTATCACGTGTTTCCGCGCTAGTCCTATTTTAGCGGACCAGAAAATGGGAGATCTTCCAACAGACAGAATTACTCCGGGTAGGCCCTTTTTGAAAATCGGACTGGACTATTTTGGTCCTATAAACATTAAGCATGGGGGTAAACGAAGTACAAAAATTTCAAAAGCGTGGGTTGCATTATTTGTTTGTTTGACTACGAAGGCAATTCATTTAGAGGTTGTGGGAGATTTAGCAACTGAATGTTTTATTAACTGCCTTAAACGATTTATGTTAAGACGCGGTAAAGTATCTCATATTTACTGTGATAATGCGAAAACATTTATAGGGGCGAAAAGACAAATAGATAACATTTTTGCAAATTTTATTCGTGAAAATCAGAATCCGTTAAAAACCTTTTTCTCTCAAGAAAATATAATATGGAAATTTATACCACCGCGTTCCCGAACTTTGGAGGTCTTTGGGAGCGACTAGTAAAATCTGCTAAATTTGATTTTAAAAGAATAGTAGTTAATGCTAATTTAACCTTTGAAGAGGCAGTAACCCTTACCGCCCAGATTGAGGCTATTGTCAACTCTCGCCCACTGTCGCCAATCTCCAACGATCCACTCGACTTTGGAGTGCTGACCCCCGCCCACTTTCTTATCGGAGAAAGTTTGACGGAGCTGCCCGAACACACGTACACAGAGGTGGCAGAATCTAGGCTGAGCCGTTGGGAACGAATCCAGAAACTAAAACAGCATTATTGGAAACGTTAGAGCCTGGAGGTCCTGTCACAACTTCAGCCTAAACAAAAATGGTGCAAAAAAGTTCCTGACATTACAGTTGGTACTCTCGTACTTCTTTTTGAGGATAACCTACCCCCTATGAAATGGAAAGTGGGCCGTGTCCAGAGGGTGTTCCCTGGTGCCGATGGTCTTGTACGGGTAGCTGACGTACGTACCAGCCATGGAGTTTTCACAAGGTCAATTCGAAAACTCGCTGTTCTTCCTATCGACGAGGTTGGTCCTTCTGTTAATAAGGACATTCTTCCAGTCAGCGAAGCTGGTCCTCCTGTCAATGAGGATATTCTCCCAGGTAACGAGGACATTCCTCCTGTCCTTCCTGTCAGCGAAGCTGTCCCTCCAAAGATGTGAAGTTGTGGGTGTAGTTAGTTAATTGCGAACGAGGACGCGTTAAATTTCATTTAATTGTTAATTTTTCCATCTTTGTTTAACTTTGTAAACTAGTTATTTTATCACTTAGCCCTATAAACAACGCTCTTTAATGTATTGAAGTAATTATTTATTATTATTGCATTTTATTTTTTTATAAGTACATTTTATTTTAATTATATAAGTTTTAACGTTAATTAGATTTTTTTAGGATTTTAACTGCTTATGTCTTTAATTGACATAAATAATATATCAAGAGAGGGGAGGAAATGTAGAAATTAATACTTTTTACTTATATTGTGCATATTTACGGTTATTAACGGACCGACGACCGTTGACTGTTATTTCTCAAAACTGCTGATACAAATCAACGGCTTTTATAATCTTAATAGTTTAACCGATTTTTCCAACGAACTTTTTTATTATAAACAATATTGTGTCACTTTTTTAGGACAGTACGTCAGAGACTCTCTTAAGCGACAGAGGGTTAATCGTGAAGTATTCACTCATAACCGCAACGGTCGGTCATTCAATACTATACTTAGTTTAAGATCAAACTATGTAACGTCAGTCAATAGAACAATTACCAGTAAACTTGCCGGTCTTTTCTTTATAAGAAAAACGCGCGCACACTATCAAACTGAAATAAATAAGTGGATATTATTAAACAAAAATTGTTTATTTACTAACTAGTGAATCCAAAATTGTAAAATTATATGGGGTGTTCTATTACAAAACAGTAACTTTGGGTTGCCGTATTTTTTTAGGCCATGTGTAGGAATAAATTAAATATTTACAAAGTTCAGTTCTTTATCCACAACTTTGATATGCAACCTGTTTTTGTAAAGCCAACATTTGAAAAGTTAAGGGAGGCTCCATTTATAACCAATTGCCCTGTACTTATCTCGAACACGGAGGAGCCACAAAAAAAGTTATTAATGTAAAACGAAGTTTTATTTTATAATATTTTTGTATTTAAATGCAGGGTGGGCCACTATCAACTTGGTAATTTCGTATGAAACACTATATATTTTTACGTTTTTAAATTTTAAGATGAATGTAATTATATTTCATGTAACATGTCCTCTACCTAAATTCATCTGTTTTCCTGATAATGACATTTCAAATATGATGACATTTTGAGCATTTTAACAAACTATGGAATTTAAACGGTTTGATTTATAACAAAAAGGTTTGCACTTTCCGATCTTACTTTTAAACGTCTATAAACCGACATTAACTTCCGGTTAAACCAGTTAAATATGAGGGTCTGGTTTAATAATGCTACTAACCTTTCCGATAGCAAAAATGATTATTTGTACTTAAGAAATGTAACAGATTAATTAATTGTCCGGATGAAGCTCCAGAAGCTTTATCAATTTTTTTTCATTTCTCTATTATCTAGCCTATAACAATATCGCCACTCCCTAGACCAAACAAAAACAATAGGTATGCGAAACTTACCTCAATTCATACATATTTTTCTTGTTTTATAGAGGAAATACTAACAACGTAAAAGAGGAACCCGAATATGTCGATCATACGGAACGTTCACAACCTAGGGCCCGTGCACATGTATCCGCATCACACCAACCCCAAGCTCCACCACAACCCCAGCCTCGACCTCCACGGTATGTATCCAATAACGTGCATAAATTTAATTCGTAACTTTGACGCTATGGTGTGTTTGCTTGATAAGCCCGTTTTACGAAACAAAAAAAAACTCCTAACCTGGACAATCACACAGTTTAATAAAGCACAATTAGATACAAAATTTTGTATTGTAGCAGGGTTGTAGATTTTGGATGTAGATAAGTATTTTATGTGTTTTAAACTGTGAAATATTTTGTAAGAAATATTTAATCAACAGCAAAAGTTATGGTACAAGCGCACAGTATGGTAAATCGGCCATGTAGTACGACATAATTATTCAAGCATTGTTTTAACGTTTTTTAAATTTCATATAATACTTTTTTAGGATAGGTAACAAAATGTTTTGCAAAAAAAATGTAAACAAGATGCGGGTCACTAAAATGGCTTCAGTTTTTAATAAAAATGTAATGTTTTGTGTAACTTAAAAACACAATTGATGTCAAAATGCATGAATCATTGCTTTAAACTTATTAACTAATAGCTATATGACGCATATAAAATTAAGATAGAATACAAGGTGTCTTGTCAAATATTGCTTTATTTAGGTTATGTAGAATTATAAGTACAAAATATCATCGAGTTTCTATTCTATTCATTACATAAACAATAGAAGAACTTTTAGACTAAACAATATGTAACAGATAATGTTTTAGAAAAGCCCACTACGTATGCACCTGCACCCAAGCACTCCTTAATTTTTTTGATATTGGTAATAAAACATTCAAATAAAAATTAATTAGTTAGGTATACTTTTCGTGATAAATAAATTGTTTTTGTTATTTGCCATATACAATGAAGTCGATATTTTTTAGATATTGCACTTAATATATTTTTATATTTATTTTTGTATTTATTTTATATTTTATATATTGCACTTTATATATTTTTATATTTTTATGAAATTATCTTTACAAAAATGCCAATTACTGGCACTGAACTGGTAGATTAGGAGATATCTTCGTTTAAGATTTATTTTTGTAAAGGTAGAAAAGTCGTTAAAATTTACCTAATTGATTAGTTTTTTATTTGAAATTTTCATTTCTAATATTAAAATAATTGAAGGGAGTGTGGTTTTATAAAATTATATCTTGGAAATAATGTGGCATTATAATATATTATATTATATTTTTAAAATGGGTTCGCCATCTTGAACTTTAAAAAGATGACAGCTGTAATACAAAATTCCGAAATTTTGTACCTTAGTCTTTGCAAAATGTTTACCGTTATTACACTCGGACGATTATTTGCAAAGTTCTGGT
This sequence comes from Kuschelorhynchus macadamiae, assembly GCA_030620095.1. NCBI lineage: Eukaryota > Metazoa > Arthropoda > Insecta > Coleoptera > Curculionidae > Kuschelorhynchus > Kuschelorhynchus macadamiae. The sequence goes on along the minus strand of JAUTXW010004502.1, from coordinate 708,074 downwards.
CATATAAACAACGTGCAGTTTTTTTTGGTGCAGTCAGTAGTAATTAAGGAGCCATAGTTAAAGCTATATAAATCCCGAATGGGCATCTATGAGCAGCTAATTTTTTGGTTTTTGGTTAAAAGGGATCCTTTTTCTTATTTTTTATATAAAAATTAAACTAAACTTCAACAAACTTTTTTTTGCATGCTCTACAAGTTAAAAAAACTACCTAAATATAGTAATACCTAAAAAGACCCAAATTTTCTGAGGTAAGGGCTTTAATATTTAAAAAGTTTTGATACCGTAGAAAACTTTAATTATAAACAGTAGTCATGTAAGAAATTAGAAAAACATTTGCTATGTTTAGTATCATATTTTCTGTTTTGAAAATGATGTATAGAAACATGTTAATTTCAGATTTAAAATATTTACTAACTTTAAGGCTTCCCCTCCGAGAACTGTAATTATAATTTTGTTTCTCAATTGCGTTTTTCTATTATTAACACTATCTTAAATATAGATTTTTAGAATATGTTAAGAATATTGCAAAATTACATTTGGGACTTATGTCGTGCTAGACGGCCGATTTAACTCACTGTGAGGCGGGGATCGAACCTTCACCTCTGGATCTCTAGCTCATTGCTCTAAACAATTGGGCTATCGCACCACTGATAAGTAATTCCTTGGAACTTGTACATATTCAAACTCATCAGAATCATAACCATGTTGATCCTGCCAAATACTGTAACTTTATGGCGCGGCTTTCATGACTGGAAGTCAAATCTGACATCGCTATTAGGTACCGTTCATATTAGTAAATTTATAATTTTTACGTTATGCCCATATAAGCCAAATTTTGAAAAGAAGTATTTTATCACTTGGTTTTTAAACTGTGAAATATTTTTTTAGGAATATTTAATCAACAGCAAAAGTTATAGTACGTACGTATATACAAAGCTGAGCTGGAAGACTCATGTCGATAGGTAGATAAGGAAGTCAATAGCGAACTTCTGGCAGCTCCGTAGAGCGGTAGGCACAACCTGGGGGCTAAGTCCTAGGGTCATGCACTGGCTGTACCAAGCAGTCATAAGACCCAGAATATCATACGGCTTAATAGTATGGTGGCCCTCGGTGGAGAGGAAAACCATTCGTTTCAGTCTTGCAAAAGTCCAGAGACTGGCTAGCCTAGCGATAACTGGAGCAATGAGGACGACGCCGTCAGCAGCATTGGATGTCTTGCTAGGGCTGCCATCATTGTCGACTTTCATTAAGAAAGAGGCTATGGCAGCGCACTTGCGAATGAGGGACGCAGGAGCTAGGCATACCAAAGGTGAGGTTGTGGGTCATGCAAGGATCTCCCACATTGTGGAAAGAGAGATCCCTTTATCTACCTACAGAGTAGCCCGACCCTCAGGCAGACTAAGATGGCATAAGGGTTATAGTATCTCAATCCCCGAAAGAGAGGACTGGGAGAGAAACAGGCTAGAGTTCTCCAGAGAGGCAATTGTTTGCTATACGGATGGTTCACGTATGACACAGTTGCAATCCTCTGGTGCTGGAGTTTATATTGAGGCTACACAAACCGGGTCCAACTTCCCTTTGGGGAAGTTTTCAACGCTGTTTCAGGCTGAGGTATATGCCATTCTAATGGCAATAACGATGAAGGAAGTCATAGAGGGGGCAGAGGGAGAGATTGTCATATGCTCAGACAGTCAAGCAGCACTTAACGCACGACTCACCCATGGCGGGATCAGTTTTGGTTCAGGAATGCGGTGACAGGCTAGAGCAGTTGGCGCGACGTAAAAGTGTGAAGTTAGTTTGGGTGCCAGGACACTGTGGGATTGAGGGCAACGAGAGAGTAGATGAGTTTGCTAGACTCGGCGCCACCAGCCCGTATGTAGGACCAGAACCAGCTTTAGGCATCACTAGGTAGCAGATAAGGACAGCACTCGACGAATGGGCACAACATGAACTTTAACGTGAATGGGGCCAGTCCGGAGTCGGGAGGCAAGCTAAAGACTTCATTGTGAAGCCCGATAAGGGCCGAACAGAGTGGTTACTAGCCTGAGACAGGAAAGCTCTAAATTCCATCGTAGGAATAGTAACGGGGCACTGTCGATTGAGGAGACACCTCTTTATGTTAGGCATTGAGGAAGATTCTATCTGCATGGAGTGTCAGGAAGAGGAGGAAACTCCGCTTCACTTCCTGTGCAGATGTGAAGCGCGAGCGAGACTGCGACGAGATATTTTCGGCACTACGGTCTTGCATAGGGACGAAGTTCAGGATTTTGCCTGGAAGGATATGCAGACTTACATAGTAAGGACAGGCAGATTCAGGGATGTACACCTAGTGGCGGTTGGTTGAGGGAGGAGCTGGGGTAGACTGAAAGGGCCTTATAGGTCTACCAGTCAGGTCTCTAGACCTCCCCCTAACTACTACTACTACTACTACTATAGTACGACTGGGAATCGAACCCGCACTTCTGGATCCGGTTCGATCCCCTCTCGTAAATTTATTTATTTATTTGAAAAGTAGCGGGCGACCCTCTCACATTACTGAAATTAACTAAGATAATTAAATAAAATCAAAGCTACTCTGTAGGTTTCTTCCTAGATTATAATTCACAATATAATCAGATATAATTTTCAGTATAAATTTAATTAAATCATCTCACCCATTCAGCGGCCACTTGTATCTCTAACAACAGCAAACTGCAACAACGTTGGTATCTTCTTGTTGAATACAGATATTTTAACAAACAGATGGTTTATTTGAATAAAAGATTTCGTTTTTTTTTAACATTTTAAACATCTATTAACAAAAACAAAAGATGAGAATTACTGTACAAAAAAGTAATGCTTAAAATTCATAGCAAAATAAAATGTCTAAAAAATGACGAGTTTTCCTTAAATTCCCCAATCTTAGAACAAAAGAAAACGAAAATAAAAATCTTTAAATAAACCATAAATTTAACTCATTAAAATATGTAAAAATTGCTCCCCAAATAAATACTAGAGTCAAAATAAAATACCCCTGTTAAACCTTCAAACTTTGACAACGAAAACAAGTATTTAATATCAGCCGTAACTACTAGAACTTTGACACAGACTACTCATCAATCAAAAAAAAAGTTTGACATCTAATTAACAAGAACTGTCCCCCTTAGAAGCCTCCTATTATCTGAAACGCGAAGCGTCGTCATAGACGCTCCTGATCCCTTAATTAATAAATATTTCATCGGTGTCGCCAAGAGTTCTACTTTATGTGAGAATTGTATTAAACTGAAATATAATGACATTTCCGTCTAATTAAAACAAAAATATATTTTATATAAATGTCTAAATCTTAAACTAACTTATCAGCATTGTGGATCAAAATATTCTATTGTATTTTTAACATAGTAAATTGACAATTTATAATAATTTAATCGATCCAAATGAAACGTTTCGATTATAATTGGTTTTGACTTAAATGAAAGCCAAAGAAATGCTGAAATGATTTATGCTAACGCATTAAAAAAAATACAAGGCATCAAATGCACCTCTGATAATAATTTTATTGTAATAAAGTGGCCATAAATCTTGAATGACTGTGTATAGACCCCACAAATCCTGTATTGGGTGAATAAATAAAAAGGGGGCAATCCGAAAATAAAACAATATATAGGGTTTTTTTTCTTTAAAAAAATGTAAGTTTGAGTTGTGGCAAACTTATCCTCAACCCTGTATAATCGAAAATAATTTTAGGTAGTAGCTCTCAGCAGTCCCTTCAGCTTTTATATTTAAATTTTTTGTTCTAATTCCCACAATAACCGAGCTATTGGACTTGAACGCACTATTGGACCACCCTGTACAGCACATTCAAATTGGTTTCAGAGAAAGTTCATGTTTCTCGTCGCAGAATCCGGCAACATAGTGCTCGTGACGTGAGGAGTCCTAATGTTTCGTGTTTGGGGGCTTGTAGTCGTTCAATATTTTGTTATTTCTTTATTTATTGTGGTACAAACAGTCATCGGTTGCAGAAAACTTAACTGCTGTTTAAAATATTTAACCGAGTTTTCGGATTTGAAAAGCTGCTTATAGAAATCTAGGAACTCGCTGTCAAATTTGACACTCCGTTAAACATTTTAAACTTTAATTGAGCTTTCTCCAACCGGACGTAAGAGAGCTTGAAAGTTAACTTATAATATAATTTACAAGGTAATTAATTTTTATAGATGCCATCTATGATCTTTTGTATCTTAGTGTTGAAAGACTGATAAAAGTTAGGATTACGATATTTATAATTAAATATGAAGATACTGACTATAGTAAATACCTACCGTAGTTTTTCCTTGAATTTTTATGTTTTTTTTTAAATGAGGCAAAATATTTTTTTTTCTTTTATTTATTTATTTCTGTGAAACCATCAAACCAAATTTAATAATATCTCAGGATAGTGTAAAGTAATCAAGAATGAACCCACAAATGTAATAAATACAGGATTTTTCATTTAAAAAAATTCACCCGCCGCGGCTCATACTTTTTTTAGACAACCTGTACAGATGAACATGTTTTCCCGAGATACAACCTAGTACACAGTTAAGCTTAAAATGAATTTCTAACTTCTCTCTTATAGAAATATACATATCCGACGTACTGTTGAAGAATACTGCAGATTTATGAGTTTACATCACTTTTAATTTTTTTAGTTAACAAAAAAATGTCCCGTGATTCTTTCTGTGGCAGTATAAATTGCTAACACCCCTCCTTGAATTCCCCGTTGTACGTCTCTAGCCTATTGCAGAGGGTAATTTAAATACCTTATTTTTTGCAGGCAAGCAACCAAGAAGCAAGAAGTTTTACCGCAGACCACAACAACAATTCAGAAGTCTAAACCGACACCACAAATGAAATATAACCTCCCTCGGGGGCAAATGAGAGCCCTTGATCCAGAAATGTTTAAGACTGCGAGAACGCCAGTAAATCAAGTGAAAAAGCCAGTAATTCTCATGAAAAAGAGATCAGGACGAAATAAAAAAATTAAAATAGTTACTTGAAAGCATTTAATAAGTACGAATTTGTTAGTTGTATTTTTAATGGAACGTACTAGTACATATGCATCACAATTTTTTAAACCGAGTTGTGTAGATATAGTTTTTAAAAATAGACATTAGAAGTTGTTATTAATTGAAGTTCTACTCAGTAAATTATTGTTAGAATTTTTGAATTATTATTTTGAGCGGTTCTTACTTCTGTTCCTCTTCCTCTCTCACTTCCTCCTCTCTTTCCTTCTCCGTATCCCTTCTCCTCTCCCATCTGCACCTCTCCCGCTGTCTCTTGATCTCACTGCCTGTCCATTTCCCTCTCTCGCTCACTCCCTCTCTCTTGTCCTCACCCTCTTTATCTCACTCTTCCCTTTCCCTCTTCCAGTAACGCTTTGTTTCCGAAATATACGGCAACTATGTTCATATAAAACTTTTTCTTTTTTTTGTATGTATTTTGTATGGATTTCTAAGCAAACTTCAACACCCTGTACCTCGAACACGGCTCAAACGATTTTGTTGCCACAGTCGTAGCTTTTTCTTAGACGATCCAGAAATATAGCCCGCTAAATTTACGGGGTGTCCCAAAAGTAATGAGATGCAAAGCAACGGCAGATTCCGTAAGTCGAAATAATGCGATTTGTCCCAAAGTTGACAATGCACGTATAGATTACCGTTATAGAGACTTGGTCAAAAGCATACACAATAAAGCTAAATCAGTGGCCTGCCTACATTATCGATAAAGGCGACACCATTTCACCACAACTTTTCAATCTAAGTCTGGAAAGAATATTTAAAAGGATGGACTGGTCAAAAAGAGGTGTCAACATCAATGGAGAGAGATTAAACCACCTTAGATTTGCAGATGACATCGTCTTGTTCGCGGAAACTGAGAAAGACCTAAGAAAAATGCTCGTCGAAGTAGAAGTAACATCAAAGATAGTTGGCTTAAAAATGAACATGAAAAAGACAAATACTATTGACAATGTACAATTGGAGAATGTGGCAGAATACATATATTTGGGACAGAAAGTAACACTAGGTAAAGGAAACAAAAACATCGAAATAATAATATATTGACAAACAAGAAGATATAGTATCTTGTCAATATCTGAGAACTAAAGTGTATGACACACGTGTTCTATCAGTTACTACGCATGGAGCACAAACGTGGAAAATAACTAAACATATAACACAGAAGCTGAAAGTAACGCAAAGGTCAATGGAAAGGAAAATGTTGAGAATAATAATAATAATAATAATAAACTTTTTTTGTTAAATTTAAGCAATACAACACAATAAAACAGTGTTTATAAAATATATAAGCCAACTTGGCTAGGGCGAAGTTTAGCACTAAGGCTACTCTTACACTTAACCCAGGACAAGATGGGAACAACAAAGATTACATAATATTAATTTATTTATTTATTTTTAAGAGGACTTAAATATAACAGAGATGCAGTACTTACTGCGGCTAAAGCAAAAAATTTCTATATTACATCCTAAAAGAGGGAATGCAAAGGCTTTTTAGCTCGGTGGGTAGTTTATTCTACAGCTGAAATGTAATTAATCGGGGTATCACAGATCAAATAGCAAGAATTCCGCGAAAATCCAACATGCCCACATTCTTTATTACGTACACACAAAAAGATTGGCCAATACTGAAGGGCACCAAAAGAGTAATTCCTTTGCAATCAGAAGGAATTTATAACAATCCTTGTCAATTCATGTGGGGAAGTCTATATGGGTGGCTTAAGGAACCTGAAAAATGAATAGCTGGAAAAAAATGGTTCCGCCCACTGTCCACTGTGATGTTAACACACAAAAGGTAAACAACAGGTAACAAAAATAGGGAAAAACCCAAAGAATATGATGTTACAGTAAATGAAAGAACTTAAAATTAAATGACTTAAATATTTACAACAAAAGGACAGTTCAGTGAAATAAATTTAACAAAGGGTCATTTATTAATTGATCATTAAGCAAAAGGTCTGATTGATGATTTTAGTCATTTTGTTTTCAGAAATTCAAGCATATTAAGTTTTATACCCTTATTTTCGATATGTAAAATTTCAAAATTATTAATTATGATCTGAAAAGACTGAGTCATATTTTTATTCAAAAAAATTATTTTTATGAAATGCGTTTGTTAAACATTCTACTTGTTTGAGCTATATACGTTTCTGGACAGTCCCCAGGTTAATTTGTAGACACCTAATTGTTTTGTTTTACTTATTTTGTCTTTATTATTTTTTATATATTTACCCAAACTATTGTCTATAAGCAACATTTAGATCCTGTTTACGTAATAAAGTAGCCATACGTTTAGTGGGTAATACAATATAAGTTCAAATTTTATAAAACATATTCGCTTGATCTTTAATAGAAGAATATAATTTATTATATTGTTTTTTGGCAAGGATAATATTTATGGCATCATAACCATTATTTACAGCAATTTGCTTTATTATATTAAGTTCAGGGGCGTACTTCCCCATAAAAAATTACTAAACATCTTCTAAAATGTAATTTTTGAAATAGGAAACCATTAATTTAGTTTATATTAAAAATGCTAAAATATGATCTTAATTATCAAGCCTATAATAAATGCGGCCTTGACTCCGAGCGCGCCACAATAGAAAATCGAATAGAACCTATGCGGGCCGCTAGCTTCTCTGCAGCCAAGTCCTGTATGCTTGATTTCCTGTGAATCGAGCCAGAGGTTATTGAACTTTCCACCGGCTTTTGCAATTTTTGCATTTCAGTCGCGTGGTTTAAGTGGGGGCGGAAGGTATCGTTGGAGTAGGTTCTTTGTTTGAACGGCTATCCGTGTGTTGTGTGATACGTACGTCGCGTCGTGCATGGTGCGATATGGAGGACAATAATACGGACGTGGATATGCAAATACCGTCAACTTCGGCTGTCGGTAATAATGTTGAAAATGTTGGAGAATTTAGTAAGAAGAGTGTGTGTGAATGTGTGGTGTGTGTCTTAATAATACAGGGATTTTCAACATTAAACTTCGCTGATAAGCTTCAAATAATCTCCAAAGGAAGGGCAAAACCGCCTATGAAAAATTTAAACGCAAAAATGAAAAACTGTATTAAACATTTTTATCCGGAAAAACAATACGAACAAATTAAATGGCTAACAGGGTGTGAAAACATAAGTAATTTATTTTGTTAGCCATGTTTACTTTTTGAAAATGAAAAAGGTCTCTGGAATAAAACTGGTTTTTCCGATTTAAACAATTTCCATTAAGCTGTAAAAAGACACATTATGTCTAAAGCGCATTTGCAGGTCGTCATAAAAGAAAAAGTCTTCGTCAAAACCAGAATTGAACATGCCACCGCCAACCTTATCGATATTGTTTGTTTTCTCGGACAGCACGAATTAGGATTTAGAGGTCATGACGAAACAAGGGTTTCTTCAAATAGAAGACATTTTTAAGATTTACTTAGTTTAATGGCTAAATATGATGATTGCTTAAAAAATCATTTAGAGCAGTCTAGCGTTTTTCGCGGAACGACGAATCGAATCCAGAATGATTTAATTTCCGCTGTTGCAACCGTTATTCTAAAAAGAATTAAGCAGGAGATTGGCGAGGCGCGATTCCTTGCTATTGTTCTGGACGAAACAACTGATATCATTATACATTATAGAACGTACTTTATAACGTTACTAAAGAAATTAATGGAGAGAAAAAATTAGTTGCTCAAAGCTATGATGGAGCTGCAATGTTAGCAGGACAATTAGGGGGTCTGCAAGCTAAAGTTCGAGAGACTTTCCCAAGTGCTGTGTTTGTCCATTGTTTTGCTCATAAATTAAATTTAGTTTTATCCCAGTCCATCAGTCACATTAAAGAGTGTAAAGTATTTTTCGTTACTTTAAGTGGCATGGCTGCTTTTTTTTTCCAAGTCAACAAAACATACACAAGCTTTGGACTCCATTGTCCACAAACGATTGCCCAAAGTAGCTCCTACTAGGTGAAACTATAATGGAAGACTAGTGTTAACAGTATCTGAAAATCGTGAATCACTGATTGAACTATTTGAGAATATAATAGAAAATAATGAAACGTGGGACTCAGAAGCAATAAATAGTTCGAGGGGGTTTTTGGACTGTTTGAAACGAGATTTTAATTTTAATTATTTGTTGAACATATTTTCAGAAATATTTCCATTCTCGGACAATGTTTTTAATATATTACAAACTAAAACAAATAATATCGCTTTTTGCCTAAAAAAAGTGAAGTATTTTAAGTCCATGTTAAGCCAAAAAAGAGATGTTCAGACATCATACAGATGCCTCTTTTATCAAATAATCGATCAAATTCAGCAACAAATAAACTATAGATTTAACGGTTTAAATGATTTTAAATTCCTCGAGCTCTGCAATTTTGATGCATTTAAAGGAAAACCTCTTCCAGAAGACGCGTTTAAATCTCTTCTTCATTATAGCCAGTTCTTTGACCGAGTATTACTGCGATCTGAACTAAAAGTGATTTACGAAACTGATGACATTAGCGCAAAAAATAACGCTAAGAAACTAATGCAATTTTTAAAAGACAAGGAGCTGGAAGATGCCTACACCGAAGTGTCGAAATTGTGTGAATTAGTATTGACAATACCTGCCACAAGTTCATCAATAGAACGCAATTTTTTAACACTTAAACGTATAAAAAATTTCGCGAGAGATTCAACGGGGCAGGAGAGACTTTCGCATACATCGCTGTTGTTCATTGAAAATAATTTATGATGACGTCATTGACGAATTTGCAAAAAATGATCAAAGAATCGAATTACATTACAAATAGGTAAGTTTCTAAAAATTGCTTCCCTTTCTTAAAATTTCACCGCACGCCCCTGATTAAGTTATTTTTCAAAATTGATCTAACGTTGGAATGTTAATTAACCTGTAAACCATACTGTTATAAGCCGCCAATTTATGTTGATATGGGTGAGTTGAGCTAGCGTGACTAGTAGTATCTGTATGAGAATATTTATGAAAAATAGAGACATTTTATTCATTATCAACTTTCTATACAGTTAAACCTAGAAAATTAATGGAGTTATTTGGTTTTAATTCAGTTCTAAAAGTTATACTGGGGTGAATATTGTTTATAAAATCCGTAAAAAACAATGGTCTCTTTGTTTCAAAAAAAGAAGCTAAAATGTCATCAACGTACCTAAACCAATAAAGAATGTTTTTTGTTAGCGGAATTGTTTACTAAATTAATCGTATTAAAAAAATATATACCAAAGATCTTACATCAGTCTCGGGTAGTTATAAAAGAAAAATTAGAGAATTTATTCAAATTGTCAAGGATCTTGAAAATTTCAATAGAGACGTGGGCATGGTGGTGGAGAGTGTGTCAATTACTAAACTGAAGTATAAGCATTATGTTATGCTATAATAGTTAATTAAACGCGTAAGCTTACACCGAAATTGATATATCCTATAAATTCTTATTCTAATCAACCAAAAGCAAGCAAACTATGAAAAAAAGAGTTTTCGGTATACTTCTGTATATATTCGGATTTTGGAGTCCGGAGGGATTAAAAAATGCAATAATATGGGAGGTATTTTATTTCAATAAATTTGTTTTGTTTTGTATGATGCCAAAAATGTTTTAAATTGTTGGTCCAAATTTCCCATAGAAACCTTAAGATAAAATGGACTTAAAATTTTGACCTTATATTTGACCATTCATTAAATATAAAGCGAAGGCATATTGACACAATATTTATTTTTTATATATATCAAATTTTAACAACTAGCCTGATGATGTTCGTTTCATTGCATTCCTGTAAACAGCTGGAATGTCGAAAATTCTTATTGGTCCGGCATCTAAACTTCCTTGGTTGGTTTCTGTAATGAATAAGAATTAATAATAATTATAATAATAATTACAAAATAAATATTAAAAATATTAACAAGGATGTCGCTAGGAGTTGACTATATTCACAATTTCTGGTTTAAGAAATTTGAGGTCCTCCTACCCAAAAGCAATAGGAGAGAAGACCCGTCCCAGTCCAGACCCATCACCTGTTTGCTCACCATGTACAAGATCCTAACAGGATGTATTGCAATCGTATCTATCATCATATTGGCAAGGCTCATAGGCATACTAGGAACCAGGTGAAAACGAACCTGAGGATCGATAATAGCGATCAATCTCTTACCAACGATGAGATACACATCGATCGGGGAATTTACCAAGGAGACTCGTTAAGTCCATTTTGGTCTGCTTAGCGATGAATCCCGGTCTCCACGTTGCTTAACGATACAAGACATGGCTTCAACATCAAAGCCAATAAAGGCAATTCCCGAACCATAACCCACCTTCTTTATATATATGATATTAAGCTCTATGGTGGAAACCATAAACAACTCAAAAAACTTATTGACGACGTACACCTTCTCGAGAGACATCCATATGGAATTCGGAATGGAAAAATGTGAAGCCTTAAAAAAGGCAATGTCATTAATAAGTTCTTGAAGTAGATCTCCAGGGTGAAGTTGGTTGTACATTTTATGAAAGAAAGAAAGTACTTCGCATTATTTTTTATTAAAGACTATCCGACGCGTTTCGGCTCAACAACCATTGTCAAGGATAGAACTATAGTATCTGTAAGTAATAAAAATCTAGATAGTAAATAAGAAAAATAATAGTTTTTTAAAAAAAGTTCGAAACCAAATGGTCGGAAATAAGAGAAACACTTAAGTTAAAACACATTTACCATAACAACACCATTTACAAAATAATAATACCTATATAAATTTGTTTAATGATTAGACTGAGGTTAGGAAACATAAACGTTCTGAAACGTCAAAAGCAGGCAGTAAAACAGTTTCCATGCGCTAAGAAGAAATTGAAAGTGTCGATTTAATAGAGTTAAAATTATTATTATTATTAAAGTTACAACAAGTATTTTTCATCAAATAAATTAATGAGTTTCGAACTTAAAAAATAGAAGATATGCAATTAATAGAAGGAATGAAACTGAATATTACAAAAGGTGTATGGATGGTCATCATCTAAAATGTATCTATAAAATTAGCATACATGAAATTTGGGGAAAATGAAGTAAAAAGGACGCATTCATTCATCTAACCAATCGTGTTATATTTGCTGCTTCTTTAAAATGGGTATGTACAGGATCATTTAAACATGACACATTTTGATCTATTTCCAATTTAGCAATTTCAATATTTTCCAAAGCTGTAAGCTGTTTCCCTTTGGAAACATTATGCAGCATGCTCACGCCACGACTTATGTAAAATGAATGAAGCGGCTGGCGCAAGTGTAGTCCAAAAGCTGAACGCTTGTCATTTCATAAAAACGGTGGCCTCAACTGGCACTGCACGGCTGACATCAGAATGGCTTGAATCAGCCATTTATAGATAAGGAAGCATCCAACAGCTAGCTGAAGGATGGACAACTATTCCCAAAAACAGGACTTGTGAGTGCAATATAGGACCAGGTTATTAACTACACGAAATCGCACAAGATTCATCATCAAAGACCGATAAGTGTCGAAAATGAAGCGAGAGATCAGAGACTATACAGCATATAACGTCTGGCTGCACTTATCTAGCAAACACGGACTACCTCCAGCGACACAACCAGGTATGTAACATCATACACCAGAAGCTTGCCAATAAATACGGGTTCCTGAATACATTTGTGCCCTATTATAAACACCAACCAAGTTCAGTGCTTGAAAATAATGCTTTCAAACTGTACTACGACCGGACAATTATCACCGACAGACGGGTAACGAATAATCGGACTCATGTGGTGCTATTGAATAAGAAAACAAAGAGGGCTTATTTGGCCGATGTAGCTATACCCAATATTAACAACGTGTTGGATACAGATCAAGAGAAAAAAGCCAAATACGCGGAGCTGGTCATCGAGATACAGTAGATGTGGCGACTGAATAATGTTCACGTGATACCGATCATCGTATCATCAACTGGACTAGTTCCAAAAACACAGAACCTAGAACTCCAATAGTAACACCTTCATGAACACCTTCATCCACATGTGAAAATTTGTAGAACTTAGAAACCAGCTCACTCCTTTTGATGCATGAATCCGGGATAGGCTCGTATCCTAAGATTGGTTGAGAAATTAATTGTCAATTTCGATAATAATTATAATGTTATCAGCACCTATTAACATATAAAGAGGTATTTCTCAAGGAAACAGCCTTAGCCAAATATGGTTTTGTCTAGCCCTAAACTCACCTTCGTCGCTCTTGAATGGAACCCAACAAGGCTTTTTTTCGAACACCGTCTAATGCACCTACTGTCCATGGACGTTCTTAAAATATATGCAGCCTCAGAGAAGCACATCAAAAACCTTCTTCAGATTATTGAAAGCTTTTCAACTGACATTAAAATGTCAATTGGACAGGATAAAAGCAAAACATTCAGGATTCCATAAGGGACTCTGTAAGAAACAGAATATCAATTAGCGGATGGTAGAACCATAGACGCTATGGATGAAAATGACGTGTACAAGTACCTGGGCACCTTGGCCTGTGCTATTCAAGAATAATACTGTGTAAAGAAGTGAAGGAAAAAAACACAAAAATCTATTTAAAGCAAGTAAAAGATATACCGATTTGAAAATTAAATGGAAAAATACCTTTAAAACAATAAACTTTTTCCCATCCTCACTTACACTTTTAGGGTTGTCAAGTGGAGACGCACAGACTTAAAGAACATATTTAAAAATACACGTACTATGTTAATAAGATTTAGATGCCTGCGACCGAAATCAGCAATTGAATAGAAAAAGAGGAGGTTATTTATATAATATAATTCATCTTCATAACAGACTGTTTATTCGTCACTTAAACTTGCTAAAACTGCTCAAGCAAACATAGTGTCAAAATCTGCCAATGCCGAAGAAATAATCAGACAATGGATCCAAAAGGAATTACATGGCCTACACCCACATAATTTACACCAAGAACATATCGACTTTGAAACTGATACGGACTTATTTATGGAGACTGAAAGGTTCATGGTCGCTATACAGACCAGGTTGCAGCGACCGTAAACGACCTCAAATATATCAGCTGGTATAGAGGGCCAAACATGCTGGGAATGTCGCCAAGCCACAGAAACCCTATAACACATAACAGGGTGTGTTAGAAGCTTTTATCGATCGAGTATACCAGAAGAGATGATCAGGTGGCGAAGATTGTTCACCAAAATCTTGCGATACAGCATGATCGGCGGGAAAATTATGAACCATATTACCTAGGGTAGACCCGGGTGAGATGGCCATACGGGAGAGATGGCCAACATCCAAAAAGTTGCCGGTGTAAACTTAATCAATCCTATGCGCGGGCTTCCTGTATCAGCCGCTCGCAAAGATTAAAATGGTGGACATTCCCGGCATATTTTTGCTCAAATAATTCAGTATTTCGTCAAAATAGAAATTGTATACCACTACAAAATGCGCGTGTTAAATAGATTTAATTGTGATTTTGTTCTACATGGTACTGGAGGTAGTGTTTCACATCAGGTGAGTCCAAAATAAGATAAAGTGCATGTCTAACCTCACTTTTTGCGTCGTACTATTACTTGTATGTGATACATATGGTGGCCATCTCTCCCATACAATTGGGATAGATGGCCAAAAGATTTCTGGTATAGATGGCTTTTTTGTGCAACGTGGAAAGTAAATTTCCTCCAACTGAATATTACAAAATTAATATTATTATTATTTTGTTTCAGAGAGGATGCCGACTCGGTACAAGAGCCAACAAACATCTTCTAGGGGATCTTGGAGTCAAGAGGACTTAAATAATGCCATGCAGGCTGTAAGAAATAGGTCGTCGGTTAATGCTGCAGCGCTGAACTTTGGGGTTCCTAGGAAAACCTTAGAAAGAAGGCTGAAAAAAAATGATTCGACTAAAGGGCGCATGGGTCTTGATTCTCTGTTGGGAGAGCGAAACGAGTTAAAGCTTGTAACTCATTTGAAAAAAATGCAACGATCTCGGTTTCCTTTAAGTATTGATGATGTGCGTAGAGTTGCATTTTTTTTGCAGAACAGCTTCAGTTACCAAATAAATTCAACAAAGAAAAAGAAAGGACAGGGTACGACTGGTTCAACTTATTCCTAAAAAGGCATCCTGATTTGGCCCTCAGAAAAGCAGAGGGCGTTTCCATTGCTCGAAGTCAAGGCATGAATCGAGTAGAAGTAGGAAACTATTTTGAACTTCTCCAGCAAACTCTCGAAGAAAACAATCTTTTAAATAAACCCAGTTGCATTTATAATATCGATGAAACTTTGCTGCAAATGAATAATAAGACGGGTGTTGTAGTAGCAAAAAAAGGTTCAAAGAGTGTCTCTATGACTACTTGTTCAGAAAAAGGAGAAACAATATCGTGCATCGCTTGTTGTAATGCTGAGGGAACTTTTCTTTCACCCGTCTGTATCCTTAAGAGAAAATACAAAAAAGCCGAGTACGAAGATAATATTCCGCCTGGCTCTGTTATCCACATGTCCGAAAAATCGGCTTATGTCAACACCATAATCTTTATTGCATGGCTAAAAGACCACTTTATTCCTCGGAAACCTGTGGGTAAGGTACTTTTAATATTGGATGGACATGCGTCGCACTGCACTTCTGTAGAGTTACTTGAACTGGCTCGGGATAATGATGTTGTGCTATTGTGCCTTCCTAGCCACACAACACATTATCTCCAACCACTTGACAGGGCAGTATTTAAATCCCTAAAGACCTGTTTTTACAGTGCATGCCAACAGTGGATTCGTGCTAACCCTGGAAGAAAACTGACCAGGCTGCAATTTGGCCAGATGCTTTCAGAAAGTTGGGGGAAGGCATGTACAGTTTCAAATGCTGTGGCTGCAATACCCGATCATGCGTTTTCAAACTGTGGAAAGCTACAAACTTCAACGTCTGGTAACCAGGCAGCTGCTTCTGATTCACAGCCTATCCGTTTCAAGGACCTAATGAACAATCGGCCACGTCAACCCTTACCAAGCTGCAAATGTCCCCTGCTTCTAGAACAAATATCGCCAGTTCTTACATTACCACAAAACGTAAAAAAAGTTTCAAAAAATTTTGTATGCTGTATTAACCACTATTGAAAATATCAACAAAGTGAGAGAAAGGTCTTTAAAAAGAAAAAAAAATGTATCGAAAAAGGAAGCTAGTAAGACAGAAACTCCAAAAATAAATAAAAAACTAAGAAGAGTAAGTTCGAGCTCGGAGTGTGAAGCAGATATGGTGCTAGAAAGCGATGACCAGGAAGATGACTATGATGAAAATGAATGCGTTTATTGTCTCGAAAATTATTTTAAGACACAAAAGAAAGACGACTGGATACTATGCGTTAAGTGTTCACGTTGGCTACATGAGGATTGCACCAGTTTTACTAATCTCTGCGTGAAATGTGGAGAAAAATTTAATAATAATAAACAGGAACTTTTTTTCTTGTTTTCGTAACATCTTTTTTTAAACGACATTTTTATGTTATTTTCCTACTTGAATAAACATTGTTTTTGAGTTAAAATAATTCGTATTTTTATTACTAATATAATACGTGTATTTTCGTTATATCATTTTTTGGCTTATTTTTGAAATTTTGTATTGTTAATTTAATAAAAATTTGTTCAAAAATGTAATATTGGCCATCTTTACCGTAATGTAAAAAAAGGTACGGGCCATCTCACCCTTACATTACGGGAGGGTTTACATGTATCTGTTCGGAAGGGCAGTTTTTCAAAACTTAGCATATATTCTAATCTCGTGTATTTAAAATCGATGAACAATTAGTTTTGGCTCGTTGTCATATAAGTTTAAAATATTTAAGTCTCATTTCTTTCAAAATATATTAAATTATTTACTAAGTTGGCGATCTCACCCGGGTTTACCCTATATTCACCTTCTATTATAACGCGGTTATAATAGAAGCTTAAATTATTTAGTTTTAACGGAATAAAAAACTGAAAATACCTGTCCACGGTTTTTGACTCCCTTCCATTAGTTGTTCTAGAAAATTCTGTGGGTTGGGTATCGGAGAGTCGGCTTGGACAGGTGGAGCTAAGAAGCCGCATATGTTTTGAATTTTTCCCTGAAACAAAAATGAAAAGAGATTTTTAAATAAAAAAAGAGTAGTGAATAAAATAAAGTTTCGTATACAGTGTGTATCAGCCAAATGGAATAAATTCGATAATAAATAAATGGGGGCGTGTTCGGAAAAACGCTTGGACCCGTCGATTGGTATTTTTAGTTGCTCATTTTCTCCAATAAAAACTTTTTATACAGGGTGTGTCCTGTAACAGTGGTCAATGCCAACTTTCTTATTTCAAATGCAACACCCCGGATATTATTTAATTTTTGGATTCTTTAGGAGATTCTAAACATATTTTATGTTCAATGTCTTATACCTATCTTCAACTATTTCGGCAATATTAAGTGTTTTCAAATTTATTTTTATTTTATTTATTTCGAATTTATTATTATTCATGAAAGTGGCTCTGGTTACTGAACTATTTATTTGATTGCAAAAATTCGCTACAACACACTCAATACTTATTTACCATTTAGGTCTTCATATTAAGAATGTAAGCAAAAACCATTTTAGCGTTCCTTTTTATTGACATGGAACAAAAAGAGCCAGTTTTGTTTACTTTTGTGTAAAATGCCTGGCCTTTCTCTTTGCAAAACAGTAGTTGTCAGTGTCAGTGTCATAGTCTTTTGAATTTCGTTAACTGCATAATACCTAATATCAGAAAAATGGTTCATTTAACAGAAATGCATAAAATAACAATTCTACAAATGATTGGTTATGGAGATAACACTAGAACACAAGTGGAAGTTGCTCGCTTATTTCATGAAAAATTTCCAAATTTGCCGCATATATCCCAAGGGACAATTAGTAAAATAGAAAAGCAGTTTCGCGAGCTTGGACATGTGAGGCAGATAAAAAAAGCAGCTGCCAATTCAATAAATGATGATACTAAATTGGATATTATGCTTGAGTTTGAGGAAAACCCACATATTTCTAGTCGACAAGCCGCCGCAATGTTCGATATTAGCCATTCGTCGATTATTCGAACATTAAAAGAAAATAAAATGCATCCCTATAAAGTGATACCAACTCAGGAGCTCATGGAAGACGATTATGATAGGAGAACTTATTTTTGTGAACAAATGATGGCTATGTTAGATAACAATGTTATTCAATTAGAACATGTTTTGTTTTCGGATGAGTGCACCTTTACACTTCACGGTCATGTAAATCGTCAAAATTGCCGCTATTGGTCTAGGGAAAATCCTCACTGGATCAGCGAAGAACATACTCAATATCCTGAAAAGGTTAATGTTTGGGCAGGAATTGTTAGGGATCATATCATAGGCCCCTTTTTCATTGACGGTAATTTGAATGGCGATAATTATTTAGCACTGCTCCAAAATAATGTCGTGCCAACTTTGACAAATTTGTATCCGGATCCAGCAAACCCACAGGTTCCAGCGAATGTGATATGGTTTCAGCAAGATGAAGCACCGCCCCATTACCAAATTAATGTCCAGCAGTACCTCAACGGAATATTTCCAAATCGGTGGATAGGGAGACGAGGATCGATAGAATGGCCAGCGCGATCCCCTGATCTGACGCCATTAGACTTTTTCTTATAGGGACATATTAAAAATGTTGTATACAAAACTAAACCCCTCGACTTAGCTGACTTAAGAAGACGAATAACGCTTGCGATTAGATCGGTCACGCCTGAGATGCTAAATAACGTTAAAAGAAATTTCTATTTAAGATTAGGAATTTGCCAAGACGTTCTCGGCGAGCATATTGAACAGTTCCTAAATTAACTTTTTACTTTTGTTTATACATTATGAAAAAATAAATAATTTTATTTTTTTAATCTTAATTTTTGCAATAAATTTGAAAACACTTAATATTGCCGAAATAGTTGAAGATAGGTATAGGATATTGAACATAAAATATGTTTAGAATCTCCTAAAGAATACAAAAATTAAATAATATCCGGGGTATTGCATTTGAAATAAGAAAGTTGGCATTGACCACTGTTACAGGACACACTCTGTATAAAAAGTTTTTATTGGAGAAAATGAGCAACTAAAAATACCAATCGACGGGTCCAAGCGTTTTTCCGAACACGCCCCCATTTATTTATTATCGAATTTATTCCATTTGGCTGATACACACTGTATACTCACAGGCAAACCAAACGGATCAGGCAAATTTTGGATGAATTTCAATCGCAAATATTTCTTTTATTTGATGTCGGATTTAAATGAATTTTGAAGAATATTGTAGATAAACTAATAGAGAATCGCTCGTTTGTTAAAAATTTACCCAAAAATTTGGTCTAAATTAAGCTTTAGTTTTCAAGTCACAACTATTCTTAACATTTTTGTTTTTGGTTCACCTCGATATCTTTATTTTTCTAGAATATATGGACTTTTTAAGAAAACATTGCATTTGCATTTTGCATTGTACGAAGAACTAAGGTTGTTACTAAGGAGATAGTGACAGTTTCAGCCACAAATACATTTTTTAAAAAGAACCATTACAAACATGTTTAACAAAATTTAATTAATCTTTTATATATAAAAACATTATAAAACTTTAAACTCAAAGCACACAAATGACACACGCGAATTGAATATAAACAAACGATAGCAATAAACAATAACAGTAACAGTAATAAATAACTAAGTAACCGGCGTTTCTTCCACGTACCCGAATGAAGGTTCCGTATATGAACTTGATCAATTCAATGAAAACTTCACTAAACTCCTGTAAGTTAGCTGAAGCAGGTACCCGATACTACATGCGGCGAGCGTTATCATGCATTAGCATAAAATTGTCTCCCACAAATGATGCAAAGGGAACAACATGTGATTCTAAAATGTCATGAATATATTTTTCTGCTGTGCTTTCCCCCCCCGCAAATCTTTATTGCTGTTACGACACCTCACAGAGTCTCTTAAACTTATGGTAAAAAAACATCTTTTTGTTTAAAACTTCCAAAAAAGTGACGTACTTGATTTTTGGCCCAAGTTCAATGTCTTATATCTTCTAAACCAGCGGATCGATTTTGAACATTTTTTTTTGTAGGTAGGTAATACCTTTGTCTTTCAGCACAAATTAAGCAAATGAAAAATTTCTCAAAGATTCTTGGATAATAATGTAAAAACTAGAACTATGCTTTTTTTGAGTTGTTCTGTATATTAGTTGAGGATTCGTATAGAAACTGTTTACACCCTATGTGAAACACCTTTTTTTTCACCGAATTATCTCTAAAATTGACCGAATTACAGCTTTATTGCTGAAACCTTACCAAGCTGCATAGTTGTTAATGGAAGAACTTAGACAATTTTTTTTTTTTACTTAAAATAGCAATAACCGAACAAGATTTTGAAAAATGTGCTTAGTATCGAATATTGGCTTCTCTATAGCTACTCTAAGTCTTATCTTGTAGCATACTCGAAATAAAGTTTCTTATTTTTTGTGACTGCGACTGGCTGGAATACGGCGGTGGAAGTTCAAGAAGATCTTCGCCAAATTGGAAATGTTATAGTGAGTAAGCAGACGGTTTGTAGACGTCTAGCCAAAATGAAATTAAAAGCTAGGAGGCCTGCAAAATTATTGCTAAATATATAAATTGCTACCTCAACATCGTGCTGCTCGGAGATACATTCATACAAAATTATGCAGAATGGACTAATACTGAATGGTTAAATGTCCTGTTTACTGATTAATCAAGGTTTTGCCTTAATATGGTGGATGAGAGAAAAAAAGTATGAATAAGAACTGGCGAAAGATGATATGGGGTGGAATTTCCATACACCCCTTCATATTTTTCCCATTAGACAGTCAAATGATAAATTTACATCAATGACATTTTAGAGCAGTATGTGTTACCTCTTGTTGATTTAGTTGGTAACAATTTTATTCTGATGCAGAATAATGTCCGACCGCATACCGCAGCAATAGTGCAGAACTTCCTAGAAACTACGGGTATCGCCACATTACGGTGGCCTGCGAGAAGCCCCGATTTGAATGCAATCGAACATTTGTGGGATGAATTTGGAAGAAGGGGCCTCTTGCAAGCCTAGCAGAATTGACAGATGCGTTATCAGAAAAATGGGACCGTATACCAATGGAAAGAATAAGAAACCTAATTTCAAGTATGTCACGCAGATTAGAAGCTCTCAGAGTTGCTAGAAGAGGCAATATTCGGTATTAAGCTCGTTCTGCAAGTTCTTTTTTATCCAGTTATTGTTATTTTACGTTAATAAAAAAGTTTTATAAAATTCATATCATTTTTATTTTATTACAATATCACTTCTGAAAAATCAAGTAGGTACCTTGGCAAAATGCATGCAAGGTTATAATAAAAAGGCTGTAATTCAGACACTTTCAAGACAAATTAATGAACAGAATAACAAATTTGTCTTAGAAGAAAGGTCTTTCATCTAGAGTGTAAGATTTTTTTATACGAATGCTCGAATAATACCAAGAATGTGTCAAAAAACAGGAAAAAAAGCAATGTTTAAGTTTTCCCATTAACATTAGTGTAGCTTGGCAAAGTTTCAACAAAAAAGCTGTAATTCGGTCAATTTTAGAGATAAGTCAGTGAATAAAAAACAAAATGCTCAGAAAAAAAGGTCTTTCATATAGGGTGTAAAAAGTTTCTATACAAATCCTCAACAAATATACAAAAATCATTCATTCATTGCTTCATTCCTGCTGGAAGACAATATCTACCTATGAAAAAAGAATTCTTCAAAATCGGTCCACTGGTTTAAAAGACATTGAACTTGGGCCAAAAATCGCGTCACTTTTTGTTGGAATTGAGTGTATAAACGTATGTCGATTTTTTGGTAAATTTTTAACATCCGATTCTCCATTAGTTTAACTTCATGATTCATTTAAATTCGATGTCAAACAAAAAAGTTATTAGCGACTGAAATTCATCGAAAATTTGCGTGGATCGATTATTTTGCCTTTGAGTTTACTTTTAAGCACAATGCCTTAATTTTGGTCAGTATATTTATTACTCCATCGACTATTTCTTTGAATTTTCGAGGTCAAGCAACCGTCTTAGAATGCTTGCTACCTGCTACTGTTATTAAAGAATATTATTGTTTTTGTCTGAAATACGAACTATTGCAGCAATGTGCATCAAATTGCATCTATGGCATTTAGAATATCTTAGATTTTCACATATTATAGCCAACTGATATATCTTGATAGTGGGAGAGTCATGCGAAAACGTTTATGTTCGTGGGTTAGAAGTAAACAAACACGTCATCATATATCGAGGACATTCTGAAAGATTATAGTGAATGTTAGAGTGGTATATTGTTTGGGGTTAAGATCCAGTAAAAAGAAACAAAAAGTCTTTTTTTAAATTGTCGACGTTTCGCAACTTTATTATTGCAACCTCACTCTAAAATGCCAGAAAAGAAAAACATTTTAATGGATTAAAACATCAGTTAAAAAACTAAACAATTAAACATAACAGTTAAAATAAAAAAAACAGATTTACAGAAAGTGTTACAGAAAGCATCTGATCCTTTTAGTTTCCTGAGGACATGGGCGTCGTTTGAGGGGGGGATGCAAGGGGGGCATTTGCCCCCTCCTGGAAGCAAAATGTTTGTTAAAAATACCTAATAAAAATATAAAAAAAAATAATAAAATCAAAGATTATCGTGTCGACTATTTTTACATGACTGTTGCTCTTAGAAAATTTGTTTTTTTCAAGAGACTCGTAAATTCTGTAAAATACAATCTTATAGGTAAAGAAAGTGATCTCAATATAGTCCAACAAATTCAAAATACCACTGGAAGCTTAAAGAAATCATTTTTTTTTCGGGATAGGTCCAAAAGAAGAAATCTTGTAACAAATATTCCTCTTTTGTCGGAAACACATGGGATATCAAAATATAAATTTTTACGGATATTTTCAGAAAAAAATTTGGAGATAAGAACTTTAGAAAACATATCGACAGATCATTAATTTAATTTATAGACTAGATCGAAAGCTAATAATTTCCTTACATCTGTGTCCATCTCAGTTTTTCTCGTCTGTCTTTAAATCATATCTAGGTATTCCGCACAGCTTGAAGCAGTTACTGACATTTTTTTTAAATGATGGAGAAAATTCTGATAGTACATTTTCCATAAAGTTGAAGAAATGGCACAACTATCAAGATTTCAAGGATCACTGGACGACAAAGCCAGCGCTCAAATATTTTAGCTACCTTAGCAGAACAATACTTTAGACTGAACATATTTATTCCATATTTAGACTCACTAAGTCTACTTCATCCGAAAAGTACACAAAATAATTATCTCTTGACATCAGATCAGATAAGAGATAACTATAGTTGAAAAAATACGGTTTAGAAAATTTTGAGGCTGAATGTACAACGTGGGTAGCTACATGAAAATGTAAGGAGCTATCTGAATGTGACGAATGTGACTTAGGTTTCATAGAAATATTATCAAACGAATGTAAGTTTTATCCGTGTCTTCAGAAATGCTTCAAGATTTTTTTGACACTTGCAACTACTTGCTCTATCGAACGATCGTTTAGTAGACAACTAAAACTAGGTATGATGAGCGTCCATCGAAAAATGGTGGGAAATAAAAAAGAAGAGATAATTTCTTCAGTTATAGGCACTTTTGGTTCCGAAAAAAGAAATTTAAAATGTCTATTTTCTTAAAAAACTTACTTAAAAAACTTTTCAGTGCAATAATTATTGACCTATGTGATTTTATATTCCTTTAAACTGATTTAAAACTTCTGAGTTGTGTTGTAGAAGCGTTATAATTATAATTTTTTTTGCAATGTGTAAGTTTTTATTTTTATCTAGTTTAATAGTTTAAGAATGTTATGTTCCTATTTTTTAGTATTTTAGTATAATCGTTTTGTTATGCTGTCCGCTCGAAAATTATGCTCCTGTTATGTAATGTGTTAACCATGTTTTTTAATAAAATATGTATATTAAATTGTACAGGGTGATCAGTTAAGGGTAGCGAGCGGCCATATCTCATAAGATATTGGTCGTATACATTTGAGAAAAAAAATCGTAATAAAAGTCGTCAAGAGAAATTGCTGAAAATTATTTTCGAGTTTGTCAAACGTCCGCTAGAGGGCGTAACAACCAACACCAAGTAGAAAAATGGGGCTTTTATAGAATTTTGCTCAATGAAAATATATCTATGATATCATTTTCATATTTAGTGACCATTTCCCTACACTTTTTGTCTAAAATGTTTTGTTCTATATATCAAAATAAAGCGGTGGGGGAAGTTCAATTGGTTTTTCAAACAAACCAAGATGTCTCCCGTTTCTTTTGACCGATTTTAGCAAACTTAGGCTCATATGAAAGAGCATAATTTGTACTACAAAACGCTTATTTGGTTTTGAATTTTTGACTTTTGCTGGCGTCGCTAGATGGCGTTAACTGAATTAGTAGCATATTTTTTAGTTTTTTTCAAAAAAAACAAACGTATTGGTATATTCATTTTTACATATTTTAAAAGGGAATACATTTCTCTATAATTTAATGAAAATAATTTATCATCTACCTTTTTTTGGACCGTTGATAATGACCTAAATATTATTTTATTTTATTAAAAAATGGCACGCCACTGCTATTTGTCAAAATAAAACCATTTTCGTAATCACATATTAGTTGCTAACAAAAAGAACCTCTTGACTTTTTTTCGTTAGACGAACGATTTTGGATTGAAAAAATAAGATGTTTAACAATGATAACTATAAGGTTCAAAATTATTTTTAAATATTACATCTCACAATAATAAAATTATTACCTATTATTTTTATCATTAATAATCATTTAATTAGCGAGAGAATGCTTTAGTTCATAATTAATTATTAATAATTATTATTATTTCATAAATTAAATTAAAAATCAAACTTAACGCATTTAAGCGAAGCAGGCCATGATCTACGTTAAGAAACAAAACACCAAATTGTCAATCACGTTGATGTTCATTTTGATAGTTCCTGCTATTGACATCTAATTTAATGTTATGTAAAAAGTATTTTTAGAACAAATCATGCCTTTTACGAATGAAGAAGCCTTTGATATGTTGAAAATTTATTTTCAATGTTTTGAAAATGCGGCGATTGCTTCTAGGCAGTATGCACTGCGTTATCTCCTCCGAAGACCAACATGGCCAAGTGCAACCAACTCCAACTTTGAGAAGAAATCGTAGAGTAAGAAGAGAAGATAACATTATAAATGTGTTGACTTATATTCATGCAGACCCCCATTTAAGAATAAGAGAGATCTCCAGAGATTTAGGAATATCCTATGGCTCAGTGCAAAAAATATTAATGTATTTTAAAATGCATCCATATCACATCGTGATTCATCAAGCCCTAAATGACACTGATTTTGAACGTAGGCTCGATTACTGCTACTGGCTTAGAGACTTCATTAGGGAAAACCATCATATTTTGTCACAAATATTGTAGACAGGCGAAGCATCATTTTGCAGTAATGGCAGGGTAAATCTTCATAACGTGCATTACTGGTCGGACACTAATCCACACTGGTTACGTGAAGATTATCAGCAGGGTCGATGGAGCGTCAACGTCTGGTGCGGTGTTATTAATGGTGCTATTATCGGTCCGCACATCTTTAATGGCAATCTAACCGGTGACATGTATTTGATACAAGTAAGAAGAAACATGTGGTTTCAACAAGACGGATCCCCGGCACATTATTCACGAAATGTGCAAGATTTTTTGAACAGGCACTTTCCTAACCGTTGGATTGGTAGAGGCAGTCTATTTTTCTGACCACCACGATCCCCCGATTTAACCTGCCTTGATTTTTATCTGTGGGGCCGAATAAAGGATTTGGTGTATAAAACTCGACCAACTACTCGAGAAGACATGATAGTCCGAATTCAAAACGCCATAAATATTATACCAAGAGCGGAAATTGAGACAGCTGTCTCCACCCAGAAGAGATTGGACCAGTGCATTCAAAATAATGGACAACATTTTGAACATTTACGACAAAACTATTAATTTATTTTTAATGTTTATTTTTAAAGTTCCATGCTCTTGTTTTTAGTGTTATTGCTCCTGCTGTTGTTGGACAGTTTTATTAAGATTTTTCATTGTTAAACATCTTATTTTTTCAATCCAAAACCGTTCGTCTAACGAAAAAAAGTCAAGAGGTTCTTTTTGTTAGCAACTAATAAGTGATTACGAAAATGATTTTTATTTTGACAAAAAGCAGTGGCGTGCCATTTTTTAATAAAATAAAATAATATTTTGGTCATTATCAACGGTTCAAAAAAAGGTAGATGATAAATTATTTTCATTAAAATATAGAGAAATTTATCCCCTTTTAAAATATGTAAAAATGAATATACCATTACATTTGTTTTTTTTTGAAAAAAACTAAAAAATATGCTACTAATTCAGTTAACGCCATCTAGCGACGCCAGCAAAAGTCAAAAATTCAAAACCAAACAAGCGTTTTGTAGTGCAAATTATGCTCTTTCATATGAGCCTAAGTTTACTAAAATCGGTCAAAAGAAACGGGATACATTTTGATTTGTTTGAAAAAACAATTGAACTTCCCCCACCGCTTTATTTTGATATATAGAACAAAACATTTTAGACAAAAAGTGTAGGGAAATGGTCACTAAATATGAAAATGATATCATCGATATATTTTCATTAGGCAAAATTCTATAAAAACCCCATTTTTCTACTTGGTGTTGGTTGTTACGCCCTCTAGCGGACGTTTGACAAACTCGAAAATAATTTTCAGCAATTTCTCTTGGCGACTTTTATTAAGATTTTTTTTTCTCAAATCTATACGACCGATATCTTATGAGATATGGCCGCTCGCTACCCTTAACTGATCACCTTGTATATGTTCTTGCCCACCTCTCCCCCACCCCCCTGAAAAATATCGTAACGACGCTCATGCCTGAGGATGCAAAAATAAAGTTTTGTTTCTTTTACTGAATCCTAACCCCAAATAATACATCATTCTAACATAACAACAAGAGGTTCTATTTAGAAGCTTATAATGCATACCTAATATATGTATAAGAAGAGGGATGTTGACGATTTAGAGTAGTTTAACAATGAATGTGTTAACGTATAGTATTCGTGTTATATTGTAACAGGTATTTAATAAAGTTATTGCTGTTTTAAAGAAGGGTTTATTAAAAAGAGGCCCATAATAATTGGTGTCAGAAGTGGGATATAAATTAAATTCAGTGAGTTAGTGTGAACATTGGAAAATTTGAAGTGTGATGGGAACCCGATTGTGAACCCTTTTGGGGCCATCTTAGTTTGAACCAAAAGGAGACTGTTCCCGAACGTAATCATTTGCCTTATACCGGCACATATATACACTATAATTTTGAAGAAACTTCTAGAAAGTTCTACTAAACTAATTATCGATGGTGTGATTTGACTGTTCCAATAAGTTCCCGACCTTAAAAGACATTTTCCGAGAGTTGTAGAAAGTTCAATTTCGAAGCAAAATAAGACTTGTACTTTACCATCGTGTTTTGGAAGACAATCTTATAAAAATCATTTCAAGAAAATTCTAGAACATTCTATTTTCAATCTAAACAAGATCCGTAAATTTTAACTTTATCATTGCTTCTGAAGAAGACCTTATCAAAAGTATTTTCAAGGAATTTCTATGTTCTATTATCTATTTAGAATATTCTGTTTCCAAACTGACAAAGATTGATGAGTTTTGACAAAAGAAAAAATGCGGGTGTTTAAAAAATTAAATTTTTTTTTTATCAATTTTTGACATGATTTGTCTGTTCCATCCAACTGACTAAAGCAAACTTAGGTTTCTGTCAACTATTGACAAAACACTGTTGCAATTAAGAACTTCAACGTGAATAAATGTAAAATACCAGAAAAATTTTCGTGACAAAGAAGCTAACCCTTTACAATGAGGAGAATACTCCTTTCTAAATAACTAACAAACTTGCATAGGGTTATTCTTCGTAATATTAACAGAACCAAAATGAATTTTTCGCCAATAAAGTATTGAATAATACTAGGATTGTTAATTAAAGTGTTGAATTTATTGGTATCTCCAAGTATATAAACTTCCAATGTGCGGCGCTAGATATGGCGGGGTTCTTACCTGGAAAGCATGCATTAACCATTTAAATGGTGAAAACTTGCTAAAAATCTCCATCGAAATGTAAGGTTTGTCACCAATAATAGCAATTACGTTTGGTCCGTACGTTTTTCCAGCAATTTTCACCGGCCTCAGAAATTGATTCAACAAATTATTGAAAATGTTTGGTGGAGCATTGTTGAAACCAAAATTCGGTCTTGATATCTCTGGATTTGAAGGCCTGTGGTTAGGTGCACCATCGTTTGCTGCAACTGGAGTTTGTTCGTCATCGTCGATAGCTGGTTTGTTTGCTGAGGTGGTACTTTCAATGTCTTTTTCAGTAAAGTCATCTCCTTTTGTTGGAATCGCGATTGCCTAAAATACATATAAGAAACTTAGGCAAATCTGCAAAAATTAATTACTTCCTATTCTTTAGGGATGTTCAAACCTCACAAGTTTATATTTCTAAAAAAAATAGAATCATCATTTTCGAAAAGTTGTTAAATTATTCAGATATATTTTTTTGGAAATACTCATGCGGGGTAAAGCCTATTCGATTCAATTCGTTGGTTCTTTTCGTCAATTCATATGAGTGGAGGAATTAGCGAATTAATTAATTGACGAATGTAGCAATAATTTTAATTTAATTCATTGGTATGGATCCCATGCGTTTTCAATATTTGAAAATACAAAAGAAAAACAAAATATTTGACTCGGACAAATGGTTTGCCGAGGTCGAAGCACACTTTGATGATTCGTCCAAAAGCCAGAATTGCCACGCAATGAATCCAACGGATCTGGACGAATCGACGAATAATGAGTAGCGAGTTTATCATTTCATTGACATTTTCATCCAACCGCGCATGCGGAAGTGTTTAACAGTCAACTTAGAATAGGATATTATTTAGGTTTAGTTAGATTTTTAACAAAAATACCCGAATTATTATAGAAAATTGGTCATAACTTCTAAACTACTAACTTTTTGAAATATAAATTTTATATATGGAATGATGCAGAATTAAATCCTAAACACAACAAAACTGCTAAATACAGGGTGTTCCATCTAAAAAAAATTAAGGTTTTTTAGTTGGAAAAACATTTTTTTTGATGGTCATTTGTAACCACCCTGTATAATGGATTTTCGCTCTTGATAGGTCAGAGTATTAAATATTAACCACTCCCATGGATCCATAACCAAAATTCACAATTTTAGTCTTCAGGTGTGAAAAGAACACATTTTTCCAAAAACCTGTTTTTCCGCAAAAAATTAGAAAAGTTAATTTTTCTCAAAAACTACTCAAAATTTCGTATGCTATGATGACAAAAAATACTCAAAATCAAGCTTAGAATTAGAATTTCTAAAAATATTCATACCATTTCATTAAAAAGAAAAAAGTTGGTTACTGTCCTGGCACAATGGAACACCCTGTATACATAAAAATATTATAAAAAAAATTAAATTAGGGTCAAATACTTTTTGTATTTAACTTTTTTTTCTCAGTGTCTTATTTATTGAGATAAAGTATAGGAGCATCTTAAGTGGACCACCCTGTACGTATGTAATTATATGTATATTTGTAAGTATGTATATATCCATTGTTTGTAACCACGTCTAGGATAAATATATCGACTGAGTTTTATGAGTGAATAATTTTTTTACTTTATCTGCAGGTAAAGGTTTTTTTGGTATGGGCATAATACAAAAAAAAAGTCATTGTTAACATGTCAAAACATGTAACGACATATCGGTATAAGGTATTTAAACATAGGTGTTACAAACAAATATTTAGTAAAAATGAGGTTTCTGGAATACCACAATCAAAATTCTATAAATACAATGTGGTACACAAAAAAAACTTCACTGACATCATCCTCTCTCTCAAAAATGTCCGTAATTCTAAGTCTAGCTGATAGAGCTCTAAAACTAAGTGACTAGGTATATCAAGAAAATACTTAAAAAAATCCAAAGAAATTCTTATACAAAATAGCTACCACATGAAAAATATAGTTATAAAAAAATAATTTTGTATCACCTCCATTTCTGAAATATATATATTCTCAAAATGGCTATCCTTTCCTATCTACAATTTTCTTAAAAACTAATTTAAAATTTTATACTATTTACAAAAAATTATTATAGAATTAATAAAATAAAGTTACATACTTCGAATATATGTTTTATATATATATATATATATATATACAGGGTGATTCACGTGGATGGACCGTTAGACGTTTCTGGAGAACGGATTGATGGATCCTTCTGAAATTTCGGTTACTTACATAAATGACCTTGATCTACCGTTTTAAAATATATATATATAAAACCGGTGGCATATATGAAATGCCCTATATTTTTTTACATTTTCTGAAACTATATATATTCCCTATACCTATGTATATTTTTCAGGAATTAATTTATAGAATATTTTTAACGAAAACAACACTTCAAATAAATCTGAATTTCTCCCATATTTTATATATATATATATATATATATATATATATATAGAAATAGATGCATGTAGGTAACTTACAAAAGTGCGAGAAATTCGATTTTTTTAAATGAAACACCCCGTATATCAGTACTGATTTGAGTAGCTGATAAAAGTAGCTTTCTAATAATGTATACTTTGCCTATACCTAACTTTTCAAGTTTTTGATTTATAAGCATTTCTTTATGAAATATCAGAAAACATGTCATTTTCAATGACTATTTAATGTTGATTTTAAATGGAACACCCTGAATTTTTTCCTTTTATTCGATTCAGCATTAATTTTTGAATGAAAAATGCCAAAACTATCCTATAATACCTATTTTTGGTCATTTTAACATATTAAGGTTTTTTATACGGAATAACGGAATGGACGCAAAACAAGCGCTTTGAAAGCTTTTAGACAGTAGGCTGTGAAAAAGCAACGCCACGCTATTGACAAGCTTGCCATGATGATTTAACTCTTAATTTGAAGTAAGGCTGACATTTTTTTATTTACGAAAATGGCTGAAATATTTGATAACAATTATACGTTTTCTCATATTTGTGATTTGTTTGTAATCTTTGGTGAGTGTAACAAAATTTATGCTAGAGCATGTCGCGTATTTAATGAAAAATATCCAGAGTTAACTCCAATGACGAAGAAAAAATTCAAACGCATACAAAGGAATTATGTTTTGCATGGAACTTCGGTTTGTCCAAGACGCCGTGTGAAACTTGTCACCGGAGATGAAGATATAGAAATTATGGTGCTGGCATATTTTTATGCTTTTCCACGAAGCTCAATACGTAGTGCGGAGATTCATTTAGGAGTAAGTTATTCTTCTATTCAAAGAATGCTTTCCAAACATCTTATGCATAATTTTAAAGCAAATACTCTTCATGAACTATTGCCTACCGATTTTCTGCAAAGAGTGGAATTGTGTGAAATGCTTTTAGTGAGAACTCAAGAGGATCCAGACTTTTTAAAGAAAATAATTTGGACTGACGAATCCATGTTCAGCAGAGATGGCATCTTTAATAGAAGAAATAATCACTATTGGTCTACCGAGAATCCAAATTTTATTGTCGAACGGAATCATCAACAAAAATTTTCTTTTAATGTGTTTTGCCTTCTTATGGACAACCAGAGTGTTTATTACGTGTATGATGATAATTTGGATCAAATGAAGTATATTGAAATTTTGCAAACCGTGGTGTCGGATTTTTTGGATAGTTTACCCTTAAACTTAGCTGTCCGCGTTTGGTATCAGTTGGATGGAGCTCCAGCTCATTGTACGGATTTGGTCAGTAATGAGCTGAATATTATGTTTGAAGATCAATGGATTCGCAGGCGAGGTCCATGGAACTGGCCTCCTAGATCACCTGATCTAAATCCTTTAGATTTTTTCTTGTGGGGGCACATTAAAAATTTAGTATACGATGGAACATTAATAAATAGTCGAGAAGAACTTTTAAATCGTGTTCATGCAGCTTTTGGTAGTCTACAGCCAGAACAAATTAGAAGATCTACAACATCACATGTAAAAGAAAACATTTTGAAATGCCTGAGACTAAATGGTGGCCATATTGAATAATTATTGTAACTGTTATTTTCACTTTTATTATTATATTATTTTTGTTGTATTGTTGGTTTTAAATAGTTAGGCTATTGTTTTATTCACCTGTTTAACAATATTTTTATTTATGTATACGTAATCTTTTTCTATTATTAGGTAGGTACATAATATTCATTTCTTTTTATTCCCACTAAAGTCTGAGGTAAAGTGTAGTTCCTTTGCATACATTCGATTTTTTTAACTAATTATGGTTAAATCTGGATGTTTTTCATTAAATAAGTGACAGGCTCTAGCATAAATTTTGTTACACTCCTCAAAAGTTACAAATAAATCGTAAATGTCAGAAAATCAATAGTATTATTGTTTAATTATACTGCCATGGAGCCTTATATTAATTGTTTTCATGGCACACTACTACTAGAATCATTAAAAATTACTTGTTTTATGATATTTCATAAAGAAATGCTTATAAATCAAAAACTTGAAGAGTTAGGTATAGGCAAAGTATACATTATTAGAAAGCCACTTTTATCAGCTTCTCAAATAAGTATTGATATACAGGGTGTCCTATTTAAAAAAATCGAATTTCTCGCACTTTTGTAAGTTACCTACATGCATCTATTTCTGGAGCACCCTGTATGCTTCAACTAGAATATGACAAAAAAATCAAATACCTAAGGGCATTATCTAACCGCATCCCAAATTTCAGATTAAAATTGTTTTAGAGTTGGGAGAAATTCAGATTTATTTGAAGTGTTGTTTTCGTTAAAAATATTCTAAATAAATTAATTCCTGAAAAACGGCTACACATAGGTATAGGGAAGTATTTAGAAAAGTTGCTCAGAAAAACGCGTAGTTTCAGAAAATGTAAAAAAATATAGGGCATTTCATTTAAAATAGCGATGTTGCCACCGGTTTTGAGTATAACCGGCAACACTGTAAGGCTGAAAATATTTTAAAACGGTAGATCAAGGTCATTTATGTAAGCAACCGAAATTTCAGAAGGATCCATCAATCCGTTCTCCAGAAACGTCTAACGGTCCATCCACGTGAATCACCCTGTATATATATATATATATATATATGTATGTATATCAATATATATATATATATATATATATATATATATATATATATAAATATATATATATATATATATATATATATATAGTCGTCGAAAAAGTTGAAAAATTTTGACTAAATCCGAAGAAATCCGCGAAAAACCGAAAATCCACATTTTCTTTTTAATTTTTTTCAGGCGGCATTTGAAAAGATATTACAAAATAAATTTTACATCTTGATAGCCACTTTTTTTACTCTATAAGAGGGTTTTCTCAGATTTGAAATCCGACGTTTCTATTTCCAGGCCTCATCATCAACTTTTTTTAAATACCGATCTGGATTTTTTTTTGTTATTTTTTAAAACACTTGACATCTCAAAACTATTGATGTATAACACTCATTACGTAATTAACAAAGGTAATCATATTTTCATTAAAATCAGTGTGTTAAGAGTTAATAATATCAGGATGGACATTCTTACTTCCCTCACATCTCAAAAACTACTTTTTCGATGGGTTTTAAACTTTGGTAAAAAATCAAGGTCCGTTGGGGGATGAATTGATGAGATTTTGTTAAAAGTCTTGCACAAAATGGCGACTTAATAAAATATTTAAAAACGGTATAATATTAATTTTTCTAGAATAAAACCTTATTTTATTGAAAAAAATCGCATAGGGTATAACTTATGTTATTAAGCACTTATAAATAAAATTAAAAACATAATAAGGTATTAAAGAAATAATAATAACAAATCTTCTTTACCCGGAACTTCTTTCGTGACACAGTTTTTATGCAGGCACTATGTTTTTTAGAATTAGTATTTTTGATAGAGTCTCTATTCGGACGCGAGAATATATATATATATATAAAATGGCCAAATGTGATTATATATATATATATATATATATATATATATATATATATATATACCTTAGTGAGGAGTTAAAATTTGATACTTATCACGATAAATTATAAAAAATTTAATATTTTTATGTTGGACAGAAAGACGTTTTATTTTTTTTAGGTAAGCATAGCTAAGGACACTCGAGGGATACAGACGACCCTTTTAATTGTTCACTCATAAAAATGGATTCAGGCTTTGTGCCTGTAGCTTGTAACAAAGTGTACATACATGAGTGTTAAATTCATTACTCTCCATTACTTGCGCAGTGCAATAGAATGATTCAGGATTTTGTCTTAAACGTCTTCCAAAAATTATATTTTATTTTATATTCCAAAAAACTAATAAATTAAAATCTTGTAAAATTAAAAAATGTGTATTTTCTTAAATAAACCCTGTTAAATGTTAAATATTATTTCCATGAAAACTTTTAATAACATGTGGATGAAGTTGCGTTGGTAGAATACTGTAAATATTAAAAGTAAATATATCTGAAACTGTTTACATTGTCAGTATTATTAATTTTTTTAAATCAGATACAGGTTGATATGAAACTCTCCGTACAACTTGTACTTGTTTACTTTATAGACCTGCACTTTTTACACACACTCAAATGATTAGGTTTAAAATAAATAAAAAAATACTACTTACCAAAATCAATAATAATATACACATTTTAAACGAAAACATTTTTGTCTGTCCGTAAATCTAAACTAAATACTTCATTACTCTTGGGTCTTTTTATATATTAATAATTTTGACACGGTGCCCTTATATTAGTAACATTATCTATGATAATTTTTGAATATATTATTTCTATGCTCATAAATTAGATGATAACTTTCATATTTATTATGAAATCGATTATTTTTGTACCAAACTTGGGTAATACTTTTATATATAGGATTTTAATTCAAAAAGCTTTGAACTGATTCAATTTTTTTGGTTAAATTAATAATACAAAATGTAAGAAATTTTCAAATTTTCAGAGATTCCAATTCTTATTCAGATGAAATAATAAAAAACAACGATATGTTGAAATTAAAATTAAAGAATCACATCAGGTGTTCCTAACATTTTTAAAAATTTCGTTAACAAAAGTACTAGAATAAGCAAGCATTGTTTTAGGGATTTAAATAAAATATCACGAAATGACTGTAAATTAATATAATTTTAAAATACACTGCACTGCAAAATTAACCGGACAAACAAAATTGTGTTCAAATTCAATCTTAAATAACTTTTAGGTTTTTAGAACCAAAAATTGCATTTTGTCCTAAATTTCTGAATACCGTGTAGAAAATGTATAACCTGAATGACGTTTCTTTGTACTATATTTTTGAGCCCTATCTTTTATCAACAACTTGTTTTTTGAATCATATAGATATTTGTATTTTTAAAGGAATAGCACATTTTTAAACAAAACTATGTAATTCTTAATAATTTTATTTATAAAATAGGCTTGCTCTCTCTGTTATGACAGTTTCTGTGGCTTGTCAGACAAATTTTTGTCAACAAATAACACATTTATTTGCTGCACTTATCGTTTGTTAAGTTGATTGATTGTTTCTGTATTGTAGAAGAACTAGCGCAGGTTGTTGCTTTACAAGACGATGGTAAGTCAAATCGATGAAAGGCTTGCCCGTCCTCGCAGCACAATATCCGATGCGATACAAAGATTAACGAAAATAAATGCAGTTGAAGATGGATTTTTTTGACTTTAAGTTCTACGAGAGCGAACGAGTTCTGCTCCCGTTTTGGCCAGAAGATTTGCAGATGTTCATGGTACCTTAGTTTCACCTGATACCGTACACAGAAGGTTGAGAGAACCAAATCTATTCTCTCGTGCGGATTGGGACATGAACGATCGGCAAAACGTTCTTTTTACGGTTGAGTCTTGTTTCACAAGATGTTCACAAGATGGACGGCAAAGGGTGTGGAGAAAACCCAGGGAACGATATGCTCAATGCTCTCCTAGAGTATTACTGGGTGGTGGTAGAGTGATGGTATGGGGCGGCGGTTACGCTTCAGCCAGGTAGAATTAACGCAGATATAATACATTAAGCAGTCGTTTGAAGAACATTTATAGGAGATAATTTCCTCCCAATGCAATGAACTGAATAACGAGACAATATTTGAACGATGTTGGTATTCAAGTGTTAGAATAGCCCCCAGATTTAAACACCATAGAGCATATATGGGATAACGTAGGAAGAAATGTTAGGCAGAACTATGGTGAGTCTCAAACTTTAGTTTCGTTGGAACGGGCCCTAATAAACGAGTGGGAGCAAACACCCCAAGACGCAATAGCTTCTGTAATTCAATCCATGCTAGAAAGAGTGAGCTCGAGGAGGAAATACTAGATTTTAAATTGAAATCTGAATAGTGTAATATTGTTGATGTCGCAAATGGTCGTTGTTAATGAAAACATTATTGCATAGTTTTGTTTAAAAATCTGTTGTTCCTTTAAGAATTCAGATATCGATAAGGTGTTGATGTGGCAGTGTACTAACATTCATTCAGAAACAAACGGCAACTTTGATTCACCACCACGATCACCTGAACTAGTCTCACTTGATAAATAACGAATATTATATTAATAACACTACTTCAATAAAAGCGTTCTTGTCAGGATAAGTCGAAATTTACTTTTAATTCTAAACCAATTTTTTGAATGTTAGTAGATATTAAAATAAGTGTATTAAAATTGCCAATTACGCAAGCTGGCAAAATTCCAAAAATGATTTAAAAAAAACCTTTTAATATTCTTTGCATCTCAGAATAAAGGAATTGGTACCAAAATCTGAAAACAAAAGGAAAAAAAATTTACATGAATATTTGTCTATCAATTTGGATGGTAAATTATTTAATTAAATGTTTGTATATGTGATATTTTTATTTGCGAATTAATGTAAACCTATTAAATGAGGTTTTTTTATTTAAGATTTTTTAGTTGAGGTGTCTGAGATAGTAAAGGAATTATGGATAAATCAGCCACTATAAAAATCTTTAATAAATATTTTGATAACTGTTTAGTGAGATTATTTTAAATCCATTTTTTGACTTCAGATAGAGTATTTTCTAAACTTTTGATTCTATATACCTATACACCAATGTATTATAAAATAAAATTAAAAAAGAGATAATTATAGATGATTTTATTTATATAAAAAATGTAAAAAAAAAAATTGTTCAATCCTATAATATATTAATTGGCAAAGACAAGAGCTGGAATGTCCTTCAAGGCATCATTAATGTAACTGTTTTCTTTGTCCAGATCGTCGATCAAACTCTTAATTTTGCTTATAACATCTGATTTCCTAATGCCTCCATCCTCCACAACTTTATTCAAAGTCGATCTAAGTTGGTAAGCTGACGTGGAGGAGGAAAATTCCACTAGGTTTTTGAGAACTTCATCTGTGTAACCCTAAAAGTGTTTTAAAAATAAATAAATGTGAATTTCACGTATCATAAATACATGTAGAAAAATGACAAGCTATTTACGGAAATAAATATGCGTGTTAGAGAATTTTGCTACAAGTTTTTTAAATATTTTCCTTGGAAGTAAGATCCCGATCCTAGCATAATTTGTAATCATAACAACTTTATGAATTCTAGTCGACATTTTGAAATTCTAAAAAGCAACAACAACAACAACAACAAACAAACAACAAATGCCTTATATGCTTTATTGCCGCAGAAAAATTTTATAATTTTATGGACAAAGCAAAATATACCTAAATTAAGACATATCAAAACATTAATCGAAAAGAATTTCGATAGGTCAATGCTTTTTAAAAATGTAAATTATCAATTTACCAAAGCGTAAAACACACGTTAGAATATAACATAACATTGCCGCAAAACAGTTAATGAATCCTAATAACCTTATAAAAGTAAACAAACACACATGTACGAGGTGAATAATTTCGATGACATTGAACTCAAAATTGCAACTATGCGACCTTAAACTCTATGTTATTATAGTTATACAAATAATTGTGATGTTAAACAGAAGGTATAATGAATTAGTGTAGAATGTAGTATACAAAAAAGAATTAAATTTTGTTTTTAATCCAATACCTAACAAAAATAATTAAGTTTTAAGTGAATGTTCGACAGTTCTTTTCTCTATATGATGATTTTCAAAATTCTATGTTACGAGTTAGGACATGACTCACAAAAGATTTAAGTAAACAAGCGAATTTAGTGACAATTTAAAGAGACTTACTCGCTGTAAAAATCATTAACGCTGTAAAATGGTCTCTCAATGAGGTATGCTTTGGTGTTTTTTCGAAATTGTGCAAGCATAGGGATAGATTTTAAATGTACTGGCAGATTGTTGTAAAGTTTTATGGCGTTGTAAATAATTGATTTTTTTATTAATTCTGAGGAAGGAATGGGAAGATATATATCATGCCTAGAGTTTCTGGTAGGGTATACATGTTGTGGCCTTTCTGGGAGGGTGCTTATATGTTTTCTCAGCAAACATACCGTTTCCAAAATAAATAATGCAGGAAGTGTTAATATTTCATGTTTTTTGAAATAGTATTGGCAGTGAGCTCTATTATTTAGACCAAACAAATAACGAATGGCTCTCTTTTGAAGCATAAAAATACTACGAAATTGCTCGGTGGTACAGCAGCCCCAAAAGGGAAGGCCATAGCGGAGGTGGGATTCAAATAAAGAGAAATAAGTAAGTCTGGCAGAAGGAACGTCTAGTTCTTTTGAAACTGATCGAATGGCGAAGCAGGCGGTAGAAAGTTTTTTAGTTAAGGTGTCAATATGATAAGACCATTTTAGGTTGTTATTTACATTTAAACCCAGGAATTTAACCGACTCTACGTATTCAATATTGCTGTTATGTACCTGAAGTGGTTGTAAAGTTCCCTTATAAGATAACACCACCGTTTTATCGACATTAAAACAAAGCATATTGGAATCAGACCAAGCCTTAATTATAACCAAGTCTTTGGAGATACTAGAGTGTAAAGACGTTGTATCAAAATCACTCCAAGTTATTCTTGTGTCGTCAGCAAAAAGGGAAATTCTTCCATTAATGTTAAGGTTCGTGATATCATTAATGTTTAACAAAAAAGAATAGGTCCCAAGACTGAACCTTGTGGGACTCCACTTGTAATCAACTTACAATCAGAATCGGAACCATTAGCCCTTACAAGTTGTTGCCTTTTCCCAAGATAAGATTTAAACCAATTTAAAGAAGTACCACGAATTCCATAAAAATTTAGTTTGTTTATCAGAATTTCATGACTAACACAATCAAAGGCTTTAGCATAGTCACAAAAAATTGAGGCAGTTGGGTGGTTGTTATTGAGAGATAAGTAGACGCCTCTAAGCAACGTGAACATGGCGTCGCTGGTGCACTTGTTGGGTAGAAATCCGAACTGCTCCGGGGATATTATCTGATGTTTCAGGAGAAATGGCATAAGACGATTCTTCAGTAGCCTTTCGATGATTTTTGAAAGCACTGGTAGTAGTGCAATTGGGCGATAATTGCAAGAGTTAGTTTTTTCGCCGCCTTCCAATCCAATCGAAATTAGCTTAAAGATATAGCTACACAGCACAAATATGTTGTAGCTATATTCTTTGATTTATCCATAGCTTTCGATACAATTAACAAAACTATGCTTATATCAAAACTTTTCAATATGGGCATTCGTGGTAATCTGTTGCTATGGATTGAATCGTACCTATCGGATAGAGATATGAAAGTAAAGTGTGTTAATACCTTGTCGATACCTAAGGAAATGAAACTTGGAGTACCACAGAGTTCAGTGTTGGGTCCGTTGCTATTCCTGTTGTACGTTAATGATCTTCCGGACGCTCTTGGTGCTGATCACGTTACTATGTACGCCGATGACACGACGGTGGTGATTTCTTCTTGCGACCCGGAGATCTTCATTCATAAAGTAAGGCGAATATGTGTTAATATGGAGGCTTGGTGTCGGGAGAATCAGTTAATCGTAAACCCAGACAAGACCGTATTTGTTAATATATTTATTTGGAACCCTCTCTCCTTAACATTTCAAAAAGACGCGAAAATAAAATTCTCTGAAGGTACAAAGTTTTTAGGCACATATATTGACTCAACCTTATCTTTTGAAAAACACATTGACCATATCGGCTCCAAATTAAATTCGGCATATTTTGCTATCTTAAATCTTAAAAATTCACTTGACGAAGCGGGTATGTTAACAGCATATTACGCAATGGTTTTCAGCCATATATCTAATAATATAGTATGCTGGGGTCACAAGGGTTGTGATCGCATATTCGTGTCTCAAAAGAGGATATTAAGATTAATATTTAATCTTAAACCGCTGGAGAGCTGTAGAACACTGTTCAGAGAAAAGAAAATATTAACTGTCCCGTGTTTATATACAGGGTGTTTCTTAAATGAGTGTCAATATTTAAGGTTGTGATTCTACATGAAAAATTAATGATAGTTTGCTATATAAACTCTGTTCCAAAAATGCTTCGTTTCGGAGATACAGGGTGTTAAACTTTTAATTTGTTTTGGTTATTTTCATAGAATTCACGCATTTATAGAGATAATTCTTTCACATTTGGTACACAATATACTATGAACAATATCTACAAAACTGTTATAAAAGATTTGAGAAAAATCTACAGGGTGTTGGTATTCTCCGGGTCATAACCCCTTCTACTGCCCCGAACTTTTTACTGCGATGCCACTGGCTCTTTTTACTTAAACAATCAGATTCCTCGTCCTGTTCCCTAACTTTTTTGGCTCTTGCAAAATTTTGATATTTCGTACCGTCTAGAAGTTATGAGACAAAATATCGTAATTTTTTCAATTTTACAAGCAAATGCATGCTATGTACGAATGAACGTTTTGCTAAATAACTTCTAAACGGTAAAAAATATCGATTTTTTGGTAGAGACCAAAAAGTTAGGAAACAGAATGGAGATTTAGGTTTTCGATGTGAGAACATCCAGTGGCGTTACAGTAAAAAATTAAAAATAAAATAAAATTGTAACACCCTGTATCTCCGAAACGAAGCATTTTTGGAACAGAGTTTATATAGCAAACTATCATTAATTTTTCATGTAGAATCATTTCCTTAAATATTGACACTCAATTAAGAAACACCCTGTATACTGAGATGCCCGTTGTGTGTTCAAGATAATGCTTCTGAATATGAAAAGCTAGGCGAAGCTAATTCGCATTTTACTAGAAATACTGAGATACTTAAGATGCCTAAACATAAAAAAACTTTTTTCAGAGGATCCCCTTTATACAACTGCGTGTATATACAATAAACTGTCACAAAGATTCAAACGGTATCAAGGTAAAATTTTTAAAAATGTTGTAAAAGAATTTATAGAGTTTATAAATTACAAGGAAACCTGAAAACCTTTTTTTATATTTATTTTATTAAGATTTTTATTGTCTTTTGGTGATTGTTCCTGACGATTGTCAGGCTTGGTAGAATGTTTATTGTTTATTGTTTTTGTTTTATTTATGTCTATTTATTTATTTATTTGTTTATATGCTATTTAAATTCTATTTATTTTGATATTGATTAGTTCGGTTATATTATTTTATTGTATTTATTCATACGATTATTACGATATTATTACGAAATGTACGATTTTCTGGTAATATATCCTATACCGTCAAGTGGGGTGACTTCGGTCACATTTTGCAATATTTTTGATCGCAAAATAAATACCGATAAAGCAAAATTTTTGAAAGTTTCGCTCAATATACCTTTAACATCAAGAAACATTTTGACACTCTCAAAAATATTCCAATTGCTTTTAGTTTTCAGATTTTTTTTGTTAAAGACTGTCCGAATTCACCCCATAGAGTGGGGTGACTCCGAACGCCGGTAGA
The DNA here is from genome assembly GCA_030620095.1 of Kuschelorhynchus macadamiae. Lineage (NCBI taxonomy): Eukaryota > Metazoa > Arthropoda > Insecta > Coleoptera > Curculionidae > Kuschelorhynchus > Kuschelorhynchus macadamiae. The sequence continues at coordinate 665,974 of JAUTXW010004502.1, read as the reverse complement.
AAATCACATAAATCCGATTTTAACCTTATCTATAGGAGACTTCGGACAAATATATATTTTTTTAAATGTTTAAATATTTTTTTCATGTAAAGAAACACTTTATTGCAGAAATATAAAATATTTATTATAAAAACAAAACATAATTCTTAAAAAACAATAACGAAACAAAACTAAAGCATAATTCTTATAATAAAACTAAACTAGTTTATTGCATAACTTTAGGTAGTTTGCAATAGAAACAGACATAATTTACTCTATCACAAGATCAGGTAAATTAGAAAACATATGATCTCTTCGAGAATTTGAATGGGGATAAAGCTTTTTAACAATTTCATCTTTTCCAATCTCGCTTTCATCCGGCACGTTTGGAAAATAGAAAAAAACGTTCTCTCCATGTTTCTTTTTTCGAAGAAAGCTAACAACATATTTTTTTTAAAAACATTTACAACTTTTGCAACATAGAACTTAAATTTAAATGACTTGCATATAGGAACCTTTACTACAATAAAATCGTCTATTTCAACAAAATCTTCATTTGAGAAACAACTTCTTGGTTTGTCGGTAGTCACTTCTTCGTCCGAATCAAATGAGTCTGGTTGAGTGGGTTGATGAGTGGGGTTTCTCTTGGCATTTACAACGTGGGCTAATGGCAAAGAGTCTGAGTCGGAATCAGATGAGTCAGGTGGTAAACAATTTTGATCAAACAAATTTAACTTTTTCTTTATAGCTGTAAGATGGGCTAATGGCAAAGAGTCTGTATCGGAATCATAGGAGGAAATGGTCTGGGGTTTTGTGGAACTTTGTGCACCAGACGTAGACGGCCTATTTTCTGATTCGCTTTCCAATTCAATAATTGTCCGTTGAGTATCCATATCTTCAAGGACGACTGGTCTTCCTGGTGGCACATTGATGCGTTTGCGCCGATTTGGTCTTGATTGCACCTCGGGGTTTCTGTTCACTTTGAGGAATTCGAGCAGTGATTTATCTATTTCATCCAGTGGTTGAGCATTATTAGTCATAAGTCTTTGGGGCAGACGTTTTAAGACTTCCTGTGGGTTGTAGGGCCAAATTCCTGAGGCGCGAAATCCGGACAACAAATTTTTCTTTGCATTAGCGTTAATTTCTTCTAAGGATCTCTTGAGGAGTTTTGGAAAATCTTTCTTCCGAAAGGGCCCTCTTCGTTTGGACTTCCACTCAGTCAAAATTCTCCTCCATGCTTTTTTTAGAGGCGCAAAAAAAGCAACATCTAAAGGCTGGCAAAGGTGAGTAGAGTTTGGTGGAAGTAAAACAAATTTTATATTCTCACGTTGACATTCCTCAATTACTTCAATCGTTAAGTGACTGGACAAACTGCCTCCAATTAAAATTTTTTGTCCCTCTTTCTTTCTGAAATATGGTAAGGCTATCTGTCGAAACCATTCTAAGAAGGTTCTTGAATCAAACCACCCTGAAGTTGTGACACTGTATCCACAGCCGGCTGGTCCATCCTCTTCCCACTCCTGATATCGGTGTTTGGCTTTATAAACGACGAAGGGTGGAAGAAGTTCGCCACTTGCAGAACCTGACATCATTACACTAACACTAGACTTGGATGAATCCATAACTCTGTCACAGTGCTTCGATCCTCTTTTGCAAATAACCTTAACGTTTCCCGGGTCATCACTAAAATTGCTCTCATCATAATTTACGATTAGGGATTGCTGTAAATTTTCTAATGAGGTTTGAAGTTCGTTGAAATAGTCCATTAATGTCTCGGGGCTTACTTGTGCCCTATATCTTTTGATATTCTGACAAAATCTTGTCGTGAGAATCCGATGTCGAGTCAAAAATGATCTAATCCATTCTTGTCCGGGCATGTTATCTCGAAACTTCTTTATAACCACTCCTTTTCTATCTAAATATTGTTTTACTATTATTCGTACATCGTAGGGTGAAAGAGGAAATCCCCAGTCCGCTGCCAGTGTTATAGCCACAACTAGTCTTTCCTCTTCTTCAGAAGACAACGATGTCTGGCCTCCGACTTTTTTGACATTATTATTCCTAACCCGATCACTAAGGGTGGAGCGGGGTACACCGTAATAGTCAGCAGCTTCACGCAGGTTCCGGGATCGTGATTTAACATCACGGATGGCGTTTTCCAATGATGCTTTATCATAGTTTTGGTAGCTTCGGCCCCCAACGACTTTGTGATAAATACGGCCCATGTCCGAAGTCACCCCCTGAAATAAGAAATTTTTGATAACCCCCTGTATCTAAAATGTCGGTAGAGGTAAATAAACAAACTCCTCGTCAGAATATTCATAAAGCATTACGCTTTCTACTAATAAGAATAAAAAGTCCGCAAAAATTTGCTTGTGAGGTGTGCATTACTTACTTTTTCGCTGTTTTTTAAACACAAAAATCACTATTTTCACTTAAAACACGATAAAACGTCGAAAAGTCACGGCGAACGACCGTCACCCACCATAATCAAAGGAAAACTAGTACCAAAGTCCAAAACCAAACCACACTTGCGCTAGCCCTTACAGCGTTGCCGCTGTGACCCGATAATGCAATCAACCACCTGTTGTCCGAAGTAACACCAGATATACGAAGTCACCCCACTTGACGGTACTATTCTATTCTATTCTATTCTGTTCTATTCTATTCTATTCCATTCTATTCTATTCTACATCACTTTTCAAGAACAAAAAATATATTTAAAATCTTATAAATTCATATTATTTCCCTTAGGTATTAAAAACGCTCAAAAGCTATGGACCTCACAAAAGGTTTAAAAAAACAGCCATTTTGGGCATGGCACCCCAAAAAATTTGCACCTGCGGCGCTATTTTTGCCTACGGCGCTATGCACCTAGCTACGCTGCACTTCAGCCGTTCTTAAATCCACGAACCGCCACTGACTTCTAGGAATTAAAAGTGTAAAATAAAGGCTTGGCGTTTAATCTTTTCAAATATAGCTACGTATATGTAGCTACCCCTACAAGTACGTTATTGCATTTATTTGCCGGAACTGTTAAACATGGATGATTAAAAGAGTAAAAATGACAGTAAAAAAATATAAGTTGCGAACCCACAAATAAATTGTTATTTACCGCGTATTTGTTTAGCATTAATCGTTTAGATTCCTTGTTAAGCATATCGTAGATTGACAACAACGTCACGTAAGCTTTGGTTGGAGGCACTCTCTTCTGCCTTAGTAGCTCAAATCTGTAGGGTGAATCTAAATCTTCGAAATCTTTTGAAAATTGTAATACCTGAGTTTCTTCGTCTATTGAGTCATCATCGATTCTAAAAGAAAAATTAAAAATTGCTTTAAAAAGATATGAAAAATTTAATTAATCAACCTAATTAGGGAAACTACTAGTTTTGAATTTAGAAATAGCGCAATGGCTGAGACTATAAGTCTGCTACTACTAGTAATATAACAGTTGAAATTCTGGAGAGAGTTATAATTATGGAGTTTTAACCAATATTCTGAAATTAAAAATAGAGCCGCTAATATACCGGACAATTGTTGTCATATATAAAACAGGACAATGTCTTTATTAACGTTTTATTTTTATTTCACCGAGCTTTCGAAATATTTTTATTCCTTCGTCAAGGGTTCTTAAAATTTAAACAATAAATTTGGTTAACAATATTAGTAATTTATGCATCTAGACTAACATATAATAAAAACAAAAAAGACTTGTAGTAATTTTGAGGAAAATGCTTGTTTAAAGCAGATATTTCTTACATAGAATTTTGATGTCAAACGTCAAATGACAATTAGGCACTCCGACGATCTGTCACTGTCATGTCATTTTTGGGTTGTCGTAGGACAAACAAACTGATTTAGCCAATGAGGCTTAAATATTGGTTGGACCAATAAATTGGTCAAATAGCGGTCGTAAGACAAGCAGCTGTTTTTTTGGACGGCCTAATTGGCAATTACATTTAAGACAAAAATGTACTATTTTATCATTGGTCAAGTTGTGCAATTAGGTGTAATTTTTAAACAAACCCTAGGTTGTTAACCTATGCTGTCGTAGGACATGACAGATTGTTGGACTGCCCTATAAATAATTTTTTTTTGATGACAAAAAATTGAAAGTTTAAAATTTAAAGGTTAAGAGAATGTTCATATTTGACAAAATATGTTTAAATTGTAGGTGAAAATAGTACGAGTATGTATAGGAAAGCAAACTTTAATCTGTGGCCTAAAATTAATTGCCTTTAAATGTATCTCTTTATAATGAAATGTTTGTATTCTTTGTTTTTTAGTTCACTTCAGAAGAAACTCACCTGTTTGCAAGTCTCAAGACGTCTCCAAAACCTTTTCCCAAATATGTTTCTACTTTCTCGTAAACGTTTTCTTCGTTTTGAAGCATCCTGCCTAGCTCACTGTCTGGGGGTAGATAGGTGTTGTACCTATTAAAGTAATTCAAACCACTGGGTTGCTGTTGCGATTGGACATACTCAGCCTGAATATTAGCTATAAATTAAATATTTCCTGTTTATCAAGAACGAATAACATAAATATAAATATTTATCAAAACACACCTATATTTTTTATCATTGATCATGGTATATTATTATACAAAGTGTTTTAAATAACATAAGCCATTGCTTAAAGGAAGATTTCTGACAAAAAATGTTATATATACAAGAGTCCACAATGGCTTCCATTTCAAGATAGAGAAATTTGTTTTAATTTGGATTTTCCGCACTGGATAATCAGGTTGAAATGAAGCTCGATGTGGTCAATTTTGACAATGTGATTATTATATATAATTTCATGTATACAGGGTAACCCAAAAGCAAGTTATGACAGCAAACTTAATTTTTTTTAATGGAATGTCCTAACTTTGTGCACTACTTGAGTTTCTAGAAACCATGGTTCTTGGAATTAGACCGTGTCAAATTGGAATTACTATCCGACGTTTCGCCTTCGATTGCACGAGGCATCTTCAGGATCTTTACTCCACGAGATCTGAACACTGAATGAGCTCGAAGAGATTCAGGCGGGCTTTTATACCCGACTTAACCCGTATGTCTATTGAAATTTTTTGTATGTTTAAATATTTCAGTAGATTCTCTAACTTTTCGTTTATAAAAACCTGGAACCGATGCTAGAACCTTGGTTTCCTTTACATTTATGAAATGGCCAGTGTTATGCTGGTGTTCAGCTACAGCAGATTGAACAATTTTCTTTTAATACATCGTTTATGTTCCTTAAGCATAGTTGACATTGAGCGTCCTATTTCTTCCCCATACACTTCTCCAGAGGAGCAAGAAATTTTATATACTCCTTCTGTTTGGAAAGGTACAAGATCTTTCGGGGATCGCAAGCATTGTCCAATCTTCTTATATGTATTGAAGATTGTACGTATGTTGGACCGCCGAAATAATCGTCCTATTTTGTCTGTAGTGCCATGTATGTAGGGAAGAACAACACTACCTAATGGTGGCTCTTTATCATTCTCTTTTGGCGGAGTTGGTTTACTATGTCTTTTAATTGAACGCGTAATATCTTCAGTGCAATAGCCATTCCCTCTTAGAACTTCGGTCAGTTTCGATGTTTCCTATGTTAAAGAATCTTGATAGCTATGAATACTAATGAGTTAATAACCGATTTCTTTTGTGCTGGATGGTGATGAGAATTTGCGTTTAAGTATCTATTTGTATGCGTCGGTTTTCTATATACAGAATGTCCTAATGTACTATTTTCCTTCCTTTGAACACATAAATCTAGAAAGGGAATTGTTCCATTAGATTCAATTTCCATCGTGAATTTGATATTATGATGTTGCTGATTAAGGTGGTCCAGAAATATGAGGAGATTATCCGGTTCATGAGGCCAAACAACAAAAGTATCATCAACATATCTAAACCAGTGCTTCGGTTTTAGTGGAGCGGATGTTAGAGCAATATCCTCAAAGGCTTCCATAAAGATATTCGCTACCACAGGGGATAGAGGAGATCCCATAGCTGCCCCTGAAGTTTGTTCACGTTTGGACGCTCAATATCAACTAGACTTAAGGAACATGAACGATGTATTAAAAAGAAATAAATTGTTCAATCTGCTGTAGCTGAATACCAGCATAACACTGGCCATTTCATAAATGTAAAGGAAACCAGGTTCTAGCATCGGTTCCAGGTTTTTATAAACGAAAAGTTAGAGAATCTATTGAAATATTTAAACATACAAAAAATTTCAATAGAGATACGGGTTACGGTCTAGATCACACGTGGAAACCGATCTTAACACAGGGTCACGGTTCAGCGAGCACAAGTCGGGTATAAAAGCCCGCCTGAATCTCTTCGAGCTCATTCAGTGTTCAGATCTCGTGGAGTAAAGTATCCCTGAAGATGCCTCGTGCAATCAAAGGCAAAACGTCGGATAGTAATTCCAATTTGACACGGTCTAATCCCAAGAACCATGATTTCTTAGTTGACCAAAGCCGTGAAAGCTTCCGTTCTATGTTGAGTTTCTGTCAATCTAATTTCCTATCTTATTCGGTTCTTAAGTAGATTTTACATAACCCCATAGATAATAACCTAACGGGGTCAAATCAGGGGATCTGGCAGGCCATTCTATCGGACCCCGTCTACCAATCCACCTACCATGGAAAACAGCATCTAAATAATCACGAACGTAAAATATATAACAGGTAACAATTTTATTAAAGTTAACGCTTTCAGTAGATTTGAGTTTGTTTATTTCTTAATATGAACTGCGTTCGGATATGAAGGGTACCTAGTGCTAAATTTTGGAACTTTTAGATAAAAAAATATTTAAGAAAGAGCAAAAAATAGGGGCTATCTGAACAAAATCCTAAAAATATGTAATGAAAAATTAATAAAAAGTAATTTAATGTTTCACTAGTATAATAAATAAACAAACTATATTTATTTAATAATTTCCACTAATATTTGTTATAGTTTGTTGATTTATTATACTAGTGATAATGAATTTTCATCAAGTAACGGCTAACTCGATAAATTAAAAAATAATTTATTGTTTGTGCAAATGAGAAATAGTAATATGAAAAAATAGAAAGTTCCAGTTGCCCAATTTCCCCTGCTATGTTTTACTTGTCACACGTGTTTCAAAAGTTCGACCAACGTTTTTTGGCGTTTTCCTAAATATTTTTTTATCTAAAAGTTGCAAAATTTAGCAATAGGTACCCTTCGTATCCGAATGCAGTTCATATTAAGAATTAAACAAACTCAAATCTACTAAAAGCCTTAAAATTAATAACATTGTTACTTGTTACATATTTTACGTAATTTTGAAGTTGATTCATTGTCAAAAGTAAACATTTGTTGTACCCAAGACGTTGTGAATTGTTTAACAATAAATACAACAGAGCGCTTATATCTCAATCAACTGTAAGAAAATTTGAAAAAAAAAATATAGGAATTTGGGGCATGTGAGAGATAATTATGAAAACGACCGGCCCAATATCTCAGAAGATGTGCAGTTAAATGTGCTACTATCAGTTGAAAAGAACAGCCATAAAGCTAGTCGCACTATTGCTACCAAAAACAATATTAGTAAAGGATCTGTACAGGGTGTCCGGATTTGGTTGCAAAAGATACCCTGCTTGAGACTAGTTTAGGTGATCGTGGTGGTGAATCAAAGTTGCCGTTTGTTTCTGACTTGAATATTAGTACAGGGTGTCCGGATTTGGTTGCAAAAGCAGGGTATCGCGCTTATTTTTAAAGATAGAACCTTGCGGTTTTCACGAACCTGAGTTAATTTTTTGTGAAACTCATGAAGCCGTAAACAAAATTTTCATAGCCTTCTTCGTTTATGAGATACAGGGCGAAATAGAAAATTTTGCATTTTGGGACCCCCCTCGTATCTCGGTTATCCTTTAACTTAACGCAAAGTGAAAAATTGCTGCTTATGCAGTTTTTTACACTGGATCCAGTGGCGTAGTCACATTTTGTTGTGTTTTTTTTAAATGGAACACTCTGTATATTTGTCTAGAAATTGATTTGTCCTTTTAAAAGCTTCTCAAAAGTATATAATAGTATGGGTCTATTTTAATAAACAACAACAAATATCCTAATTTTTATAATTATCATCCCAAATTTTGCAGTAGGCCATGCAAAACAATGCTGCCTTTTATTTAAAGTCGTTAACAATATCTACATCCTAACAATAAATCCAAATAAATATGTAATTAAATCTATTTATCAAAATATGTATTGATAATTTCGCTCCCAAAAAGTACTACCTACCTAGATTTATGTAACACAAGATCAAAACAGTAATAAATTATTATGTTACAAGCCTTTCAGCAAAAATCAACTGTCGTATAAGAACTACAGTAACCTAGGAAATCAAAAGAACTGTTCAAACTGATTTCCATTTTGTTTTATGCATGCTTCGCACAATTTTCGTATTCGTTTTAGGGAATTAAGCAAAATAACGGGATGATTTTGTAAATAGACATTATCATAGTGGTCTTTGTAAATTCTATTTTCCAGATATCCCCATAGAAAGAAATCTAAAATCGACAAATCTGGGGACCTAGGGGGCCATCTTATAGGTCCATTTGTTCCGATCTATTGATTGGTAAAATTATTGTCCAGAAATAATCTCGTCATTCCAGAATTGTGTGCAGGAGCACCGTCCTGTTGAAAATAAATTTCGTTAATTTGCGCTAGAGGAACATCGTCAAGTAATTCAGGTATAGCTGCCTCTAAAATTTCTATATAGCGATTGGCTGTTAGATTTCCCTCAAATATATAAAATTTTATATGTGTTCCTAATATGAAGCAAGACACATTTAGACCAAACCTGCCCTGCAGTCTTCTGGGAAATATTTGGTGTTGATTTTCCTGGGACCAGAATCTACTATTGTGCCTATTGAGTATACCAGAATTACTGAAATGTGCTTGACCATATAACCTTCCTTTCAAAATCTCTAACCATATCGCATCTTTCTCGAAACCAATTTGCAGAAGACTACCCGACGCTCTGCATCCCCTGGCTGTAAGTGCTGCACGAGCCTAAATTAGTATGGGCGGTATTTGTGCTTTTTTAGAATTTCTTGAACTCTAGTTTTTGGAATCCCTATGCTCTTTTCACTGGCCCTACGAGAGTTTGTATGGTAAGCTTCTGCATTAGCCAAAACCGTAATTTCCTCAGCCTCCCGATTTTGTTTATTATATGTTTTCGTACTAGGTTTGATAAATGATCCGTGATTAAGTAAATTCTTTTTCATCCGATAAAAAGTGGATATATTAGGTTCCCTCTTTTCTGAATATGTAAATAAAAATTAAGCAAAAGTATTTCAACATACCTAAAAATTAACTATTTACCTGTTAAAATACATCTCAGAAGCCGCTTCAACATTTTCATTACTTAATATAAAACAAGCTAACATATCGTACTTTTCATAATGTTCGAAAGTTTGGTTTTCTTCCATAATAATACAAATATATTTTTACAGAATAAATAAATACAAAAAACTAGCGCTATATTTTATATACGCGTACAAAATTGGAAAATGTCATTTGCTTCCAAGAAAACAAAAGAAAACGGCATCTTTTTGCATGGCCTACTGCAAAATTTGGGATGATAATTATAAAAATTAGGATTTTTGTTGTTTTTATTAAAATAAACCCATACTATTATATATTTTCGAGAAGCCTTTAAAAGGACAAATCAATTTCTGGACAAATATACAGGGTGTCCCATTAAAAAAAACACAACTTTGGGTCAAATCTAAAAAATAACAACTCAAATGAAAAATATGACTACGCCACTGCATCCAGCGTAAAAAACTGCATAAGCAGCAATTTTTCCCTTTGCGTTAAAATAAAGGATAACCGAGATACAAGGGGGGTCCCAAAATGCAAAATTTTCTATTTCGCCCTGTATCTCATAAACGAAGAAGGCTATGCAAATTGTGTTTACCGCTTTATGAGTTTCACAAAAAAATTAGCTCAGGTTCGTGAAAACCGCAAGGTTCTATCTTTAAAAATAAGCGAGATACCCTGCTTTTGCAACCAAATCCGGACACCCTGTACTTAAATATTTACATAAAAATAAATGTCATCCTTATAAAGCACAGTAAGTTCACGAACTTAATGAGGACGACCCGGAAATAAAAATGCAATTTTGTGACATAATGATGGAGAGATATGTCAATGACCTTCAATTTTCACGATAAATTTTGTTTTCGGATCAAGCTACGTTTTGCCTAAACGGAAGCGTGAATAGACAAAATTGTCGATATTGGACTATAGAAAAGCCGCACTGGATAATGAATTACCGCACACAATACCCCAAAAAGTAAATGTTAATGTATTTTTAACATTCCATTTGATACCTGCGCTTGCTCTATTGTATCCAAATGCAGTAAATCTCGATATTCCCAACGATACTTTGTGGTATCAACAGGATGGAGCACCAGCCCAATATACTCGCACAGTTCGTAAATATTTAAATAGTGTTCTTTGGTAGGTGGTCAGATAGAATGGCCTGCCAGATCCCCTGATTCGACCCCGTTAGATTATTATCTGTGGGGTTACCTAAAATCTACAGTGTATGTTAATATTGATAACCTTAAAGACCGAATAAAATTTTAAATGAATTTATTCCAACTTATTCGCCCTTATTGAATACATGAAACTATAACTAAAAATTTTTAAAATTAAAAAAAAATTGTTTTATTAGCTGTTCATAAATGGTTTTTCGATTTGTGTACAGATATTTTAAGAATTTTATATATTCTGGATGATTAAGTATATCAACTTTTTATTTTCCCCATTGGACAATAATTAAAATATGAGACATTTTACGGGCGATTTTTCAAGGTGTAAAATTACAGGGTGTTGCAAAAAGTAGTATTTATTTAAACTGAATACCCTACAAGGTCATCCAGATATCTTGTTGAGGTAAAAATTATAATAAAAAAACAACAAACTACTGTTTTCGGAAAATAAAACCAACAAATTAATTGGACAACAATTATTACATTGATTTAAATTTAATATATCGTAATAATAAAAGCATTTTCTAAATGTATTGCTTACTTCTTGCAAAGTACGCTGTGGCACCTGGTGGTTTACTAGGAGCGAATACTCCTGGCCTGTGGGAAGGAGTTGGTCTCATCGTTGTCGAAGTTGTAGTCGTTATACCTAAATATGATAAAAATAGTAGAACGATTTTTTGAATGTCGTTAAAAAATAATTGAACTTAATATTTACATACTGGTTGTTCCTTAATGTTATGTCAATACTGAAAGATGTAAACATTTGGTTTATTTTATGACTTAAAGTTCGTATAAACATGTATTCTAGTAGTTTTGTATTTGAGATACAATATGTTAAAAAATTTTATTCTTCCGCCAATTTTAATAGAACTTTTTTGTAGTAATAAAGGGCATATTTGAACGTAGTAAGATAATACGCATCCGCGTCAGTCAGTGCATAATGTTTTGCATATAAAATATCAAATTCTTACGATAAAAGTAAGAAAAAGTAGGACAACCCCGTTTTTGTAGCAAAAATGTAATAGCCAAAAACTCATATGTTGGTAAGCAATCCAATGGGTCGTGTTACGACAACAGCTCGGGTGTAGACATGGTTTGCCGCTAGTAGCATCTGTTGAAGGTACAAATAGAAACATAACTCATTGGCCAAAAATGTTCAGTCCAAAAAACTTTCTTATGTCGGGACAATACGAAAAAATAAAGGGGGGATACCTAAAGAACTTTTGCAGAATGGTCTTCCCCCAAAACTTTGTACTTGGATTGTCAGTTTTCTTTCCAAAAGAGGTATTTCTGTAGTGATTAACGGTCATTCATCAAACTTTCACTAAAGCAATACAGATGTTCCACAGGGTTCAGTGTTGGCACCTAACTTATTCCTCCTGCACATCAATGACCTGCTTTCTTCTACCAGTAATCCTCTTCAATCACTCGTTCGTTGTTATGTGTTTATGTGTTGATTAGCTTACAAATTATCTCCCAGTACCCACACCATTCAAATGAATAGTCATATGCTTGAAGCCAAAGATTCCTCTAGACTAGTTGGTATCACTTTTCCGAAAGATCTTTGCTGGCATGTTTATATCACCTCAATTGCCACAGTTTCCGCGTAGAAATCTTTTCCGATCTCGAAAATACTTTCCTTTTGCCAACTTGTATACCCTTTATACTTCGTAAATGAAACCCAGCCTTGAGTATTACTCACACGTATGGGTGTAGCCTCTCCTTCAAATCTTAATATCCTTTGCAAAGAAGAGCTATTCGCCTGATTGATGACCCAAATATCACAAGGAAGCTTGCATCACTAGCGTATTGGACTGTTGAATTATCATTTATTATGTCGCTTTCCTGCCATGCAGGGTATCACTTCACCATTCGACTGTAAAGACCAAAGACCACTTTGTTCGCTGTTTAATTTCCAGAGTGTCCCAATTATAAAGCAAAATTATCAGCAAATGTCTTTCCCTCTTCTCCTAATGTACAAATCTTTAAATACCGTATCGATAAACTTCAATGCCCTCAATTAAAGCAACCACGGCATTCGACATTCGTACCCTGCTCATAGATGAAAAAATCACTTTTTAGTTCTCAACATCATTCTACTTTAGTGTGGTAGTGTCCAAATAAAAATAAATAGTATTGATATTATCAACGATGCATTTTGATGCTGCCAAAGATAAAACAAGAGGTGAAGATATGAAGACCGAAATCATAAAAATTGTTAGAAAACAATTAAGGATGTTAAAATAGAAGCTACTGGTAAGAGTTCCAGTGTGGCCAGTCGATCAAGATGGTAAAACTGGATGAAAGTGTCGGTGTTAAGTAAGTGGGAGAGCATGTAATAAAACTATCCGAAGATGGTGCGTAAAGTGCGTTAAGGATGTTTGCCAGAACTGTAATGAAAATGTAAAGCTATATTTTTTTGTATAGATATATTATTGTATTATTTTTTAATATAAATATATAATTTAACTGCCATATTTTGTATTTGGCTGTACATTGACAGCTGAGAATTGTGGGCATCTATACAGCCCAAGATGGTTTGGAAATAAGTTTTTAAAATAAATAAAAAACCATATTTTGATGTATGTTCTTTTTTTTTTCTTAAATATTTTTGTTTACGAAGCTCAAATATAACTTTTTAAAATTCGCATTTACATAAAATAAATAAATAACAACATTGAATTCTATTGAAAATGAACAGTCGCTATGCAGGGGAAAGTGTCCGGTGAATCGTAACAAAATTTTTTTTATTTTTTAATTCTGAGTTTAAAGTCGGAATTTAACAAAATTCTGAGTTTAAAGTCAGAATTTAACAAAATTCTGAGTTTAAAGTCAGAATTTAACAAAATTCTGAGTTTAAAGTCAGAATTTAACAAAATTCCGAAAAGTCAAAAACAAAATTCTGAGTTTAAAGTCGGAATTTAACTAAATTCTGGGTTTAAAGTCAGAATTTAGCTAAATTCCGAGTTTAAAGTCAGAATTTAACAAAATTCTGAGTTCAAAGTCGAAATTTAACTAAATTCTTAGTTTAAAGTCGGAATTTCACAAAATTCTGAGTTCAAAGTCAGAAATTAACTAAATTCTGAGTTTAAAGTCAGAATTTAACAAAATTCTGAATTTAAAGTCGGAATTTAACTAAATTCTGAGTTTAAAGTCGGAATTTAACAAAATTCTGAGTTTAAAGTCAGAATTTAGTCCGTACGATTGTATAACAGACTGAAACCAAAAAAACAAGTTCAATATTCTTGTTTGAATAATGGCAAATGTGCTATGAATTGTTCCACCAAACTACAGATAGTTAAAAAAATGATAAAAGGGGGAGGGTACAAAATAAAAGTTTCCTATTTTGATTTTTGAGTGTTAAATAAGTCCCTGACAAATTAAACATATGTTTAATTAGTTCATTTTATGTATTTTTATTTATTTCTATTGCTGAAAAAAAAAGCCAAAATGTATACAAGAAAACATATACATTAAAAGGTTCACAAAATAAAAAAGGTAATACCAAACGATAAATAAGTCTTAAGAAATGGTTCATATATGTTTCAACGATTTAAGGGTGTTTCGCGAAACATACTGACAGAGCTCCCCCTCTGTTTCAGGGTGATTCAAGTTGAGTGTCCTATTAGAAATATCTGGAGAATCAACGAATAGGATGTTTTGAGAATTTCGCTTTGGCCATAGATGAACATAATATACTCTCATTATAAAATATTTTAAATTGCGCGGTGTTGCCGCTTCTACCTCAAACCGGAGGCATCATCCGTTTTTTAAATGAAATGCCCTATATTTTATTAAATTTTTATATTTTTCTAAAAAATCCAAGTACTTATTGAGTTACTTTTCTCATGCCTAAATTTAACTGTTTTCGAGAAAATGGTGCTAGAACAATGACAATTTTGAACCTTTGAAGCTCGAGAAATCTCAAACGAGTTTACTTGCAACGAAATGGATTTCACTTATCTGTCTTAATATTTAATTGTCTATCTCCTGACACCAATTTCAGGTTTGGCAGGAGACGCCAAAAATGCATTTCGTTAATTTCTGACTTTAAACTCAGAATTTAGTTAAATTCCGACTTTAAACTCAGAATTTAGTTAATTTCTGACTTTAAACTAAGAATTTAGTTAAATTTCGACTTTGAACTCAGAATTTTGTTAAATTCTGACTTTAAACTCGGAATTTAGCTAAATTCTGACTTTAAACTAAGAATTTAGTTAAATTTTGACTTTGAACTCAGAATGTTGTTAAATTCTGACTTTAAACTAGGAATTTAGCTAAATTCTGACTTTAAACTCAGAATTTAGTTAAATTCCAACTTTAAACTCAGAATTTTGTTAAATTCCGACTTTGAACTAAGAATTTTGTTAAATTCTGACTTTAAACTCAAAATTTTTTTAAATTCTGACTTTAAACTCAGAATTTTGTTAAATTCTGACTTTAAACTCAGAATTTTGTTAAATTCTGACTTTAAACTCAGAATTTTATTAAATTCTGACTTTAAACTCAGAATTTTGTTAAATTCCGACTTTAAACTCAGAATTAAAAAATAAAAAAAATTGTGGCCCTTCTACGCTTCCGTATATTTCACCCTAAGTATAGTTTTTATTTATAATATATTTATATATACAGGATGTTCCATTGTGCCAGGACAGTAACCAACTTTTTACTTTTTAATGAAATGGTATGAATATTTTTGGAAATTCTAATTCTACGCTTGATTTTGAGTATTTTTTGTCATCATAGCATACGAAATTTTGAGTAGTTTTTGAGAAAAATTAACTTTTCATTTCAATTTTTTCACACCTGAAGATTAAAATTGCGAATTTTGGTTATGGATCCATGGGAGTGGTTAATATTTAATACCCTGACCTATCAAGAGCGAAAATCCATTATACGGGGTGGTCACAAATGACCATAAAAAAAATGTTTTGTAACTAAAAAAACTTAATTTTTTTAAATGGAACACCCTGTGCGTAGCACTTTTATTGTGTTTAGGATTTAATTCTGCATCATTCCATGTATATAGTCTATATTCCAAAAATTACTAGTTTAGAAGTTATGACCAATTTCCTATAACAATTCGGGTATTTTTGTTAAAAATCTAACTAAACCTAAATAATATCCTATTCTAAGTTTTTTTTTAACATTATAATTAAATTTGACATTAAATCAACAAGTAATGCAAGAAAGAAAGTAACTAATTACTTATTACAAAACATTTTCGACATAACCCCCGTCTTTGGCAATACAAGTAGCGTACATGGTTTCAATTCTCCCAATAGCATTTCTAACCGCGTCTGTTGCATTAAGTCTTTCTACCTATTGACTAATTCTACTTTTTAAATCTTGAACAGTATTACACCTATTTTATACACCTCGTTTTTTAGGTTGCCCCATAAAAAAATCCAGGGGTGTTAAGTCGGGTATCCTCGCTGGCCAATCTATGGTTCCGTACCAATCAATCCAAAATAAAAACCGTTGATTCAAACAATTTCTAACAGGCAATACAGTGTGGTATGGAGCACTATGTTGTTGATAAACAAGCCCTTCTTTAATATCGTTCGGCAGATTGTCAATTAACGGAAATATTTCGTTCTCCAACAAATTTAAATACCTCTCACCATTCAGAACAACGTCATAAAATACTGGACCTATTATTTGATCACGGATAATACCACACATAAACACTTCTCGGGCCCTGTTTTTCATTTCTTTTACACGATGTTCATTTGAGTTACAGCAGTAATGAATATTTTTTCGGATGAACATGCCGGGCGTATTGAAAATTGCCTCATCGGTAAATAAAATATTTTTAAAAATGTCAGTTTCAAAATGGTGGTCCATAATGAGAGAACAATAAAAAAGCCTTGTTTGAAAGTCCTGTTGGGATAATTCCTGAACTGGTAAAAATTTGAACGGATGGTAGTTATTATCAGTTAAAGTCCTTTGAACACTAGTCATTAATTCCCGGTAGATCTCGGGATGCATCTCTTTGCGAATTTTCGTTGTTTTCTTCAAAATACAGGAGAATTTCTAATTGCTTTTCTTCTGTTAAGACAATTTTTGGGCGCCGTTTTTGTTTATTGATTACCACTTCACGTTCAAGATCACGAACAACTCGTGAAAAAATATGTTTCGTGGGTACCCGTCTTGCAGGATACAACAACCGATACTCTCGCAGGTCTAATGCTGGACTCTTATTATTTCTTATGTAACATTCATGAATATTTAAACGCTCGAATTTCAAAATTTTTCCTTTAAAAAGAGAGATTATATATATATATATATATATATATATATATATATATATATATATATATAGAATTCGAGGCAACTAAATGTCAAAAAAAAACTGTGTATTTATTGATGCCCAGGCAACAATTTTACTAGTTTTGTTTTTCCATGGATATCTTGTAAAATTAAGACGCGTTTAGAAATGCTATTATTGCGAAAATTAAAACCGTAACCGTAATATTATACTACTTGTATTGCCAAAGACGGGGGTTATGTCGAAAATGGTTTGTAATAAGTAATTAGTTACTTTCTTTCTTGCATTACTTGTTGATTTAATGTTAAATTTAATTATAATGTTAAAAAAAAATTAGAATAGGATATTATTTAGGTTTAGTTAGATTTTTAACAAAAATACCTGAATTATTATAGAAAATTGGTCATAACTTCTAAACTACTAATTTTTGGAATATAAACTATATATATGAAATGATGCAGAATTAAATCCTAAATACAATAAAAGTTCTAAATACAGCGTGTTCCATTTAAAAAAATTAAGTTTTTTTAGTAACAAAAACATTTTTTTTGATGGTCATTTGTGACCACCCTGTATAATGGATTTTCGCTCTTGATAGGTCAGAGAATTATATATTAACCACTCCCATGGAGCCATAACCAAAATTCACAATTTTAGTCTTCAAGTGTGAAAAAATCACATTTTTCCAAAAACTTGTTTTCCCGAAAAAAATTAGAAAAGTTAATTTTTCTCAAAAACTACTCAAAATTTCGTATGCTATGAGGACAAAAAATACTCAAAATCAAGCGTAGAATTACAATTTCTAAAAATATTCATACCAATTCATTAAAAAGAAAACTGGTTACTGTCCTGGCACAATGGAACACCCTGTATACATAAAAATATTATAAATAAAAAATATACTTATGGTCAAATACTTTTTGTATTTAACTTTTTTTCTCACAGTCTTATTTATTGAGATAAAGTAAGTATAGGAGCATCTTAAGTGGACCACCCGTTTTTTACAAAATGATGTATTAAAGGTATTATAAGAAAAAAAACACCCGTCTTCATACATAGTTGTTAGACTTAGTAAACACCGTCGCCATTAAATTTTTCCAAGCAACTGTGATCCAGATTAAAGCATATACAACATTAATAGACTTATCAGGCTGTCCTGTAGATTCCGAGTAATCCAGAAATGCCGTGAGTCTTTTAGTTAAAAACTTTCTGTAGATACTTTTGAAAAGTTTTATTTGTTGGTAGAAATATTAATTTTACATTTTTCAGAGCATGTTTTGAATGAGTCGTAGCGTTGTCTAAAAACCAAAGTACCTCTTTATTTTCAGTAGTAGTGTGTAGTGTTTATTCCACCTTAAAATAGTGAGGATTGCTGCATTTTCTTATTCCCTTTTTTCCATCTATATTGGAGCAGAGAAGAATGGTGAATCTCTCTTTGAAGATATGCCACCAGAATAGGTTTCACTTTTTTTTTTGGCTCGAAGGGAAATTCTGTTTCGTCCGCATTAAAAATGTCTCGCGCAGAAAATGATTTTATAAATATTGTATCTAACTATTTTTCCTAACCATAAATCGGAACCAAATCTACAGACGTTGCTTTACCACAAATTGATTCCAAAGAAATTCTTTGTCGTATGTAAAGAGTTGAATTCAAATTCTAACTCCCGTGCAACCGCCAGTGCTTTTTACCATTATACCGGGATACTGAGTATTATTGGACCGTACTTGACAAAACCAGTATTTGCAGTAACCAGTATGCAGGATTCAGCAAGAACTTTTTTTAGATCACGCAGTTTTTTACGATATCACCTATTTTTTATTAGCGGAAAGCGATTGATTCGAAACAGAGAGCGAATTTGCTCAAAACTTTATCGAAACGAAAGGCTGAACCTGAACCAGATTGAGATTTTGCTGAATCTTTTACATACCGAAGGAACATGCACTAATCCAATCTAGGATCTTGAGCTTGTATGGCTTTCCATCTTTGTATTTTTTGATGCAACAATTTTACCGCTGTCTCAGGGTACTTTCCCTTACTGAAGATGACGAACGGAAGTCGAAACAGGCAACAAACTTAGCAGTTCTTTATTGAACAAAGAATACCTTTAGTTAAGCGCAACACTCTCTATCAACAAGTAAAACGTTTGCTAAACTGAGTAAACTCCATCCAAAGAGGTCTGTTATCCTTGTAATATTTGCTTTCGACCTTTCTAGATCTCATCAGTTTGGCGAAAAGCTGATTTACAAATATCAGCTACTTGAGTTTTCTTTATACAAAAATGCTAATTTTTTAACATTAAGTTTTCTTTCAAATATTTTCTAATTCTTGAAGACATGTTGTTAGTACATACATAATTTTAAAACTAACATGTTTTAAGAACTGAATACTTTATTTTATTATGGTAATAGGTAGACTAATAAACTTCAATGTCTCAATAAGTTCCCCTTTGTCCAATTGTATCTTTTGGTTAGGTTCCACTGTCTGATAATGGAAATACCTAAATTGATGGGTTTTTCCTATTTTGATGCAACACAAATAAAATAAGAAAATAGAAATGTCTGTTCGAATATTTTTTTAAATTTTTTGTCAAAATGTACTGTCCATGTTCATCAGTTAGAGATATCCATTAAGGCAGAGTGGATTCAAAAAACTTAAAGTTGTAATAAAAATATCAATTTTTTTTACCTTGTGGTGGTTTAATAACGTATTTCATCAGCTCTGTGTCATGGGCAATAATCTGCATAGCGGCTGGGATATAGGAACTGGAAAGTTTCGGATTCGTTTCCACTTTTGCTGGACCTCGCAAGGCGTCTGACTCTCCCAAACATACCTAGAATTCAGATTATTTTATAAACTTTCAAAGATTTCAATAAATTAACTAAAAATTCAATTTTTATTTTGTTTTTTACAGGGTGTATTAATTAATTAGTATTCGCGATTTTGAGAGAGTTATTTAAGAAAATGTCTCTTCATATAGTTAATTTGAAACTCATAAGGACATAAAAAAGACATTTTGCTAATTATTAAGTTTATTACTCTATAGATTACATTTATTACGTAATGCATACATAGTAGGCTAGTATTTAATGGAGACAGGTAATAAAACACAGATCATAATTATTTTTTAATTGTGTTATAAACATGTTAGTATTTGTATTGTATTTTTACTGTTGGCGACATTGACTCCAACAAAAAGATGTTCTAATAAATCTCCACTATCAGTGAGTGAAAAAGTTATTATTTTAAATGTACAAGGTGGCCCACGTAAGATAACCCACTACCTTCTCTCTAAATCCGTAAGACATGCAAAAAAAGTCTAATACAAATAATAATAAAAATAATTTTATTTTATTGTCATTTTGCTTATACAGGGTGGTTATTTTCTCCTGTATTAGAGTCAACTTTTTTATTTTAAATACAATACCCTATATATTTTTCGATTTTTGCATTAGACACATAATTTTAATTTTTATCTTTTTTTATCTCTACAAGTTTTTGAAATATTGCTTAGGTTTCTAGAAAATTGACATCGATTGTGATATAACATGGGACTCAAGGAATGAAATTAAGATTTTTTTATGTAGTATTTTTTTATATATAGTATATTAATAAATATACTTATTTTTCAAAAAAGTTTAAAACCCTGTATCTTGAGAACGAAGCATTTTAGACCATATGTTTATATGAAATTTTTTTCGTAAAATGAGCTAACGAATCAGGCTGTTGGCTACGTACTTAATTAACACCCTGCATAACAAAATATCACAAATATATAAATTCACCACTGGACTTAAACCGTTTTAATAATAAATATCAATAACTACATTTAATATCAATAACTAACTAAATTTAATACTGCTAACCACTTGTCTTGAAAACTAATGTCGTTTCCACAATTAGCAATTCAAAATAGTTAAAAGTTGCCTTTTGTATTTTTTTTTTTTTTTGGTATAATGGACCGTTTTCGAGAAAATCGAGAACTGATCGCGCTCTCGCAATTAACAACTAAAATTTTTTAAAAGTTGTCTTTTGTGTTTCGTTTGGTGTAAGGGACAGTTTTTCGAGAATAGTAAAAAATTCTGACCACGTTACCCTATAAAACTTTTTAAAAAATATTTGCAAAACCCATTAAGCCGTCAAATAACGGTCTGCAGATATTTACTTCTTCACTTTTCTCTAAAACGGATAACTGAAATGAAAAATGCCAAAATATGTTTTTTTTTTGTTTACAATAAATATTCCGGATTGCGAAGCATATACGCGGAAAACAAAAGGGTCACATATAAAATAGTATCGTTTTCCCCAAACTGTATCCCAGAAAAGATTTTGCATGCGCATCGACATACCGGTGTTTTTATATGATGGTCGCAGCCTACTACTACTACCCATGGAAGCAAGGGAAGCAGTGCTTCCTCAAAAAAAAATTACAAAACATCTTCTAAAATGTAATTTTTGAAATAGGAAACCATTAATTTAGTTTATATTAAAAATGCTAAAATATTATCTTAATTATCAAGCCCATAATAAATGCGGCCTTGACTCCGACCCAGCCACAATAGAATATCGAATAGAACATATGCGTGCCGCTAGCTTCTCTACAGCCGAGTCCTGTATGCTTGATTTCCTGTGAATCGAGCCAGAGGTTATTGCACTTTCCACCGGCTGTTTGTAATTTTTGCATTTCAGGCGCGTGCTTTTAAGTGGTGGCGGAAGCTATCGTTGGAGTAGGTTCTTTATTTGAACGGCTATCCGGGTGTTGTGTGATACGTACGTCGCGTCGTGCATGGTGCGATATGAAAGATAATAATACGGACATGGATATGCAAATACCGTCTACTTCGGCTGTCGGTAATAACTTTGAAAATGTTGGAGAATTTAGTAAGAAGAGTGTGTGTGAATGTGTGATGTGTGTCTTAATAATAAAGGAATTTTCAACATTAAACTTCGCTGATAAGCTTCAAATAATTTCCAAAGGTAGGGCAAAACCGCCTATGAAAAATTTAACCACAAAAATGAAAAACTGTATTAGACATTTTTATCCGGAAAAACAATACGAATAATTTTAATGGCTAACAGGGTGTGAAAATATAAGTAAATTATTTTGTTGGCCATATTTACTTTTCGAAATTGAAAAAGGTCTCTGGAATAAAACTGGTTTTTCCGATTTAAACAATTTCCATGAAACTGTAAAAAGACAAAGCGCATTTACAGGCCGTCATAAAAGAAAAAGGCCTCGGCAAAACCAGAATTGAACATACCCTCAATAAACACTTGAAAATTAGTCACTGCCAACATAATGAACTAGTCGATAAAAATAGGAAAATATTAAGAAGACTTATCGATGTTGTTTGTTTTCTCGGAAAACACGAATTGGGATTTAGAGGTCATGACAAAACAGGGGTTTCTTCAAATAGAGGAAATTTTCAAAATTTACTTAGTTTAATGGCTAATTATGATGATTGCTTAAAAATCATTTAGAGCAGTCTAGCGTTTTTCGCGGAACGTCGAATCGAATCCAGAATGATTTAATTTCAGCTGTTGCAACCATTATTCTAAAAATAATTAAGCAGGAGCTTGGCGAGGCGCGGTTCATTGCTATTGTTCTGGACGAAACAACTGATAACACTAATTTCAGCCAATTATCTATAGTAATACGCTACGTTAAAACAGACGGAAGTATTCAAGAATGATTTTTAGGTTTTAAGAATGTGTCCGAAAATCATACAGCAGATGCATTATATACCGTAATTTATAACGTTACTAAATAAATTAATAGAGAGAAAAAATTAGTTGCTCAAAGCTATGATGGACCTGAAGTGATGGTAGGACAATTAGGGGGTTTTGCAAGCTAAAGTTCTAGAAACTTTCCCAAGTGCTGCGTTTGTCCACTGTTTTGCTCATAAATTAAATTTAGTTTTATCCCAGTCCATCAATCACATTAAAGAGTATAAAATATTTTTCGTTACTTTAAGTGGCATGGCTGCTTTTTTTTCCAAGTCAACAACGTACACAAGCTTTGGACTCCATTTTCCACAAACGATTGCCCAAAGTAGCTCCTACTAGGTGGAACTATAATGGAAGACTTGTGTTAATAGTATCTGAAAATCGTGAATCACTAATTGAACTATTTGAGAATATAATAGAAAATAATGAAACGTGGGACTCAGAAGCAATAAATAGTTCGAGGGGGTTTTTAGACTGTTTGAAACGAGATTTTAATTTTAATTATTTGTTGAACATATTTTCAGAAATATTTCCATTCTTGGACAATGTTTTTTATATATTACAAACTAAAATAAATGATATTGCTTTTTGCCTAAAAAAAGTGGATGATTTTAAATCCATGTTAAGCCAAAAAAGTGATGACTTTGACCTATTTTTGGGAGAAAACGATGACGTTAAATGTAGAGCCACAAGCCAAGCGTCTACGAACAGACAAGGTGGGAGATGTTCAAACATCATACAGACGCCTCGAGCTCTGCAATTATGATACATTTAAAGGAAAAACTTTTCCAGAAGATGCGTTTAAATCTCTTTTTCTTCATTATGGCCAGTTCTTCGACCGAGTGTTACTGCGATCTGAACTAAAAGTGATTTACGAAACTGATGACATTAGCGCAAAAAATAATGCTAAGGAACTAATGCAATTTTTAAAAGACAAGGAGCTGCAAGATGCCTACACCGAAGTGTCGAAATTGTGTGAATTAGTATTGACAATACCTGCCACAAGTTCATCAGTAGAACGCAATTTTTCAACACTTAAACGTATAAAAAATTTCGTGAGAAATTCAACGGGGCAGGACAGATTTTCGCATACATCGCTGCTGTCCATTGAAAATAAACTTCTCCAAAATATCGTCGGAGAATCGACGTTTTTATGATGACGTCATTGACGAATTTGCAAAAAATTATCGAAGAATCGAATTACATTACAATTACGTAAGTTTCTAAAAATTGCTTCCCTTTCTTAAAATTTCATCGCACGCCCTTGCTACTACCCTTGCTTTCGAAGCTTTCTTCAGGAAAAAAGCGCAAACATTTTAAAAAATGTAAGTTATGTGAAAACCGTCCACTTTTGGTATAACACATATATATATATATATATATATATATATATATATATATATATATATATATATATATATATATATATAAAATCGAAATATACGTGGGGTCCTATTTGGAAGATTTAAAATATGCTTGTTTGAAAAATGCCTTAATAAGTTAAGTATAGGAGACACCCCGTATACTACTGCATAGTAACTACATACAGAAATCTTAATTTCATTCCTTGGGTGACATGTTATATCACAGTGGTAGTGATATGTAAATTACAGTACAAAAAAAAAATTTAATATCTTGATTTTTTGAAAAAAAAAATTAATGTCGATTTTCTAGAAAACTAAGCAAAATTTCTAAAAACTTGTAGAAAGAAAAAATAATCAGAATTATGTGTCCAATGCAAGAATCCAAAAATATATAGGGTGTTGTATTTAAAATAAAAAAGTTGACTCTAATACAGGAGAAACTAACCACCCTGTATAATTATAATAAAATAAAATTTTGATTTTTACCAAATAAGTTTTATATTAACCTTTTTTTTACGTGACGGATTTCGAGATAAGTAAGTGGGATATCTTACGTGAGCCACCCTGTACACGGTTGCATAAAATACGTTTACCCTAGTTTTACTGCGCAAGGAATTGTTGAACGATGTTCCCGAATGACTACAATTGGAAAGTCCACCGTTTTTAAATTATTGTGGGAGGGAGAGGTAGCAGCTCAAGTGGAATCTCCCAAGAAAATTCCAGGAAGGCCAGCAAAAGTCCTTGATGAAGACACTAAGTTGCATTCGAACAAGTTGACTCTTCTTTTTTTAAAGAAATACCCACTCCAGATAAAATTTTGATGGAGCTTAACCAAGATGGCAGTATTCCTATTCTTATAGACAACTTTAAAAAATATGGATTTTTTCCTAGGAAAAGCATAACCGAAAAGCACTTTTACAGGAAAGCGATGAAACGGTTTGCTGTTGATGAAAATACTTGAAAAGTATAGAGCGGTACCGCAGAAAGCAAAACAAGAACTTTTATCTTACTGTTCAGGCGTGCCGGCTGCGAGATTACTATGAGGACATGAATTAGATGTTTTCGAAGACTATTCGGTAGTAGTTATGGATAACGCAAGCTAACACACACGGCGCATAGAAAAGACACCAACTTAATCTAAAGAAAGCAAGAAATCTACTGGCTAACTACCAAAGGTATTGAGTTTGAATCCAATTTGATAAAGAAAGAACTACTACAGTGAAGGTGTAGTAGAAAAATATAATGTAACTGTGCTGTGCTTACCGCCATATCATTGCGAACTAAATCCTATAGAACTTATATGGGCGCAAGTGAAAGGATTTGTAGGAAGACAAAATACTTCGTTTAAAATGAAAGATGTTAAGCTACTGTTTGATCAAGCTATTAAGGAAGTGACATCAGAGAACTGCCGAAAAGCAGTCCAGCATGTGATTAAACTGTGTGTGTCAGGATATATCGTCAAAACCGACGAACCCATATAAAACAATTTCACAAGAGGTAAATGTTTTCTATGAGTCTCTCGGTTGAATGAACTAATTCAATCCATATTTTGAACAATACTAATTCGGCCTGGATAAATATATTTCAAAGTATTAATTTATGATCTTTTCAAACCATGACAGGATTTGCCAATAGGCAAAATAGGCGCTAGCCTAGGGGCCTCATGCTAAGAATCGGTTTATTTTTTTATCAAAGTGTCACTATAGATAAAGTTCAATAAAATTTTATTGGAAAATATCGAAAAGTGATACCTGTTTGCACAAAACTTTTAGGACCACTTGCACCGATTGTTTAAACATTAAATAGAGAATTGCTAAAACCTGATTTTTAAATTATTTAATAAAACTTTTTGGCGTAAGCGTAACAAGTGTGGCGTGGTGTTGTTTTATTTGCATAGAGAAATCCTAGAAAGAAACGAAAATGAAAAAGTTATACCTTGGAGGGTTAAAAAGGTACTTTGAAGAACACAAAGCTTCATTGTTGACGGTATTTTGGCACAAAACTATCTAGATTAAATCAAAAGAGTAAACCACTGCAAGATCCAAAAATTATTTTAATAAATAGCGAAACATTAATAAAATCTTTAGATTAGTACATCATATATGGAATAATTTTAAAGAAATCAACGCCGATTTTCAAATGAGGATTAAGGATGAAAAAACTCGAACAAAAACAAGAGAATTATAATTTGAGGACACGAAATGTAACGAAGTTAAAATTAAAGGTCAAAATAAATTTGTAACCGAAACCATCATTGTTATTTGTGTTACTCTAATGACTGAAATACAAAGGAACACTAAAATACATGTTGACTTTTTGAAAAAAGTTGCATTTTTTCTTAATTCGATCTATCAGGGCAGGACTGTGACGAATGTATTAGTGAACTTAAAAGGATATATAAAGATATCATCGATACTGAGTATTTTCGCGATAGAATTTTGCATTTTTTATAAACTTTGTGAAAGAAAAGAATACTTCAAATCCAGCCAATGTTTAATTTAATTAATAGTTGTCTGAGATCAGCTTTTCTCAATGTTGAAAGAGTATTCAAAATATTTTTAACAACGCTTGTCAGTAACGCTTCAGGGGTGCGTTCTTTTTCAGGTTTAAAACGGATAAATAATTACTTACGAAGCTGTATGCAATAGGAAAAAAACTTCCTATCATAGGTTAAAATGAATTAGCATATGTTAAAATATATTAAATAATAATTTTGTTAAAGTAAAGGCAAGAAAATGTTTATTAATAATAATGTGATGATATGTATACCGAAAATATGTTGGCTTGGAGTGTTGTAATATAATGGTCTGACTTTTACCTCTCCCCCCACCTTCAAAGAAAGATCTTAAAGTTATTACAACTCTTAATAATTATTGCCTTAAGTTATTTAGGGCTTCGGCTCAGGTAAATCCAGCCCTGTTTCTAAATTTGTTATATAAAAACTAATTGTTTCTGTTGAGGGCCCTATATGAAACAATTTTTAAGGCTAATTGCTTCATATGAATCAAGACCCAAATCAATCCATGTTTCTAAAAATATTTCTATTTCTATTCGCTGGATAAATTCTTTACAAGATATTAATTTATGATAATCCCTGACATTTCTTGTTTAAAAAACATCAAATTCTTTTTACGAACCTATATGAAACAATTACCAATCAGTGCCATATCAATAATAAGTACCTCTGAAAGAATCTTCAAGGTTATACACTTTTCGTATACCTAAAAAGGTATATAATAGGTTCTAGAGCCTCCCTAATTGTTTCTGCATTGCTTTAATTCATACGAGGAAATTATTGGAAGAAACAGCTTCTCTAAGAAATAAAAAAGGGCGAAAGAATAGAACAAAGAAAGGGATCTTAATATTTCATCCTTGGCGATTTAAATCGGTTAAGATATCTGGAACTTGTGGAAAATCAAATTGAACACATTATCGATGAACTACCATTTCAAACTGGACAAAATATAATTTGGCAACAAGACGGGCCACCACCCCGTAATATTGCGACAGTAAAAGACTTGCCTTAAAATAATTATCACTTTCAATAAAGAATCAATTAACTTTTTAATAAACCTATATGAGCAACATCCCTTGCTGTATAACTTCACAGTATAAAAGTTGGTACTAGAGAATAATACCAAATGTCACTAAAATTTCCCCAAACTTGTCCAAAAAATTAGAGCTAGCTACAAGTTATTCGCAAGAAATACGTTAAATCTGACGTTCAACATATCCATGTCAGTATATAAAATGTTTTAAAACAGGATGTTTATTGATTTGGATTTCTATTTCAGCAAATAAGGGGTTTAATGGATTTCCCATCGTTAAACCTTCTGTGCTAGTATAAAATTTATTGTTAAATTCGAAGTAGTTCTAACCATTCGGTAAGTAAATACATTATTTCTTGTTTTTTAACGGGATTAACTGATTTTTTGTTTAAAAGTATGATAGTATCTTTCGCAGGAATGTAGAAAACACATTAGTGGCGTCAAAGAAGGAGATTTATAACAATCTCTAACATTTCTTGTTTGAAAAATATGTTTTTTTTGACGGGCTGATATGAAACAATTACCTACTTCTCTAATAAATGCAATATATAAATTACTATACATCAGAACGAATCTTCAAGGTTATTTCTACGTTTAACTGCCGTTCAGTTCTTGTAAAACATGCTGAAAAATCATCAACATATCTATACCAGTATAAAATGTTTTTTAAAAAAGTATGTTTATTGATTTGGTTTTCTAGAGTGTTCAATAATATTTCAGCAAGTAAGGGGCTTAATAGATTTCCAATAATTAAACCTCATGCTAGTGTAAAGTTTATTATTAAATTCGAAATGGTTGCTTTAAACATTCGGTAAGTAGGTACAATATTTCTTGTTTTTAATCTCGATTAACTGATTTTTTGTTTAAAAGATGTTCTACTAGTTTGATGGTATCTTTAGCATGAATGCTAGGAAACAGATTAGTGACGTCCAACGAGATTATGAATTTATGATCATCTCTAACATTTCTTGTTTGAAAAATATCAGTTTCTATTGATGGGCCTATATGAAACAATTACAGACTTCTCTACTAATTACAATATATAAATTACTGAAAGAATGTTCAAGCTTATTTATACACTTTTCATTTATATATAAGGTATATTAAACCTGATTTTCTGCCTAATTTTAACTGCAAAGTGTACTTAACAAATACATACCTGTACCAAACATCCCATAGAAAACACTCTTAAAAACCGATGCATCATCAAACAAAAATATCAAAAAACAGTGTTAAAAGTATCACTATTATCACAGTATATAAGAATCACATTTAAATTCCGGTTTTGTAAATAAAACAGTCGATAATGTCCACTAAATTTGACATTTCCGACGAGAACCAGATTATGAGCGGTACCGATTAACGAATCATCGAGGTCTAAGCCGTACTTTTTCCGCGCAGATCCAAAAAGTTGTTCTTAAATTCTCGCCGAGCTTCCAAACCAGTCCATATTGCGTCTTGTTTGTGTTAGTGGTCGCTATGGAAACAATAGCCGTTTTTGTTAATTTTATATTTTACACATTACTCTATAGGCCAGTATTCAGAGATATTAAACCCTACATTATTAGTCACAGAATGATTTATACATGGACGAATTCAAACAGAAAGATTGTCAAATAAACTAGAAAGTACGATTTTTCCCTTTTTACTTCCCTCGTAAAAGGGAAGTTTTTTAATCGTGAAAAAATCGCTCTTCGAGATTTTCTTAGATCTTTACGTTTCAGGGTCGCGGTGCAGCTAAAAAACTACTTATCCGATCGATTTCAAATTTTGGTCAAAATTTAGGGGTCATATGGGGATGACTTGGTAACATTTTGATAAAAATCCAATATTAGGAAACAAAACGTGGGCCTAGTGAACTGTTAAAAAAATTATTATTAAAAAACTACTCATCCAATTTATCTCAAATTTCGCAAAAACATCAAGTATTATGTTGAAATCAAGTGGTAACATTTTGGTACGAATCCAAGATGGCGGAACAAAATGGCGGCTTAATAAAATATTTAAAAATTCAGCCAGAAAAACTGCTTAATGATTTGATTTCCAATTGTGTGTCATAACTAATTGTGGTATAGGGATCAACTAGTAAAATTCTGGTACTAATTCAAGGTGGCCGAACAAAATGGCGGCCAAATAAAAAGTATGTAATCGTGAAAAAATCACCCTCTCAGGTTTTACACGTATTTACGTTTTAGCCTCCCTAGATGCCAAAAAAATATGTTTTATCAATTCCGTCTGTCCATCTGTCGGTATGTTTCTCTATATAAATAGCTTAAAAACTACATAGGGTAAAGTCGGGTGAGATGGCCAACCGGGAGAAATGACCAGCTGCTAAAACTCAAAAACGCGTCGTTAGATGGCGCTGCGTATCCTCACCGGCGACAAACGTTTACGTGTAAGCACGGACAGTATGTTTTCGCTCACAGCAAGACGACTTTAAAGCTCTTGGAAAATAAAAATACTATTGCGCCCTCGTAAAATTATATAATAGTTTCTTACTACCTAGTACTGTATATGTGTCAAAGTAAATTGGCCGGTGATTTCAACATATTAGGTAAGTACGATGTTCATTCTATTGTTCTAACTTCTAAACACCTTTAAAAGCATACAGTGGATTTTGTTTGTTACGTTGGCTACCTCTCCCTAGCATTCGGGAGAGATGGCCACCAAATTGTAGCGATAGATGGCCATTTATTTTTTACGTCTATTTCTTTACAGTTTGGAGTCCTTTGGAGTTTACTGCAGAAAAATGCCAACGAAGTATATCAGAAAGAACACGAATCGTGGAAACTACACTCAAGAAAATCTGAGACTAGCAATTGAAGATGTCAGAAACGGTTCGTCTGTAAATGGAGCCTCAAAAACTTATCGCATTCCAAGGAAAACCCTTGAAAGGAAAGTAAAGAAGAATGTTTCCACGACTGGGAAAATGGGACCGGACAGCATGTTGGGGGAGGCAAATGAAAATAAATTAGTGCTGTACATTAAAAAGGCACAAAAATGCGGTTTTCCTATGACGGTTACAGATGTTCGAAAGCTTGCCTTTAATTTCGCTGAAAGTCTACAACTCAATCATAAGTTCAATAAAGAAAAGGGAACTGCTGGTTCTGATTGGTTTAGGTCTTTCTTCAGAAGACATCCCGACTTGTCTATTCGAAAAGCTGAGGGTGTATCTCTTGGGCGAGGTGAAGGCATGAATCATGTAGTTGTGGTAAAATATTTTACGCTTCTGCAAGATGTACTGGGAAGCAATGAGCTTTTCGACAAACCTATGAGTGTATACAATGTCGATGAAACAGGTCTTCAATTAAAAAATCGACCTGGGAATGTTATAGCTGAAAAAGGAGCAAAAGATGTTGTTACAGTGACATCAGGAGAGAAGGGTGAGACAATCTCGTGCATAGCTTGCTGTAATGCGGAAGGTTTTTTTCTACCACCAGTCTGTGTATTTAGAGGCAAAAATTTAAAGACCGAGTGGACTGACTCGATGCCGCCCGGTTCACAAATTGTGATGTCTCAAAAATCAGCCTATGTAACTGCAACCATTTTTTTGGATTGGATTAAAAACCACTTCTTACCTCGTAAAAACGAAGAGAAGGTCTTATTAATTCTTGACGGACATGCATCTCATCGTTCTTGCTTTGAACTTTTAGAAACAGCTGAAGCTAATAATGTCGTTTTGTTGTGCCTATCTCCGCACGCCACTCATTATTTGCAACCACTCGATAGGGCTTTTCAAGTCTCTTAAAACTTTCTACTATCAAGCTTGTAGAGAATGGATGCAGAGTCTCCCCGGAAGAAAACTAGAGCGGCTTCAATTTGGAGAACTTTTAACGAAAAGCTGGGGAAAATCAGCGAGCGCTGGAAATGCAATTACCGGCTTCAGAGCCACTGGTATATTACCCTGGAACCCTGATTCTATACCCGATCATGCTTACACTGTTTCTTATCGAATTGTAAACAACGAAACGAGAGAAGTCCAGGAAACACCCACAGAAGTAACGAACCTTCAACATTCGAACTCTCAAGTGAACAACGTTGAAGCAATACAAGAAGTTAGACGCCCGATCAATATGATGCATAATGCAGTGCCATCCTGTAGCCATGCACATACAGAGCCTCGATGCACAACTCCAGTGGAAGGAACATCTGTACCAAACTTGACACCCGGAAAACTTTTAGACCAGATTAATCCTACACCTAGTTGTTTCTGCAAAAAAACGAGCAAAATCCATAGCCACTTATTACACATTAACTTCTCCCGAACACATTGCGACTCTGAAAGATAGATCCGCAAAGAAAACCCAACGAACAAAAAAAAAAGAACGCTCCAAAGAAAAATGTTCAAGAAAAAACAATTGTTCGAAAAAGAAAACGCTCACCTTCGCCAAGTTCTGATGAGGAAGAGGGGGATATAGATGTCCGGTATGAAGAGGAAAGTGATACCCTATCAGAGGTGGATAAAACCCGAATGTACAGGATGTGGAGAAAGCTACAACAGCACTCGAAAGAAGGAAGATTGGTTGCAGTGTATAATATGCCAGATGTGGTTTCATGAAAATTGCTCCTCTTTTTTGAACACTTGTCAAAATTGTGGTAAAACCGCGTTTAGAAAGAAAAAAATTTAATGGTGAGTAAAAATATTTTACTTTTCTTTTATAAAAAGTTTGTTATTTTAAAGTTTTTCTATTCTATTTTCATTTTTATTATGTGCGATCTCACCCTTACTGGATTGGCCATCTAGCCTCACTCTACTGGGATAGATGGCCACATACAACTTATTTTTATAAGTAATATAACAAAAATTCTAATAGTATTTTAGCCCTTTTTATTTACCTACCTGTTGGGATGAAAGTAAAGCTGTTACGAAAAAAATGTCATGATGGTAAACCTTACAAAAAAATTACAGGGACCTACCATGCAAAATGGTGGCCATCTCTCCCCACTTTACCCTACCCGATTGACTTCAAATATGTATCAGAAATTAAGGATCATATGGGTATAGCCTGGTAATATTTTGGTAAAAATCTAAAATGGCGAAATAAAATGGCGGCCTAGTGGTAGGGAGATGTTGGAAAAATTATTCTAAAATTATCCAATTTATTTCAAATGTTGCATAAACATCAAGTATTATGTTGGAATTAACTGGTAAAATTTTGGTACGAATCCAAGATGGCGGTATAATAAAACATTTAAAAATTCAGCCTGAAAAAACTACTTAATGAACTGACTTCAAATTGTAGTATAGAGATAATTAGTAAAATTGTGGTACTGACTCAAGACGGCGAAACAAAATGGCGTCCAAATAAAATGTTTGTTATAATGAAAAAATCACCCTTTTAGGTTTTACATATATTCACGTTTTAGCGTCCCTAGATGTCAAAAAATATGTTTTATCAATTCCGTCGGTACGTTTGCCGGTTTGTCTATCCGTCTGTCAGTTCGCAATATCACTTAACCGGCACAGCGGTATACCGATTGACCACCAACCAGTGTCAGTTTTTTGTATGCTGGTACAAATGCTATACCACCTGAACTTTTGGACGCCATATGTTGGGAGTCAAAAATAGGGTAGCGCAGACTGCATGTTGCTATTTTCTAACGTTCGTCTAACTAGTATTAGGTGACGGCACATGTATTAGGATGAATTATAAATTCATTTTTAATACATTTTTAAACTGTGATGAGTAAAACGGTTTTAGTGATTTTCAACAGAGAGTTTTGAGAGTTTATAGCACTTTTATTATTGAAACTATACAATAATAATACAATAATATACAGGTAAGTAATATGATTAATCCACCAGATATGTAATTTTGGATTTAGTTGTTAAAATCGGTGTCAAACTAAGTGTCCTCTATATGTACCACCATGCGCACGATTTTTTATAATTGTACCACCATGCAACAAAATGCAGACATATTATTCGTTTCTAATACACTAGCAAAAATTTGTTGTTAGCGCAGGGCTTAGAATAAATCAGGTATAAGTGCAATTTTCAATATTTTGAAATATGTGTATAAAGTCAAATAAATTTAGGAAATGTTTATAAAATGAATGGTATTTTCAGCATATTTCATCATCTTTATAATTTCTGAAAATATTTTAAAAATGCCATAAATTTTATAACAGTTTTCTGAATTTAACTAATTAATTTATTCAAGTAAATATTGAAAATCGTACTAATTTTTCTTCTTATAGGAACCGCTATGAGTGACGAGAGTCTTCCATTCAGGTTAGTGGGTGGACTAACAAAAGAAGAATTACTTAGCGACTTATACATCGACATACCGAGCGACGATGGGTCAGTTTTATCTCCTGAAGAGGACCCTGAAGGTATCCAAACCAGGATGTACCTGATATTACTATAGAGGAAGAAGACTCGGAATATGAAAATACAGAATCTGAATTGTCGGAGTCTGAAATACCACTCGCTGAAATAGCTCGCCGGATAAAAGACAACAAAGCTGAAAGACAAAGAATAATATGGAACAAGACGTTCTTGGTTAATAAACCTTCTCCGTTTATTAGTGGCGACGAGTTACCTAATTTTATAAAAGTAATGGACCAACCAACACCGGGACAACTCTTTGGACTATTATTTAGTGACGATTTCGTGGATCACATTGTGTTTGAAACTAATTTGTATGCGCAGCAAAACTCTCTAAAGTCAGGAAAATCATATACTCCAACAACCAACATAGAAATAAAAACATTTTTGGGAATGAATATACTTATGGGAATAAAAGTTATGCCTAGTTACAGAGACTATTGGTCTAGTAAAGCAAATATAAATGATGCATATATTAGTCAGCTTATGACGGTAAATCGATTTAGTTGGTTATTGGGAAACATACATTTAAACAACAATGAATTTATGCCCAAAAAAATAATTTTCAGAACTGTTTCAACATGTCAGAGTATGGGGCTATAGACGAATCCATGATAAGATTTAAAGGCAGAAATAGCCTTAAGCAATACATGCCGCAAAAGTCTATCAAAAGGGGATACAAAGTATGGTGCTTGGCAGACCAATCGGGATATTTGTACAAGTTTCAAACCTATACAGGTAAAAAAACTGATAATACTGAAAAAGGATAGGACATCGTGTTGTTATGGACCTCACTCAAGGACTCGAAAATAAGAACCATAAAATATATTTTGATAATTACTTTAGTTCTGTAACCCTTATGGACGAACTTAAGAAAAAAGGTACCTATTTATAGTTGTGCCACCATTAACAAAAATAGGGAAGATCTACCAGTTTTTGAAAATGACAGGAAAAAGATGAAAAGAGGTGATTATGATTATTTTGTGAGCAACACAGGAATAAGCGCTGTAAAATGGAAAGATAATAGGGAAGTTTACTTAGTATCAAATTATCATGATCCTGTTGAAACTACCACAGTGAAAAGAAGACAGAAAGATGGTTCTAGAGCAGAAATTCCATGCCCGGTTTTACTAACCTCATATAAAAGATACATGAATGCGGTCGATAAGTTTGACCAGAAAAAATCAGTTTATGAAATAGACAGAAAATCTCGTAAATGGTGGCATAGGATATTTTTTTATTTCGTGGACGCATGTGTTGTAAACGCTTATATAATTTACACGAAAAAATATATACCTAGTATGACACTGAAAGATTTTCGACGGCAAGTATCTGAACATCTCGTTTTAGAAACCTATGTAAATCTGAAAAAAAGGAAACGGACTTCTGGTACTTCCTCTGCAGTAACAATACAAAACAGAAAACCCGTAATCGCTGACGATATTCGAACATACCATGCCGCCCATTTACCCATTTTCACTTCACGAAGAAGATGTGGGAATTGTAGTACCAAGGTCAATCAAGCTAGAACAGAATGGATGTGCTCTGTTTGCAATTTACCTTTATGTCTATCAAAAATAAGAAACTGTTTCGCGGAATATCACCAGTAGAAATTTAATTAAAAAAATAAATTTCAATTTGTTTAGTTAGTTGGCATGGTGGTACATATGTTGTACCACCATTTTTTTGTTACATACTTTGTAAAAAATATTGTTATTTCATAGGAACATATCTTTTTTTACCAAAAGCTAAATGTTTTTAACAAAAAAAATTAAAAATAAAAATAAAAAAAATTGGTGCAACATGGGGTTTTTTATTTACAAATATCCTGTGCCGCAAAGAGTTAAAAACTACTTAACAGATTAAGGGTTAAATGGGGATAACCTGGTAACATTTTGGTAAAAATCCAATATGCTGGAACCGGATGGCGGCCTAGTGAAACGTTATACGTTAGAATATTATTACTAAAAAAAACTTCTTATCCAATTTACCTCAAAGGTTGCACAAACGTCAAGTCTTACATAGGATAGGATTGGAAACAATTTGGTATGAACGCAGCCTAATAAAATATTCAAAAAATGAGCCTAAAAACTAGTTATTAGATTATAATTTCAAATTTTGTGTAAGTGTGATATAGAGATAAACTGGTAAACGAATAAAAAACGGTACGAATTCAAGATGGTGGAACAAAATGGCGGTCCGGAAAAAAATTAATATCTCGAAAAGTAAATAAGTTAAAGGGATGCGCTTTACGTTGTTTTATTAAGAAATAATCACTTTAAAACATTTTATAAACAGTTAGTGCGGAGTTGATGGGAAATTCGAAAAAAAAATTTCAAAGTAAAATTTTTTGTCATATCTTCGAAACTATTAATCCCTCGTGCATTTCAATGTTGTTTATTGCATTCAGCAGCTCAAAATACCCTTATAAACTTATAATTTCCAAGCATTTTCGAAAAAATTTTTTTTTTAAATTTCAAAATATTCAAAAATTTTTTTGGATCTCGATTTTATTGAAAAGTTGGTTATATTCTAATTTAACGCCGTAGAATCCGAAAATAACATCAGTTTGGTCATACGATGTACAATTGAATTTTCACGGTCCTCGGAAAATCGGAAAATTCGCGATTTTACAAGGTCTCGCGATAATATTCGTAACTTTTTTCCTTTTATAGATATCAAAATGCGGTTTTCACCAATCGATTCAAAAAGAATGAATCTATATATTGTGATAATAATTATAATAATAATAATCAAATTTTTATGTCGATTATAATTTGGCAGATTAGATAAAATTGTGAATATAACGCGTGCAGCGGAAAAAAATTAATATCTCGAAAATTAAATACGTTAGAGAGATGCGGTTTAGGTTGTTTTATTAAGAAATAATACCCAAGGATTTGTTTTCCTTTGAGTTTTTTTAAGGATGTGTTAAGTAACACTTTAACGACATTATACTTTTATGTTAGTTATAGTTTTATCTATATTAATCGTCCAGTAATTTGCACTTGAAGTCAAATTTAACTGCCTTTTTAAATATTAAATTACGCCGCCTTTTTGTTTCGCTATATAGGATATACTACATTTTGCAGGTTCATCCATTTTCCGTACTTAATTTTTGTGTAAGATTTCAACTTAATTGGATTAATAGTTTTTTAGTGATATTTTTTTTAAACATTTGATTACGCCCCCATTTTGTTCCGTCATATTAAATTTTCGCAAAATTTAATGTCATCCCCATATGACCCTTAATTTTTGACGAAAATTTGAAGTCAATCGGATAAGTAGTTTTTTAGCTATGCCGCAAACAGACAGACAGACCGACGGATTTGAGAATTTCAACATCCCTGAATCGTGAACATATATTGGAGTGTAAATAATGATGTCTGAGTAAGCACGTCGGTCACGGAGCTCCAATACTTTTTCTTCGAAATAAGTGGTACCTTTTTAGATATAATTATTTTTTTCGCTGGTATAGTGTAGTGAGTGTCTGTGCGCACCCAGTCGTCATTATAATATTTGAAAAGCGGGTGTTTTTGGCTAATTGACGATCAAAACTAAAATCAAATTAGTGCACATTCCAGTGGTAGTCAAAATGACGAGAAGTGGCAGCAAATCTGATTCGGATGAAATTGAGAAACTGATCAATAAAGTTTGTACCAATTTTGCTGCTCAGATAGAAGCGAAGATGGACGATAAGCTGAGCAAGCTGGACAGCAAACTAACATCTTTGTGCGAGTCGTTTAAGAAACTCGATTCTTTGGTAACCAAGAACAGTGAATCTATTGATAGCCTACAAAACCAAGTTGATGATTTAGAACAAAACAGTAAGCGCAATAGTGTGCGTATATGTGGCATGAGTATTCAGGAAGAATATAACCTTCCTAGCAATGTTGTGAACTTTATCACGAAAACTTTAAAAATCAAGTGTTCTGTTCAGGACTTGGATTTTGTGATAAATGTTCGAAATAAAGTGAGTAGTGACGAGGGGCGTAGTACTCTTCTCGTACGGTTTTTGTCAAACATCAAAAAAAGCGAGGTCTTGGCGTCTAGAAAAAAGCTTAAGAACACAGGTATTTCCCTGTATGAAGATCTTACTAGTCGCAGATACGAATTGTTAAGTACTGTTAAGCAAAAATACGGTAAAACTAGTGCTTGGTCTGCGGGAGGAAAAATTTATTATTGGGATCCAACTAAAAACAAGAAGGTGTTAGTTTCTAGCAAAAATAATATATAATTACTGTTATTTTATTGCGAAGCATTTAATGGGACATCTATTTGGAACTGCTGATTGATTCTATTGTGTTTCAATTCACATGGTCATACATATATATTTGCGTATTTATTGTAACAATAGCTATACTTTTTTCCTTGTTAAAATTAAATACTATTTAACAATAAACTACTGATGCCCAGTTTTTACTGCTATTCCAAATAAATAAAAATATATGCCCAGTCCTTATCTTATCTTTGCTCAGTAAGTTGATATATGTACGACATTTTTTATTCCTTTTGTTAATCTGATAATGCTGTACTAAATATATTTTGTAGGAACATACAGCTTTTTTTTGTTTGTGGCTTTTGTGATAAATATACAGATATTTACTTAGGTATTCTTTTGTTATATGGTGTTAAGAGCATTATAATTTAGTAGTTACTTTTATAGGTGTTGCCAGACTTACTAAAATTTAATAATTATTTATTGTTTATATATTTTCATAGAGCATTATTGCTTTAAATAATATTTAATTTTATTTACCTCCTAAGTGCTTCTTAGAATGGAGTTCTGTGAACAGATATTAAATACTGTCATATATCATGGAAAGAATCGATTTTTTTAGTTTTGCGCATTTTGTAGATGCGGAGCAAGTGGACATTCTAGGACTCTTTGAGACCTGGCTTCATGATAAAATTTCTGATGAAGCCTTGTATATGACTGGTTATAACTTAGTAAGAAGGGACCGTGGAGGACGTGGTGGGGGTGTTGCTTTTTATATTGGTAATGGTTTTAAGTTTAAAGTTGTTTCCACCCCTCCTTCCTCGGGTTCCCTTGAACAATTATGGATATCATTTAAAATGAAGGGTAAGGAACTGTGTTTTGGGACGATTTATAGGCCTCCCAATGCAAATTTGAGGAGTTGTATTGATGAATTAGAAAATGTCTTAGTTTCTTTTTTACCCAAGTATGATTCTGTCATATTTGGGGGCGATTTTAATGTAGACCTCTCAAAAACCAATAACACTAGTTCATTGTACTTAAATAACTTTTTTCTAAGTATGGGCTATATCAATTAATCGACGCGCCAACGCGTGTTACGGATAACACTTCGTCGTTACTTGACATACTAGTGACATCGCGTGAAAATATTCTCTATGATATTTCTACTACTCCTATGGATGATATTTCAGATCATCACTTAGTTCAATATAAATTAAAAATTCAAAAAACAAAACCTCCTCTTCTCTTCTCTTCTCTTTATCGAAAGTTATTTAACTGGTCGGAAACAGAGAGTGGTGATTGGCGATTCATCATCGGAACTCTTACCATTATCTAGAGGCGTGCCCCAGGGAAGCATCTTGGGCCCATTGTTATTTTCTGCTTATACTTCTGACTTTTCTTGCTTTATGAAAAACTGTAGTTCCCATCAATATGCAGATGATATGCAAATATACTATTCATTTTTTGCATGTAACTCCAAGCTTGCAGAAGAACATATAAATGGGGATCTAGAAATAATATATGAAATTTCTAAACATCATGGGTTGATTCTGAATGGTTCTAAATCTCAGTTTCTTTTGTTTGGTAAAAACCGTGATTTATTGTCTTTGCGTGATAACTTTGTTATCAAATTCAACGGTCAACAATTACCACCATCATCCACTTGTAAAAATTTTGAACTAAACTTGACTAATTTTTGATCCTCAATTGCGCTTTGAGGCGCATGTTTCCAGTCTTTTACAGAGGGGATTTGCCAAGCTCCATACCCTGCATCTGCATCGGAATTATTTATCTTCCGATGTGAAATTGGGATTGTGTGATGCCTTGATCCTTTCAGGTTTGGGATATTGCGACGTAGTATATTGGCCAACTTTATTTGAAAAAGATAAATATAGTTTACAAAAACTATAGAATGCCTGTCTCAAGTTTGCGTATGGACATCGAAAATTTGACCATGTTACTCCTCTCTTTGTGAAATCCAGATGGTTCACCTTACAGGAAAGATTTCTGTTACATTTGGCAACAATGATTTTTAAAATTATTCAAACTAAACAACGAGAATATCTGTTTGAGAAGCTTATCCCTAGATCGAATATTCACAGTAGGTTGACCCGACACTGTGGCCTGCTTAATGTCCCTAGACACAGTACTGCGCTCTTTCAGCGTTCATTTGGCTACAATTCCGCGAAAATCCTTAATTCTTTGCCATCAGGAATTACTGCTTGCTCCAGCATCGAAACTTTTAAGAAACACATTAA
The DNA here is from genome assembly GCA_030620095.1 of Kuschelorhynchus macadamiae. NCBI lineage: Eukaryota > Metazoa > Arthropoda > Insecta > Coleoptera > Curculionidae > Kuschelorhynchus > Kuschelorhynchus macadamiae. Next base: position 625,760 of record JAUTXW010004502.1, on the reverse strand, counting down.
AGCATTTGTTCAAACTAATAATTATATCAATTGATGGTTATTATAATGATTATGGTTAATTTGTTACCTAGTTGTTGGAATTCTATATTTATAGGTACTTCTGATAATATTATATATATATATATATATATATATATATATATATATATTAAAGAGGCGGTTAGATGTGAGTAGCACTTAGCTAGATCTCGCCGCCATTTTACAAGTGTGTTATTTAAAATGTTTGCTATGAAATAAAGACATTATTTATTTATTTATTTATTTATATTACAATACTTTCCTCTTACAAGGAGAGTAAAAAGGAACCGCAAAATAATTATGTCACCCGCTGATTTTGAACCCACAGGACCGAATTTTTCACTACGCGTCTGACAGATACTTAAAATTGGCAAAACCACATTAAATTGCTATAAACATATATTAAATTTAAGATAAACGAGCCGCCGCTGGGGTTCAATCTATAGTGGGAGCCAACATTGTTGCCATTTTTGGACCGTCGAGGCAGAGAAAGATATATGATTTCTCTCGCACCCATAGCACGCGAAACACAATAGATCCAACTTTCGAAACTATTTATGAATCAAATGTTGAATTATCCTTTGTTTTATAGTCTAAGGCAGGGGTCTCCAAACTTTGAAGCTTTAGGGCCATAATGATTACTTCAATACATTCCAAGGGCCAACACACTTAATTTTTCTGCCCTTTCCTATATTTCTAGACTAGTCGCAGAGTGCGCGACCTAAGCAAATATACACTTTTTTGCATTTCAATTACTATTGTGTATTGTAACACTTAACGACATCTAGTGGCGAGTAGTGGTACTACTATCTATTTCAGGGCATTACTTGTAATTAAATATTCGGAAATTACCGCGTTGGTTCGAGAAAGTTCTGGTTCTGGCTAGCTAGTTTGTTCCGATCACTTCGAGATGGCAGTAACTGCATATAGAAAAGCTAGCGACGCAACCGCGAGTCAGTCTGCGTAGGAAAGACAAAGGAAGCGAAACTGTCTGTTGTGAAGTAAAGTAACACAAACAAATATACAGGAAGTTTGCGGACGGAAAAATTTGAAGCTTTGAACTGAAATCTCAGCAATCTTTGTTTACCAAAGCGAATACCAGGGGCATGCAGTCCACGGAAGCAAGGGAAGCAGTGCTTCCCCAAAAAAAATTACAAAATATCTTCCAAAATGTAATTTTTGAAATAGGAAACCATTAAATTAGTTTATGTTTAAAATATTATCTTAATTATCAAGCTCATAATAAATGCGGCCTTGACTCTGACCCAGCCACAGTAGAAAATCGAATAGAACGTATGAGGGCCGCTAGTTTCTCTGCAGCCAAGTTCTGTATGCTTGATTCCCTGTGAATCGAGCCAGGTGTTATTGAATTTTCCACTGGCTGTTTGCTATTTTCGCATTTCAGTCGGGTGCTTTAAGTGATGGCGGAAGCTATCGTTGGAGTAGGTTCTGCATGGTCGTGGATGGTGCGATATGAAAGACAATGATACGGACGTGGATATGCAAATACCGTCAACTTCGGCTATCGGTAATAACGTTGAAAATGTTGGAGAATTTAGTAAGAAGAGTGTGTGTGAATTCAACATTAAACTTCGCTGATAAGCTTCAAATAATTTCCAAAGGAAGGGCAAAACCGCCTATGAAAAATTTAACCACAAAAATGAAAAATTGTATTAGACATTTTTATCCGGAAAAAAAATACGAACAATTTAAATGGCTAACAGGGTGTGAAAATATAAGTAAATTATTGTGTTGGCCATGTTTACTTTTTGGAAATGAAAAAGGTCTCTGGAATAAAACTGGTTTTTCCGATTTAAACAATTTCCATAAAGCTGGAAAAAGACACATTATGTCCAAAGCGCATTTACAGGCCATCATAAAAGAAAAGGTCTTCGGCAAAACCAGAATTGAACACGCCCTTAATAAACAGTTGGAAATTAGTCACCGCCAAAACAAGTGAAAGTGAAATTTTTATCCGGAAAAAAAATACGAACAATTTAAATGGCTAACAGGGTGTGAAAATATAAGTAAATTATTGTGTTGGCCATGTTTACTTTTTGAAAATGAAAAAGGTCTCTGGAATAAAACTGGTTTTTCCGATTTAAACAATTTCCATAAAGCTGTAAAAAGACACATTATGTCCAAAGCGCATTTACAGGCCATCATAAAAGAAAAGGTCTTCGGCAAAACCAGAATTGAACACGCCCTTAATAAACAGTTGGAAATTAGTCACCGCCAAAACAAGTGAACTAGTCGATAAAAATAGGCAAATATTAAGAAGACTTATCGATGTTGTTTGTTTTCGCGGACAGCACGAATTGGGATTTAGAGGTCATGACGAAACAAGGGTTTCTTCAAATAGAGGAAATTTTCAAGATTTACTTGAAGAGAAATTATTGATTCTCTAAAAAATAAATCATGTAGAGATATTTTTGAACTTAACGTTACCCTATTAAAATCTATAAAAAATATCATCATTATTGCCTTAACCCAACTCATAAATATTTGCATAGGGGAAGCTGTATATCCAGATGACCGCAAAACAGCAAGGGTGACACCAATTTTTAAAAAGGGTTCAAAAAATGAACCATCTAATTATCGACCTATCTCCATATTACCAGTTTTTCAAAGATTTTTGAAAGATGTTTATCATTTCAAATATGTCAATATTTTGAGAACAATAACCTTTTCGTGAAGAATCAATATGGTTTTAGGAAAGGGCATAATACAGTAATGGGTATCATCAACCTAGTTACGGACATCTTAGAAGCATTTGAGAATTTGCAGCATTCAGCAGCGACATTTTGTGACCTTACTAAGGCATTTGACTGCGTCCCACATGACTTGTTGCTTGAGAAGCTCAAAATCTATAACTTTGACATTTTAAGTGTGCGGCTTTTGGAGTCATATCTCTTGGAACGTGTTCAGAGTGTTGAGATTGGTGGAATGTCTTCTGCAAAGAGAGAGCTTAGAGCAGGAGTTCCCCAAGGCTCTGTACTGGGGCCTATTCTTTTCATTATATATAATAATGATCTGCCACTTGCAGAAGATCATGCAAAGTACACTCTCTTTGTGGATGACACCACCCTTCTCACTGTTCAGAATGATATAGATACTCTCATATTGGAATCGTGTGAGGCGGAGTTTAATGGCTAAATATGATGATTGCTTAAAGAATCATTCAGAGCAGTCTAGCGTTTTTCGCGGAACGTCGAATTGAATACAGAATGATTTAATTTCCTCTGTTGCAACCATTACTCTAAAAAGAATTAAACAGGAGATTGGCGAGGCCCGGTTCATTGCTATTGTTCTAGACGAAACAATTGATATCACTAATTTTGGCCAATTATCTATAGTAATACGCTACGTTAAAACAATCTGCGGTATTCAAGAGCGATTTTTAGGTTTTAAGAATGTGTCCGAAAATCGTACAGCAGATGCATTATATACCGTAGTTTATAGCGTTACTAAAGAAATTAATAGAGAGAAAAAATTAGTTGCTTAAAGCTATGATGGCGCTGCAGTGATGGCATGACAATTAGGGGGTCTGCAAGCTAAAGTTCGAGAAACTTTCGCAAGTGCTGTGTTTGTCCATTGTTTTGCTCATAAATTAAATTTAGTTTTATCCCAGTCCATCAATCACATTAAAGAGTGTAAAGTATTTTTCGTTACTTTAATTGCCATGGCTGCTTTTTTTCCAAGTCAACAAAACGTACACAAGCTTTGGACTCCATTGTCCACAAACGATTGCCCAAAGTAGCTCCGGCTAGGTGGAACTATAATGGAAGACTTGTGTTAACAGTATCTGAAAATCGTGAATCATTGATTGAACTATTTGAGAATATAATAGAAATTAATGAAACATGGGACTCAGAAGCAATAAATAGTTCGAGGGGTTTTTGGACTGTTAGAAACGAGATTCTAATTTTAATTATTTGTTGAACATATTTTCAGAAATATTTCCATTCTCGGACAATGTTTTTAATATATTACAAACTAAAACAAATGATATTGCTTTTTGCCTAAAAAAAGTGGATGATTTTAAGTCCATGTTAAGCCAAAAAAGAGATGACTTTGACCTATTTTGGGAGAAAACGATGACGTTAAATGTAGAGCGGCAAGCCAAGCGTCTTCGAACAGACAAGGTGGGAGATGTTCAAACATCATACAGACGCCTCTTTTATGAAATAATCGATCAAATTCAGCAACAAATAAACTATAGATTTAACGGTTTAAATGATTTAAATTCCTGGAGCTCTGCAATTTTGATGCATTTAATGGAAAAACTTTTCCAGAAGATGCGTTTAAATTTCTTCTTCTTCATTATGGCCAGTTCTTCGACCGAATGTTACTGCGATCTGAACTAAAAGTGATTTACGAAACTGATGACATTAGCGCAAAAAATAACACTAAGGAACTAATGCAATTTTTAAAAGACATGAATCTGGAAGATGCCTACACGGAAGTGTCGAAATTGTATCAATTAGTATTGACAATACCTGCCACAACTTCATCAGTAGAACGCAATTTTTCAACACTTAAAAATATAAAAAATTTCGTGAGAAATTCAACGGGGCGGGAGAGACTTTCGCAAACATCGCTGTTGTCCATTGAAAATAAACTTCCCCAAAATATGTCGGAGCATCGACGTTTTTATGATGACGTCATTGACGAATTTGCCAAAAATGATCGAAGATTCGAATTACATTACAAATAGGTAAGTTTCTAAAAATTGCTTCCCTTCTTAAAATTTCACCGCACGCCCCTGTCGAATACTGAACATAAGCTGCAACTCGTGCCAGCTTTCGTATGGCTCTTGAAATCGGAAAACGTGGAAAACCATTCACCGATGGAGAAATGAAAAAATAATGCTGGATTGCAGTAGCCGAAGAAATATGCCCCGAAAAGGTAAATTTATTTTAAACTATCAGTTTGTCAGCAAACATGGCTCGGAGGGTGCAAGATATCGCAGAAAATATCATCATCATCTCTACTGTCTGATAAAAATGGACATCTTAGTGGTTTTCTCTAGCCTTGGATGAGTCAACGGATGTGTCAGATGTTAATTTTTATTCGAGTAGTAGATAAAAGCTATGAAGTGTACGAAAAACTTCTTGATATTGATAGTATTCACGGCACGGCAACTGGGGCAGATATTTTTAAGGGAGTTGAAAATGCCATTAATTCGATGGAAAAATTTAAAATCCACTACAGCTGATGGAGTTGCACTAGTGTCAAAGGCTGTAGAAAATGATGGTAGTTCAAAACCATTAGTCTTACATTGTATCTCATCAACAGTCCTTGTGTGGAAACTGTTTGGATATTATTTTTGTTTTTTATGGATATTGTTGTTAACTTCATCAGATCCACTGAACTGAATCACCGACAGTTCCGTGAGTTTATTAAAGAGATTGGAGAAAATGACTTACCATATCATACTGCCGAATGCTGGCTCAGTTGCGGAAAAGTCCTTAAGCGCTTTTTTTGAACTTTTTTTTGAAAGAGAAGCATCGTCCTTTTGTGACAGAAAATAGTGAATGGCTATGGAAGTTAGCAATCTATGTCGAATGACAAATCATATGAATGAACTGAATTTGAGATTGCAAGGAGAAAATCAGCTTCTCGCTAATTTATACAGTAGTATTAAATCTTTCAGGCAGAAAATAATACTATTTCAATCGCAATTATGTAAAAAATATTTCACACATTTTAAAATAAGTGAAATATTCAGCCACACTACAGAGACTGAATTTCCCGTCGATTTTGCAATCGACACTTTGCGTGCTTTAAAGATAGATTTTGATACTCGTTTCTCAGACTTTGATGTTATTGCGAATGAAATTAAGCTTTTTCAAAATCCTTTTGATTCTGACATTGAAACCCAGGAAATTATTTATTTACAGTGCAGTGATATGATAAAGAACAAATATCAAAATTCATCTTTTTTGGAATTCTATAAGAGTCTTCCACTGGTCGAATTTGATAAATTGCATACATTTCTTCGTGAGTTGTTTTCTGTTCTTGGTACTACTTACTTGTATGAGGAAACATTTTCCAAGATGAAGTACACAAAACATGTTTATAGATATAAATTAACCGATGAGCATCTTAAATCTCTTTTAATAATTGGTACAAGTAAAATCGATCCCCAACTACAAACTATTGTCTTAGTGTGATTAGAGGGATTCATTTCAGTTATTTGTTAGTTATGAATATGCTTTAACTTAGGTACTTAAGTTAGATTTTCTCATCATTCTATGTTTTCTTTTTCAACTTATCACAGCAATAGTAACAACAATAAGACATTGGCTGTCGCGGGCCGGATTGATGACACTAGTCTTAAGCTGTCGCGGGCCAGATTGATAGAACGGGTCGGCCGGATTTGGCACGCGGGCCGTAGTTTGGAGACCCTAAGTCTAAAGTCAGTCTTCAAAACACACAAGGAAATTGGACAATGTTTTACGTTCGCCAAAGAATTATTTTTTAAACAGAAGGAGTATATGCAATTCCTTCTTCCTATGGTGATGTCTATATTGAAGAAATTGAACGATAAGCATCCTAATAATTCTACTGTGTGTAAAGTGAAACGTTGGAAATTAATTCAATTTTGACACAGTCTATTCCCAAGAATGGTTTGGCTTCTTAGACAATCACATCTGAGAGAGCATCCGTTCTATTTTAATTATTGGTATTATTGGCCACACCACTGAAAATTAGTGTCTGAGGGTAGTGAATGCTGGAAATTATCCCCCGTATTTACTAAAAAGGTTTAAGAGTTAAACCAGATCTAGTTCTCATGTTATGCAATTGTGACATTTAGAAAAATAATTTGTTTCATTGTTGCAAATATTATCTTAAACCTATAGATATTAAATTAGACCTGGTATAAATTTAGTGAATATGGCTGAATAAGTTTTTAAAATTCAAAATGGCAGTGCCAACATGGCTCACAAATTTTGACATTTCGGCAGATTCCACTGAAAAACGGTATCTAGGGTTATATGAATTTTGAAAAATCGAAAAACTGAAATTAAAATACTCAGCTTTTGTAAATATATATAGAAATATAAGTACATTTCGGGCCACAGGTATATAAATATATGACACGAAGGAAAGTATACTTAATTAAAAGTGTAGAAAATGAAATATAGGAGGTACTACATATTTCTATTACTACAAGTCTCATTAGTGCCCTACGCTTCTTTTAATGTAATATATTTATATCGCTATGGTCCAAAATGAATTATCATATATTTGTATATCTGTCTCTGCTCAAATTTAATTTTTTCCCTCTTAGTTTGTCTTATAAAAAAGTGGTTTTTAATTATTCTTATTTCTTATATAAGGAGCAACTACGCTATGTTGTATTGAATTTGTTTGTTTTCTTAGATTACGTCTTTTGTGAAAAAAAAGATGCTCCTGTGGGTATGCTTACTAGTTTCCTCTCTGCAAAAAAGGTCATGACTTTTGTATTAAGAGTACTGTCTTTAGTAAACTTTTATATCTGATATAAAAAGAAACGATAATTATATAATGTTTTATGTAATTGCTCAAATAGAGGACCTCCTCGAAAAGAGGACGTCTGGTAACCGTACCCATGGAGCCATCCTCCTGACTTTAAATAAATACGAAATCCCCTTCATACCAACTACATTTTTAGGACATGCTAATTTGATAATGACATTATGACCTTGACCACAAAATTCGTTTATATTATTAGATATTCTGCAATAAAACTTCTCCACGTGATTATAAATCAAAAACGTAACACTTTTGCCGAATAACCGCACTTCGATGGTCACTTTTGTCACCAACACAAGCAAGATTTACCGAACGTTCACCTCTTTATAATTCGGATGCAAAAAAAAACAACCGTACATAAACAAAATATTTGTCCGTTGTTTCAAACAAATCTCGAAGCACACTTGACGTTGGATCGCGAAGACAAAAGAAATTGATCACGGCATTCTTTGTTATTTTCACTTTTGCCTCGGAACGAGTTAGCGGGCCGCGAACCTACTTTGCCAGCGGAAAATGTGTCGAAGAATGGTAGAGAGTTAATTAAATGAAATTATCAGATCTAGCGGTGTAATTTTGTCGACGAAAGTAGCAGATACGCTAGTTAGATTTGAAGCTTAGAGGGTCATTCAACGGAAACGTAGTTTTACTAAAGTCCGATTACACTTCCCTAACATTTTTTTCTCGCATAGATGAAAACAACGTGTATCGGTAAAATAATTAACCCCAAGTTAGATACCCAAGTGATAAAAAAATAGCCGTCAAGTTCTTCAAATATTTATTGTCTGTATTTCTCAATTTTTGCATATGTAAATGCTAAAAAAATCGGAAAATTATTTTTATCTGGAATTTCCCTCGTTACGATTTTTTTTTATTAGTTAGAAATAGTAAAGAGTGGCCCAGTTTAGTTTAGTACATAGTCACAGTATGTGTTACATATACTGTCTTTTTATTTTATTGGGCGCCATTTTGTTCCATAATATTGGATTCCTACCAATATTTTACCATTTTCTTTCTACCTATGCCACACTTGACTTTAAAGCATAATTTAAAATAAATTCAATAGGTAGAACCATACCGCCATTTTGTTACGTCACGTTGAATTCGTATCAGTTTATTCCATTTTCACATTTAATTTTAATAATAACACAGGGTAACAAAATGAAAAGAAAAATTTGGTGCCGGAAATCTAACATCTGATTTTAGATGTTTTTAATTTGCTGATTCCAAAAATGCCACCAGATTTTTTCTATCAGCTCTAGTTTTTGAGATACCGGTTAGAGGTTCATTGATATTTTTTTCTGATAAAGGACAACAAATAAAAAATAAACATGTACTTAATCATCAAAATAGAAATTTCCCAGAATTTAATTAACCAAATTTATACCTGGAATTGTCCCTGACCCAATGTTCCTATACTAGGAACTATTCAATACACTGCTCTTAATTACTTTAATACCTGTAATTGCCTATGACCCGATCCTTCTATACCTGCTTGGCTGTACTCGATTTAGTATATTACTCAGTTTTCACAAGTAAAGTTGTGCTATCATTTTGTGTAAATTTTGGTCGTTTTATAGTATCAAGACACCAAACTGAAACAATGGCATCCATAAGCAGACGTACCTGTGTAAATCATCCCGATGTTTTTTGTTACGTGTGTGGTGAATACACTTTGAAAGAGAGAGCAGAAAAACGATTGGAAAGAGACTGGACTGGAAAGAGGAAGTGCCTAAAGTTTGGTGCACCAATGGTTTGGAGAGAACCGCGAAACCATTATGACGACTGCTATTTTTGTCTCGTTAATATTAAAGGCATGAATAGAAACAAGAGACACAAATGGATATATCCTGGTCTAGATTCTGCAAGGAGGCCTGTAGCGCATTCGGAAGAAATGCCCGTTTCATCATTCAGTAGTCTACCCGAACTGACAGAAGATGATACAGAAACATCAACGTCTGACGAAGTTCAAAGAATTCAATCAGAAAACGACAGCAAATCTGAAGCAGATTTAGCAACTCCGCAGTGTTTCAATCAAGAAGAACTAAACGATCTTATAAGAAACCAGAATCTCGCAAAGGAATCCGCTGGATTACTTGCATCCAGATTAAATCGTAAAAGAGATAAGGATCTGCTGCCTTTTTTCGCTCAGGAAAAAGATTTGTTATTCTGTAACAATATAAAAGGGCTCTTAAAAAAAATGGGTTTGCCTGAATATACTCCAGATGATTGGCTCCTTTTTATTGACAGTTCAAAAAGTAGTTTAAAATGTGTTCTTTTACATAACGGTAACAAATATAACTCAATTCCTATTGGTCATTCTACTACTATGAAGGAAGAATATGAAACATTTGCTTTAGTTTTGAGAAAAATTAAATACGAAGAACATCAGTGGGCAATTTGTGTTGATTTAAAAATGATTAACTTCCTCCTTGGACAGCAGAGTGGTTATACAAAATATCCTTGTTTTTTGTGCCTTTGGGACAGCAGAGCTAAAAATGAGCACTGGGTTAACAAAAATTGGCCTTCAAGAGATGTCATGATTCAAGGAAAACAAAACGTGATCAACGAACCTTTAGTTTCAAGAGAAAAAATCTTACTTCCGCCCCTGCATATCAAGCGAGGCCTAATGAAACAATTTGTGAAGGCTTTAAATCGAGATGGAAATTGTTTTGGGTATTTATCACGTAAATTTTCTGGCATTAGCACGGAAAAACTAAAAGTTGGTATATTTGATGGTCCTCAAATAAGGCAACTGGTTAAAGATCCACAATTCATCTCATCAATGAACGAGACTGAATCTAACGCTTGGTGTTCATTTGTTCAAGTAGTACAAAATTTTCTTGGCAATCATAAAGCAGAGAATTACGTAGAATTAGTGGAAACTATGCTTGCAAATTTTAATATTCTCGACTGTAACATGAGTATAAAAGTTCACTACCTCCACAGCCAGCTAGATCGTTTTCCAGAAAACTTAGGTGATTGTGAAGAACAGGGGGAAAGATTCCATCAGGATATTAAAACTATGGAAGATCGTTATCAAGAACGATGGGATAGCCATATGATGGCGGACTACTGCTGGAGCCTTCAGCGAGACTGCCCTAGTAAACTCCATTCTAGAAAGTCGTATAAAAGAAAATTTTTATGTAATTAGTGACTAATATAATTATGTAAATTAAGTTTTTGCAATAAATACTTAAATCCATGTGTCCTTGTTTTTTTAACTGGCAATAGTAATATTATATATTATAACAGTTATAACGTAAAATATATACACAATTTTTTTTTTAAACTAGATCTGATAGACAAAATCTGAGAACTTTTTTACATTCTGCATCCAAAAATTACCCAGGAACAGTTAAAAAATCGCAGGTACCAAAATGTGTGTTGGCCTGTGGAATAAATAAAAATTACCCACTTACTGATAAAATGAAACAAGAAAAATTATATAAACGATTTTTGTTACGGCGGGCCCTCTTTTCGGCGTGCCTAGGGCCCGGTCCTCATGAGCCGTTTGGGTAATGTGGCCCTGCTCTAAGTAAGTGGCAAATAACTTAAAATAAACTATCAGTTCAGTAATTATTTTGCAATTCCCCGTATATATATTAATGTCATTTAAAATTAAAAGTTGCAACAATTAAATATGCGCTTTTATAAATCGAATTCAAATAATATATAGTTTTTTCAACAGTATTAAACCAGATTTGAAAGTTGAAATTAGTTTCATATACCATTTCGAAAAAATAGCAGGAGCTAATTTTATTGTTACAACACCCTGTATATCCGTAACGAAGCGTTTGCGGGCGTAAGTTTATTTAAAATTTCAGTAGAAAATAAACCAACAAATCACCCCCTTCCGTTTTTTATTTAGAGACTATCGCCAATTAGAATTTTAAATGAACAAATTGCCAACTTTAACCCAAAATACATTGTCATTGTAATGTAAAAATGTTGAACACGTATTGGTTAATGAACAAACAAATTCACTTAAAAAAATTCAGTTTTAGATAATATACAATGTGACCAGTAAAGTCATATAAGTTTTTTTAAAAATAATTGACTTAAGTAAAGTTTGAGTTGGCAAAAATGTTTGCTTGAAAAATTATTCAAAATGACAATAAAAGAGTTAGTGATTTACCTTACCTGTCAGATTTGACGCATTGTTTTAAAATTCATTTTAGATTGATATTATTTTTTTTCCAGTGAAACATTTTAAATAAATGGGCATCATACTGGGATAATATATGAGTTAAAGCTTTAATGGAAGCAAATGATATTGCCCTGATTAGTTTTGCAGAAGCACTTTATGTTTCGTTTACCAATGACTACTTTTCTTTCCAGAGACATTAAAAAGAACACTAATCATTCCAGGGCATAAAGGGGGAGAATCTACTTACGTGGCAACTTTAGGACAATTTCATTATTGTCGAATATTGCAAAGGTGGTGGAAAAAATTGTCAAAAACAGAATACTAAGTTTTTTGAATTAATACAACATTTTATACTTTTATCAGTTTGGATTTTAAGCAGAAAGGAACACAAATATATACACAATTTGTTCTTTCTTGGAGGCACTTTACCTTGGACTGAGTGATGTAAAGCTTTCAGCAACAGTATTATGTGATCTTTCGCTGCTGTGAGAATTTTGGAGGGGTTTCGATTTTCTGACCGCATTGAATGACAAAACATCTACATGCCTTATTGTCAAGCAACCTTTGGAAAATAAATCTCGCTGTCTCGGGGGTCTGGTTTTTGATAACGGGCTGAAATTTCACCAGCATATTTTAGAATTTTGCACTTTTTTTAAAACGTTCACCATAAGCGTAGATATATAGGGTGTTACAAATTTTGGAGGGATAGCATTGACAGCTCATAAACCTTAAGAGAAACGAGGTTAGTTAAATTAAGGCAAAGGTTCGCAATTTATTGTCAATTACTATGCCATTGACAAACTTCAAAATTCTACTTCCGAGATACAAAACCAAGAATCGTCATTTAACTTTTTACTTTTTGAAGAGATATTACAAAATAAATTTTTTCCTGCTCTAAAAGATAGTGCACTCAGAGAAAAGGCTTTGTAAACGCTTTCGGACAACTTATTGATGATGGCAAGGATTCTTTTTCCCTAGATTTCAGCAGAGCATTTGACACTATTCGATTTCAATGGCACATCTCTTGACTTTATACAAAGCAACTTGGAAGACAGGTACCAGAGGGTGGTCTTTGTGGACCAATCTTCAAACTTTATAAAAACTAATAAAGGTATGTTCCCGATGGTAGCATTTCTGGATCTTTGTTGTTTTGCATCTATACAGCTGATTTTTGTCAATATTTGAAGTTTTGGTTTTCTTATCTCAACTCTATGAGCATTTTCGGAGTGGAAACCCTCGGACTACCTCACCGACGTTTCGTCTTTGAGGCCCATCATCAACTGCTTTTTTTAAATACGGATCTGGATTTTTTATTTCCTTTTATTTCCTTCTTAAATTATCGTAGAAATCAACTTAAATTTTTGTTACGAATCCAAAATGGCGAAACAAAATGGCGGCTTAATAAAATATTTTAAAAGTTAGCCTTAAAAACAACTTATTAGATTGATTTCAAATTTTGTTCAAGAATCAAGTGTGATATAGAATTGAGCTGGTAAGAATGCGATAGCAATTCAAGATGGAAGAAAAAATGGCGCTCGAATAAATTGTATGTTATCATGAAAAAATCTTCTTTCAAGAATTTACATAGTTTCAAGTTTTATCCTTTCTAGATGCCCAAAAACAATTCCTATAGCCAAAGCTAAAAAACTACTGACACGATTGAATTTTGGTCCAAAATCAAATTTCTTATGGGGATGACCTGGATACTTTTGGGTAAATATCCAGTATAGCGGAACAAAATGATGAAATGCTAAAAAAGTTAGCTCTAACAACTTATTTTCTCAATAACCCCAACTTTTGTACAAAAAAGTATTACATAGAAATGAACAAAATATTTAAAAAATCAGCCTGAAACACTACCAGAATCAGAATAATTTAAAATTGTATGGAATCATTTAGTGTGATATAGAAATGCTAGAAGATAGAAAGATAAAAAAATTTGTGGGGAGATTTCAAAATGGAACAAAATGGCAATGATGGAAAATATTTTCAAAAATCAAAAAAAAATTCTCATTCATGCAAAAACTACTTATTCAATTTAATTTAACTTATGTTCAAAAATCAAGCTTGAGATAGGTAGAAACTGGTAAAATATTGTTACGAATTCAATATTGTTGAACAAAATGGCATGGACTATGTGCGGAAATAAAATAATAATAATAACTCGTACTCTCCTCTCAATCACATCATCTTAAAGTCAATTTCAGACCCCAACAAACAAGAACAGTGGGCTCAAATGGCACTGAACGGCCAACACCACATGACTTAAATCATCAGCATCCAATAGGTCACTGAAGATAGGATAACTATTCTCAGAGACAGAAGGATTTGTAATGGCAATACAGGACCCGGTTATTACCACCCGAAATTTTACTAAATTCAACATCAAAGACCGGTCCGTTGAATCCGATAAGTGTCGAAAATGTAACGAGAGATCAGAGACTATACAGCATATAACATCTGGCTGCACTTACCTAGCAAACACGGGCTAAATCCAGCGACATAACTAGAAGCTTGCCAATAAATACGGGCTCCTTAACAACTTTGTGCTCTATTATAAATATCAACCAGGTTCAGTGCTTGAAAATAATGCCTTCAAACTGTACTACGACCGGGCAGTTATCACCGACAGACGAGTGACGAATAATCGGCCTGATGTGGTACTGTTAAATAAGGAAAGAAAGACAGCTCATTTGGTAGATGTCCCTGTACCCAACAATAACAACATGTGGGATAAATATCAAAAGAAAAAGACCAAATATGATGAGCTGGCCTTCAAGATACAGCAGATGGCGATTGAATAAGGTTCGTATGATACCGATCATCGTATCATCAACTGGACTAGTTCCAAAAACACTAGAACAGAACCTAAAAAGCATAGGACTACATAGTAACACCTTTATCGACATCCAGAAGGCAGTCCTGCTCAGTACTTCTCACATAATGAGAAAATTCGTACTGGACAATACATAGAACCAATAGAAACTAGCCCACTCCTTTTGATGCATGCATCAGGGATGGGCCTGGAACCCAAAATTTGTTGAGAATTGATTGTCAATTTCAATAATAGTACATATATAATAATATCTTAAGACTAGGTGACACAACAGGCTTTGCTGGTTTGAGCCCCAATTTGTTTATACAAATATTGATACTTTAAGATAGGTAATAAGATTTAGGAAGAAGGACTGGGAGGTAGTAAAGGGACGGGATCACGGAGAACGAGAAGCAAATATCCCGAGTCAAGGCTTCTACTGCAAGCTGAGCAATAGTTTCTTGACTCTAAATTTAAACGCTAAATTAGATTTTGTGTAATCTATGTAATCTAAAAAATTAAAATTAGGTCACACTTCACTATTACTAATAAAAGGAAAGATTCATAACGTGGGAAGTTCCGGGCAAAGGAAATTCACCGATTTTTTAACAAGACTTCGACCTCTCAAAACCAACGATGTATCTCAATAAATATTTGAGCAGAAGATTTAAAAATTTTCCATAAAAATGAAACAAAAAATCCAGGTTCGTATTTTAAAAAAAGATGGTGAGACCTGAAAAACGAAACGTCGGATTTTAAATATATGTGCATCATCTTGTAGAGGAGGCTATAAAGATGAAAAAATTATTTTGTAATATCTCTTAAAATTCAGCCTGGAAAACTAAAAAGGAAATGAGGGTTTTCGGTTTTTTAAGGATATCTTCGGAAGTAGTCGGAATTTTCCAAGTGTCAACGGCATACAATTTGACATTAAATTGCACAACTTTGCCTTAAATTAACCAACCTCACATACCTTCAAATTTCTAACACCCTGTATTTATTAAGGGCGAGCAGGTAGCTTCGTTTATTACAGAAAGCTATCTTATCTTCGATTTTGTAAAAAATATTTAATTAAAGAAGTTTTTTGGACACATACTGTACTTATATTTTTAACCGATTTTGAAAAGGAGAATTTATAACTGGGTCCTAGTTTAGCAGACCTATTTTTAATGCTCCACCTTATTTCTAAGTCATTAAACTGTGAAGGAGCGAAATTCTACTATTCAGTCTCTTACTTGATTGCCTACCTCCATCACCATCTGGTCAAACGCTACTGTGTTTAGCTGTTTATTTATCATGACCATTATCGTCGTATCTTTTTTTACATATTATCGAACTCAAATAATTGCTTTCAACCCGTTAGTAAGTAAGAAGAACTAGATATTGATGAGCCCATAATTATAATCTATAAAAGTCCACGCATGTACGTAAACCGATAATCAAGACTAATTGGTATGCAGGTACCATTAGAACCTTTTCAACCTCCGATATTGTCAATGACACCGAACAATAGTTCATAAATGTGTATTCGGGCCAAAACCTTCATGTACAGGATGAACGACAAGTACACTGATGATATAAAATATTATACAGGTACTAATAAGAATAATAATAGGTTAATTAATACGAATTTAATAACTAATTTACTGACACGCTGCAAACCGGCACTTTTAAGAAGCTGCAAAAAGTAATCCAAAGTATTTAAGTCGGGAAACCTCGGAGGCCAAGGTTAATTTGGTGCTTAGAAATTAACTGTTTAAACGGCTCAAATATATTTCTAAAAGTCTGATGGTTGGGGGTTTGATGATACGAGAATATTTTAATGCAGATACATACATATACAATTTGCAAGATCAAACGTGTAAACCATATTATTCGTTTTGGAATTTGGCTAATTGACCATGAAAACATCGCAATTGAAATATTTTGATTTAAACAGAAAATGGAAGCAGTATTTATTTTGACAGCTGTTATATAACTTCATCTCTTTGCAATTCTTTGTGTAGGTCTGTTTTAATTATCATCGAAATTTTTCCATGCTAACAGAGAAATTCCAAAGAAGCTTTTGAAAATGTACAGAAATCCAGTGGCGTACCTTTTTTCCAACTCAATACTAAAGAAGAATTTATACGCCTCTTATTGGTTATTATAGGGTACCTCACCAAAAACGTTTCACCCAACCAAAAACAGTTTTCACCCCGGTA
The DNA here is from genome assembly GCA_030620095.1 of Kuschelorhynchus macadamiae. Lineage (NCBI taxonomy): Eukaryota > Metazoa > Arthropoda > Insecta > Coleoptera > Curculionidae > Kuschelorhynchus > Kuschelorhynchus macadamiae. The sequence continues at coordinate 609,055 of JAUTXW010004502.1, read as the reverse complement.
AACAAGCAAACATTAACTTATTTTTACATCCGAATAAAACACCGTTGGCGGCATGTCTTTTTACTATTCAACAACCATAACAGTGGCGCAAACCGCTTCGAGCTGGAGGTGCTATGTTTAGTGTTTTCCTACTACTTGACAACGCGTTCGCTGACGTCGACCAAGATTAATGCTAACCAGCGCCATACAACGCTCTCGGTGAATTGCTAACGCAGTACACTACACCCACGTGTCGTTCAGTTCGGGGTGGTTGTACTTTTATTTTCGTGGAAGCTGCAAACATTTAACTATATTTATGGTATATATCTTTAAAATTTAAGTTTTTACATTTAATCATTTATTCACCTAATGGTGGCAAAAAACAAAAATTGTTTTGCTGTACATCTAAATATTCAGTGTGGAATAAATATATATACTATGTTAAATATATGAAGGTCTTTACATAACCATGAAGGCTCGGCGGAGCATTTAAAATGCGAATTAATGCTAAAAACATTTGTAATAAATCAAAGCACTATAGCTGACACTTTCAAAGAAAATGTTAAACTATAGAAAATACATTTTAACGAAAACGTCCGATTAAATAGATTATTTATGTGCTTGGTAATTGACGCAGTTTTTACCTTACAAAACAAGAGTTAGTCTTTCGCGGCCAAGATGAGAGTAGCGAGTCAATAAATAGGGTGAATTTTAAGAAGCTTTTAGAAGTTCCCAAGAACTAACAGATCTTCATCACGAAAAAATTAAAAATGTTTTTACTTGTGACTCGAAAACTATTCAAAACGAAATAATTGGATGCCTTTCTGATTATTTAAATGATCTTGTAAAAAATGAAATAATGAACACACAGTTTTTTTCTGTGCAAGTGCATGACACCACGATTACGACCTCCCAGTGCTCCATAATTTTAAGACCGAAGATTCAGTAGTCGAGAGATTCTTAGGATTTTATAATGTCAGCTCCGATAGAACGTCGGAGAATTTATATTCTCTTTTGGATCAAATTTTGGACCAATTTGATTATAAATTAATAGGGCAATGTTACGATGGAGCAAGTGTGATATCTGACCATCTAAATGGCCTTCAAAAAAAAAAAAAAAGCCGCCGCAGGCTGTATGTCCATTGTCTTGCTGCTATGAAGGATAGGAGAATTGATTTAGTAAATAAAATTTAGGTAAGTCGTAAAAAAATATTCTACCCCTTCCACTTATAAAAAAAATTCTGGAAAAAAATATTGCGATATTTTCTTGCTTCATTTGCACCTCACTTACTTTTTCACCCGCGAGCCGCCACTGGAATAAAACAAAAATTGGTCAAACACGTCCATTTTGATTTTCAGGGGTCAAGATTTCTTCACCCTACTTTTGTGTTTATATTTAAGGGCGCTTTGCTGATATCTGTCCTTCTTAATTCAGTTGAATAGAAATGTACAACAACAAAAAAATCAAAATTTTTTACTCGATCAGTCACTAATGTTGGAAGTATCCACCAATTAGTTTCACAAATGAATACATATTTTCTAAATGTTTTCAATCATTAGAACATTCTGTGATAGAAATTGGGTGCATTGCATGGTTTTTTCGCTTTAAAGTTATTCCGTAGAAAGAAATTAAGAAGGGCCAAATCGGAACCGTGGTGGCCATTCAATATGACCACCAATCCTATCAATCCATATTTCGGAAAAACTTGTATTTGAAGACTGCCTTACTGGCATTGTGTAATGGGAAATACTTCCGTCTTGTTCGAAAATAAAGATTTCGTTATAGTAACGATCATCCTCTATGAAAATAGCAGTTAAAGCTGGGTCACTTTTTCTTAACAAAACGAGAAACATTTATCCATTCAAATTACTAAGGAGAATATTTATTCTACATGGCAATGTACAAAAAATGGACATATACAATATATAATTTTTAAGGGTGCTGTGTATGAACGTTTCATTTTTTTTTTTTCTTTTTTTATCTCTCTCTCTTTCTATTCAAAACAAAAATATATTTATAGTATTTTACACTAAAAGAAAACAAGGCCATTGTTTTTTACACCCGTTTTCAATAAATATTTATTCAGTGATGTCATATGTGTTGCAAGACCCAAGTAAGGATTTAAACTATGGTATATATTTTATTGTTTATTAATATATGAAGGTCTTTATAAAGTAACCATGAAGTGTTTCGCATGTTTTCTCGGAGTTTTTTGAAAAATGACGAACTATACTAGAGTTTTGTTAGTTATTGGGATTACATTTAAAATGTTTTAAGGTGCGAATTAATAACACGCAATGTTGCAAACAAGATGATTGAATAAAATAATTCCTTAACTAAAATATAGGTTATAGTTTTTTTTTAATGTATAAATATTAGACCACCATTACCAGCCTATTAGCATTTTGGTTTTATAAAAAAATTCCTATATACAGGGCTTTAAATAGAACTTTTTTGTGGAAATCAAAGCACTATAGCTGACACTTTCAAAGAAAATGTTAAACTATATAAAATACATTTTAACGAAATCGTCCGATTAAATAGACTATTTATGTGCTTGGTAATTGACGCAGTTTTGTATCTTACAAAACAAGAGTTAGTCTTTCGCGGCCAAGATGAGAGCAGCGAGTCAATAAATAGGGTGAATTTTAAGAAGCTTTTAGAAGTTCCCAAGAACTAAAAGATCTTCATCACGAAAAAATTAAAAATGTTTTTACTGGTGACTCGAAAACTATTCAAAACGAAATAATTGGATGCCTTTCTGATTATTTAAATGATCTTGTAAAAAATGAAATAATGAACACACAGTTTTTTTTCTGTGCAAGTGGATGACACCACTGATATTACGCTAACCTCCCAGTGCTCCATAATTTTAAGATACGTTAATTCGGAAGATTCAGTAGTCGAGAGATTCTTAGGATTTTATAATGTCAGCTCCGATAGAACGTCGGAGAATTTATATTCTCTTTTGGATCAAATTTTGTACCAATTTGATTATAAATTAATAGGGCAATGTTACGATGGAGCAAGTGTGATATCTGACCATCTAAATGGCCTTCAAAAAAAAAAAGAAAAAGCGCCGCAGGCTGTATTTGTCCATTGTCTTGCTGCTATGAAGGATAGGAGAATTGATTTAGTATACAAAATTTAGGTAAGTCGTAAAAAAATATTCTACCCCTTCCACTTATAAAAAAATTCTGGAAAAAATATATTGCGATATTTTCTTGCTTCATTTGCACCTCACTTACTTTTTCACCCGCGAGCCGCCACTGGAATAAAACAAAAATTGGTCAAACACGTCCATTTTGATTTTCAGGGGTCAAGATTTCTTGGTAATTTTCGTCGAACCCTACCACAGGGTGACTTTCTCCTTTAAAATTTTATGTATTAAGGGATGGGTCTCCATTTTGAAGGGCGCTGAGTTGCTGATATCTGTCCTTCTTAATTCAGTTGAATAGAAATTACGGTACATCAACAAAAAAATCAAAATTTTTTACTCGATCAGTCAGTTCAGTAATGTTGGAAGTATCCACCAATTAGTTTCACAAATGAATACATATTTTCTAAATGTTTTCAATCATTGCAGAACATTCTGTGATAGAAATTGGGTGCATTGCATGGTTTTTTCGCTTTAAAGTTATTCCGTAGAAAGAAATTAAGAAGGGCCAAATCAGGCAACCGTGGTGGCCATTCAATATGACCACCAATCCTATCAATCCATATTTCGGAAAAACTTGCATTTGAAGACTGCCTTACTGGCATTGTGTAATGGGAAATACTTCCGTCTTGTTCGAAAATAAAGATTTCGTTATAGTAACGATCATCCTCTATGAAAATAGCAGTTAAAGCTGGGTCACTAGTATTTCTTAACAAAACGAGAAACATTTATCCATTCAAATTACTAAGGAGAATATTTATTCTACATGGCAATGGGCCAACAATACATTCCCCAAAAATTCCAGTCGACATATACAATATATAATTTTTAAGGGTGCTGTGTATGAACGTTTCATTTTTTTTTTTTCTTTTTTTATCTCTCTCTCTTTCTACAGCTCAAAACAAAGGCCTTGTAGGCATATATTTATAGAAATATTTTACACTAAAAGAAAACAAGGACTACTCCATTACATTTTTTACAAGCACTTGGGAAACACCTCGTATGCATGAAAGAAATATCCTTCCGAAAAGCAAATTTAAAAAAAGCTTTAAGGTTGTGGTCTAAATAAACAGGCACACTTTATTCAGAACTTGATGTCATATGTGTTGCAACCGACCCAAGTAGGGAGTGTATTTAAACTATGGCTAAGAATATTTTATTGTTTATTATGTATGAGTTTTTTTAAGTTTTTTATGCGATAATTTTTTACTGTGGTTGGTGATTGGGTGTCTTACTGATAAAGTGAAGAGGTTGTGAGCATCTCAAATCAGTATTAGTGTTTCGCATGTTTTCTTGGAGTTTTTTGAAAAATGACGAACTATACTAGAGTTTTGTTAGTTATTGGGATTACTATATTTCATGTAAGTCTCTTCAATGTTTTAAGGTGCAAGAATACTTATATTGCAAGAATAACACGCAATGTTGCAAACAAGATGATTGAATAAATTGAATAAAATAATTCCTTAACTAAAATATAGGTTATAGTTTTTTTTAATGTATAAATATTAGACCACCATTACCAGCCTATTAGCATTTTGGTTTTAGTCCTTTCCTCAAAATTCTATTAACGTATCTACCTTTTTACGAAAATTCCTATATACAGGGCTTTAAATAGAACTTTTTTGTGGAATTGTAAATTCCACAAAAATGTTTTGCTTCCGAAAATCGATAATAACCATTTTAAGATATTCCTACTTTTATCAAAATTCTTAGGACACTTTTCAGAAAAAAAAAACGATTTTAACGGTTTCTTGATGTCTCAGTTATTTTCAAACATATAATTATTTTTTAATTTTCTTACTTACTTATCTCTGACTTATCTAAAAACATTCGACTGGCAGAATTTTTGAACATTATTAATTTCAACTGACATCTCTTAACTCTCTCATTAGCCAGCTGTTTAAATATAATATACAGGTTGGGTTCTTGTGTCATTAACAAAGCCACGTATTTTTAGTTTTTTTTAAATGTGTTATAGTGCATAGATTAGATTAAAAGTGAAAACTCGTAACATTTCTCACTTTTTATACCAATAATCGCCAAAAAGAATTTATTCTCCTTCTTCCCATTCTGTTTATTTAAAATTTACCGATGTTTGAGGAGGTTTTATGCTTCTCTGCCTTCACAAAATATTAAAAAACAGTTTTCACAAGCTTTTATTAACAATAAAACATAAATAACACTGGCCGAAAAAATTTTTCTAACATAGGCCAGCTCATTATTTTCACAATGGAAATACCCTACCAATAATAAAAAAAATATTCGGAAAGCCCTAATACCCACCATTTTTTAATGGCCTAATTGGAACCTTTTATATTGGCAGGTAAACAATTTTATTGTGGGTCGGTTAAAATGGGTCCATTTTACAACGCAAAAATTACTCAACATCACTCTTCTGTTGAGTTTCGAATTGAGTGGTTCTCTGTGTATCGATAAGCAAGTGTATGTGAAGACGAGAATGTCGAGTCAAACGCGCCGAAGTTGCAAAATTTCTCTTGACAAATTTTGTTATATTTGTGGAGAATATCTGGTGAAATCACAAGCCAGGCCATTTTCCAAAAATGTAAAAAAAGCCTTCTTTAAATATTTTGGTGTGTTAATTGTGGATCAAGATAAGCGGTGGGCTCTCCATGTGTGCTGTGTTAGTTGTAGTGTATCATTGGTGCGGTGGATGAAGGGAAAGAGAAAAAGTATGCCTTTTGCAGTTCCAATGGTATGGCGAAAACCCACCAATCATTCTGACGATTGTTATTTTTGCCTGACAAAGACTGAAGGTTATTCCAAAAAGGGAAAGCACAATATAGAATATCCAAATTTGCAATCTGCCATATGACCTGTTCCTCATAATGCAACTTTGCCAGTGCCGATTGCGCTTTTAAATTGGCAAGCTATTGATTTGGAAGGAAATGGAGATAACGCATCATCAGGCAGCTTACAAGAACAGTGCACCGATCGCACTTTTACTACAGGTCCCAGTTCCGGCAAGCTACATTTGATTATTCAAAGTGAATTAAATGATTTAGTACGTGATTTGGGGTTATCAAAGCGACAGTCAGAACTTTTGGGTTCCCGTCTTAAGGAATGGAACCTATTGGCCAAAGAAACAAAAATTACGAATTTCAGAAAAAGAAATGCTATGTTTTTTGAATTCTACAGTATGGAAAATTCGTTGTGCGCGTGTACTGATATAGACAGTTTAATGCAGGAACTTGATATTGAACATTCTCCCCGTGAGTGGCGCTTATTCATAGACTCATCTAAATATAGCTTAAAAGCTGTGTTATTGTATAATGGAAATTTAAAACCCTCTATACCAGTTGCCCATTCAATTGCAATGAAAGAAAATTATCAAAATATGGGTACGATTTTGGATAAAATAAACTACAATTGGTATAAATGGCAGATATGTGATTACTTAAAAAATACCTCTTGTCGATTCCGAAAATGTCCTTTTGCCTCCTCTTCATATTAAACTTGGGCCCATTAAAAACTTTGTGAAGGCTTTGAATAAAGATGGTGATGGATTTAAATACCTAAGACAAGTCTTTCCCCAGTTAAGTGATGCCAAATTAAAAGAAGGCTTTTTTATTGGGCCACAAATCAGAAAATTGCTGGACGATGTCAATTTCACGGAAAAGGTTACCAGACAGGAACTCAGAGCATGGAATTAATTTGTTAATGTAGTAAGAGGATTTTTAGGCAACAATATGAATGAAAATTATGAACAATTAGTTAATGAACTCTTAGATGCCTATAAATCGCATGGTGCCAGAATGTCATTAAAAATTCACTTCCTCCATTCCCATCTGTCATTTTTTCCTAAAAATTTGGGAGCTGTTAGTGACGAGCAGGGTGAACGGTTTCATCAAGATATCAAAACAATGGAAATTCGGTACCAAGGACGATGGGATCCAGCCATGATGGGTGACTACTGTTGGTTTTTGAAGGGAGAAGATAGAACACCTCATAAACGGACAAAATTAAGTTTAATTAGTGCTTTAAGTTAATATTTTTCTCTTAGATGTATGGTATGTTTAATAGGCGAAAACTGTAAACATAGTCAATAACCAGGGTTAAGATTTTTCTGAAATAATTTTTTCTAGAGATATTAAATATCGTAACATTCAATATGGTTCTACAACTCTAACCTAAAAAACCCTACATGCTACAACTTTCTATTTGTCATTTTCGTATTTGGATAGGTCAATTCTATTAGATTATGCTATTCTGATTTGTGTTACAACAAAAAAAATTTTTTTTGAGGGACAGTGTAATTAATATAGTTTGTTTTTTATATTCCAAGTCGACTTTAAAAAATATCAATTTATTTCACATAGAGAAGGGAATTGTCAAGTCTTAAATGTCATATGTGACAAATGTAAACAGTGCTGCCATATTGCAACGGATTTTCAAACAGTTTATTTTGCTTAGGTTTACTGTAAAGAAATCGTGCGGCAGAGCACCAACCAAATTTCGGGTCTATATTAAAGCAGGGATTTTTTTCTAACAAAACCTATACTGTTAGGTGAATCTGCCCCCTTAGCGTTAGGTTAGCCCAGGTTCGTCAATAAAACTATCATAAAAGCCTGTGGTATATATTTCCAGAAAATCAGGTGAATTTGGCAACACTGCACATCACTTTGTGTCTTGAATTTGTCCAAGTGATCATAATAGAGAGTTTTTGCAGGGAAAAGTAGTGAAATTTGCAAACCATATGTAAAGGTCACAACAGAGAAAATCGGAAGAATTCTTAGGAAACACAACATAAAATAATACACAAACAACTATAAGAAAACTACTTGAAAACCCAAAAGATAAAATAAACTTGGAAATCCATAGAGTATACGGCTTTCCGTGCCAGGACGGTGAAAATATGTACATGGGGCAAACTAACAGGCGAATATCAGCAAACGTAGAGCATCAACTTAGCATCAGAAGAGAACAAATAACCTCAGCTCTATTCTTTTATAATCAGGAAAACGGCCACAAGATACATTTCGATGGATGTAGGGAGATTGCCAATATAGAGAATTATAAGATCAGAATAATCCGAGAAATTGAAAAATATGGTGATTTAAATAAAAGGGACGAATCATTAAAACTACCAACAGTATGGAAGACAATAAGAATCGCAAAAAATCAAATCATTAAATATCGACCAACGGCCGCTCAGATACAACCTTCAGCCCCGGGTGGGTGTATAAAAAGAAAGCTTCGCGTCACTAACAGTTCAGTTTCTATACGGACGTAAAAAAGAAAGCCTCGAATATGCCAAATTTGATTTTGGCGAAACGTAAACAAAACTGTTATTATTAGTTTTAACTTAAACAAAAGCGGACAAAGAAATCTTCCCACAAAAAAGGGCCATATGATAACCTTAAACTTTTAAAGTGTATGTATCATTGCGCGTCGAGTGCAACTTAACAGATTTATATGTCTGAGCAATCTAAAAGATAGCGTTTGAGATAAGTGTTATTCGTTATTTTGTTTTGCTTCTAAAAACTCTCAAAACTAATATTAAATAGCTTTCCTTTAACGTTTTCTTTAATGTTTCATCATGTTTAGCATTTGTAATGGGAAAAATTCTGTAGCTATAGTCTATTCCGTTACAACGCCAACTTGTGATTTTACCTTTAACATATTAAAAATTCAGGACTTCTCCAATTTTCTGTTATCTCCTACCTATTTTTAGGTTAGATTGACTGTAGAATAAGTGATTAATAAACGTATGTATTCCAGCTGTCTTCATTAGTATCGTCCACCAGTTGGCTCTACAATGCTCCGCGCGCCCTCTTTGGTCTCGCAGGTTCGGCATCAGCTTCAGCATCCACACCAACCACACAACTTTCCTACATAGCCGATCTCAGAAGAAAAGAGGCAAAATCGGCTCAGCTACAAGAAGACAAGGAAGCCACAGA
>JAUTXW010004501.1:0-79666 GCA_030620095.1 Kuschelorhynchus macadamiae | reverse complement strand
AATGTAAACGATTGTATTTAATTTATAATATGCTCACGCAGACGACGAATAATGAATAGCTATATATTTCAAGCAATACTTTCTAAACGGCGACCAGAATGGATTGAGTTAAATATTGGAAATTGCGGGTATTACAGTTCTGTTTGCACATAGTAAAATGTATAAACGAACTAAGATATGATCAATAATTCTATTTATTTAAGGAAAACGAGAATGTACCATTTCCATATAGCAACCATGCGGGTTACGTAATATTTGACTGACAGTTTTAACGATTGAAATATGGTTAGTATCTTGTTTTTGTAAACTTGTAGTATTCGCCTTTAAAAGGGTAAGTTTTATATTTCCAATCACACTGTACTAAGCTTCAAAAAATTATTAAAATCCCTAATTATAATACACTTACATTTTCAGCCAGGGCTACTAAGTACTGAAGAAAAGTAGTCAGGTTCCAGTACCTTCAAGTTTTAAAAGTGTTTCATATTATGTTGAGGAACCGATTGCTTAGTATCCAAATAAAATATTCCTTGAACTTATCAAAAGAGCATAATGTCTACAAAGAACGGGGCTATTAGTGTTTTGCAACTGGAACATAGTATTTTAACTGCAGTATTTACAAGACAAATCACAAATTTCCAAAAAGTATCCCAATGATAAGTAAACGGAATAACTTTTCTTTATTCTTACATCTGGCAGACGAGATCAGTTACAGTATCATATTCAAGTTGTAACACACTTGTAGCCCCATGGTTGTTTTTCTTATTATTCTTATTTCTTCCATTTAAAGGAAGACACCTTGATCTATAACATATTATGTTTATTTTGCGTCTTATGGAAAAAATCAAGGTGTAGCCTTTCCAATGACACACACCATTTAATACATGTAAAACTATCTTTACTAAACTTAAGGAACATGAAAGACTTATAAGGTAAAAATAAATTATTGAGTTTGCTGTCTTTAAACACCAGTACTCAACAGGACACTTGATTGATTAATATACAGGATAGCCAGGTTTTTTATCAGTCTCGAGATATTTAAAAGATTAGATAACCTGGGTGGTACCAATAATTACAGTGAGTTACGCATCAGTCAGCATAGATCTGCTATAAATAGATGAACTCTTTTTGATGATGTCGGGAAGTGAATATACTTAAAGGTTCCTCGTGCAGCCGCAGGTGAAACGTCGGAAAGTAATTCTTATCGAAAAGCTAAGACCCATCAAAGCATATACAGGGTGTCCTGAAATTCATAGTCAATATTTTACAGACTAATCTATATCTTAAAAGAAGACAAAAATGTTATGAAAACATATATCTAAAATTGCTTTGTTAGGGATTTCCAGCCCCGAGAACAAGAAGATAGTTTTTCCTAAATATTTTCGAAAGGTTTAAAGACTAGATTATGAAATTTAGATGTTTTGGTAAATTTTATAGACTGAGTCAAATCCTGAACTCAAAGATATTGATACTATATCAAGGGCGCCTCGAGAGGGAAAGGGAGAGGGAAAGGTCGCTATAACTTGTTTTTGCGACATTTTTTATAAATAAATTATAGATAAAATTCCATTACATTATAAAAATATAGGATTTTCTAGAAAAGAAATAAACTCTTGGTTTAATTCGTTGGGAGAGAGACTGATTTAAAAATTGTCGTACATTAAAAAGTGAATGTTTTTTGGGTTCAGAAAATAATAAAATCATTTCGTTTCTACTTTCAACTGAAAATTGTGTCATTAATCAGAAAATCTCGAGATCATTTTTTTAAAAATAGTGTATTCTAACGAATTAAACCCTGAGTAACTTTCTTTTTTAAAAAACCCTATATTTTCATAATTTGGATTTGTTAATTCAAAAAATCCTCGCAGAAAAATTTTTCCTTCTCTTCCTTCTATTCGGAGCGCCCAGATTTATTATCGATATTTTGGAGTTCAGGATTAAACTTAGCGTAGAAAAATTACAAAAATACCTAAATTTCATAACTTATTTTTAAACGTTTCGAAAATATCAGGAAAGGGATATCTTCAGAGGGACCCATTCTCGGGAATGTAGCCTCATAACGAAGCAATTTTCGATATTTGTTTACATGGTATTTTAGTCTTTTCTTATGACATAGACTACTTTGTAAAAATATTGTCTTCTTAATTTAAGGGCATACTAAATAAAAAAAAATTGGTAAATTTCGTTTACCCGATAGTTTTCTCGTTCTTAATCTTTTCGTTTATTAGATATAGTGAAGTGTAACCCCATTTATTTTAGTACATAGTCATTTGGTAACACATAAATATATAATGTTTTTATAATATTTTTATTGTGCACAATTTTGTTCGATCATATGGGATTCGTACCGATATTTTACTAGCTTCTACCTACGCCATACTTGACTTTTGGGCATAATTTAAAATAAATTGGATAAGTAGTTTTTTACACTGATTGTATAAACTTTTTCTTTCACTACCATTTTGTGTCGTCATATTTTCTGGATTCATACCAAAATTTACTACTGTATCCCAATATCAAGTCTAATTTTTGTGCAAAAATTGAAGTCAATTGAATTGACGGGTTTTTTACGTCGATTTGTTCAACAATTCATTTGACCGCCATTTTGTTTCCCTGTCTTGAACTTGTACCACAATTTTACCAGTTTATCTCTATATCACACTTAATTCTTGCACAAAATTTGAAAACAATCTAATATGTAGTTTTTCAGGTTAATTATTTTCTTAGGTCACCATTTTGTTCTGCCTTCTTGGATTCGTACCATAATATTATAAATTCATTCGTATTTAATTTTGTGCAAAATTCAACCCTTGATTTTTGTGCAAAATTTGAAAGATGAAATTGCATAATAATTTTTGGTACGAATTTTTTAGCCCTTCACTGCGTAGTGCCATTTTGTTCCATCAAACTAAATTTCCTCGAAATTTTAGCGAGGCGTCCCCATATAACTCCTAATTTTCGATCAAAATTTTAAATCAGTCGGGTAACTTTTTTTAACTATGCCGCGAACTGACAAACACAGAGACAGACCGATACACATATCGACAATATTGACAAATCACGTCTTTTGCCGTTTAGAAATCCCAAATCGTAAAAATCTATAAAATCCTGGGAGATTGATTTTTCACGATTACAAACATTTTATTTGATTTAGATTGACATAATAAATTTTTGCTAAAGGCAATTATAGTTTATCTTAGGTTTCTCGGAAAATACTTATCACTATGTACCATGAGTAAAAGCACAGTTTAAGAAAAAAACATCAAAGCCCTTATCATATTTAACTCTGATACTGCCATTTTCGTTAATGGTCAAACAGATATACGTTGAGTTGTAAAGAATTCGAAAAGAACGCATATATCTTAAACGACACCTTCAGAATGCTGGCCAGAGGTAGAATATTCTATATAATATGCGGCATTCAATTTAAATTTTGTGAGAATCGAGTTCTGGCGTTTTTCTTTTCTTTTCATGGCTTTATGGCTATTTATATACCTATGGTAATACCACTTTTGTTTGACTTTTTGCTAAAACGAACACCGACACTCTGTTGAACCATACCTCAATAATTTTAATGGCCATTGTGGTGCGACTTTAAATTAAGTTACGGCGATCTGATAACACGCTATGGAAAATATTGGCTGTGAAGTTCAAATAAAAATATTACAGATCCTGTAGATAAAGGTATTTGATGTTTTTGCAGAACCTGTTCAGTGTGTCGATTTTCGGTTTGAATTGAATGCGTTTATTCTTTGTTTTATGTTTCAAAGCCGATTGCGAGTTTTATTGTTACACTAAGCAGAGCTGTCAGTACTTCAGATAAAATGCTTGGAAAATGTAACTTAGTATCTGTACCAAATATATTTATTTTCCGGTAATTCCTGATTATTTTATAGTTACTTCCTCAAAAGTATTTTGAATCTGATACTTGATTTTAAAAAAAAAGTTTATGAAGTATTTATACATTTTAGTTGAAACTAAAAAGTAACTGCGGTACTATCAATCAGAATATATTTCAAATACTGATAAAATTCAAATAGTACTTCAAACATTTTGAAGCTTAAAATCAGTTGTTTTGATTTAACTTGTTTGAATCAACACACTGAATTTAAATTTCTCCTTGCCATAGAATACACACCATAACTGTATTTTCTATTTTATGTATAAAGAATCAGAGGTATTATTTATGTTTATCTAGGTATTTACTCTTTTCCATCTGAGTTGTACTGTACTTAACTTAAAATGACCCGAACAAGGAAGTTTAGATGAGAAACTTAACGTTTTACTGCATTTTTAAGGTAAACCTGATTATGTTTTTTCAATTTTGCTAAAAATTACCATAATATTATTTGCTCTTCTAGAAAATCCTGAATATTCCATACGTGAAGCTCAAAACATTTCCGGCAAGTCATATAGCAAAATTTAACAAACGCTAAAAAGTCACAAATTCCATCCATATTCAAGTGCAAGAATTGACGAACGAAAATATGAGGCAAAGGGTTGAATTTTTATAGTGAATGTATCAAAAAATTCAGGACAATAATAATATTTTGAACAATATAATATTCACCGATAAGGCATCTTTCACAACAGCCGCTGTATATAACAGGAAAAAACATTTTTGGTCTACGGAAAATCCACACAAAATACAAAGGGTTAAAATAAAAATACGAAAGTCGCTTAATGTGTGGTATGGTATGCTCAAAAATAAGGTGATGAGACCAATCTTATATCAGAGATCCCTGGCTGGCCAAAAGTATATGTTTTCTCAATGGTATATGGTTTTCTATTTTTCTGGTATTTCGTTGAATGGAATTTTGTTATTCGAAACGATTAATTATATTCTTGATTTTATTTATTGAAGAAAAAACTCTTCCTCCCGTGTATATTCGTTGATATTTGACTCTTGAACTCTTGCAACGTTATTGTAGTTTGAATTTTAGGACTTTTTCTTCCTCAGAACAACCCATTTGAATTATTTTCTTCAGCAAAATTGAATAAGTAACATCAAGCACAATAATCCATAATTCAGAAATCACGGCTCTTAGGATTAGACAGTGTAAAATTCTCCAATTACTATCCGACGTTTCGCCTTCGACTGCACGGAATAAATGAAAGGAGAATTATGTATTTAGTTGCCATAACTACAATTTTTGAAACAATTGCCAATTCGCATTTTTGCATCATAGTGATGACCAAGGCACACTTAATCATATCGCCGGGAACATAACTGAAATCGCGTTTACCGAAACGATAATATTTAAATTGGCATAGCTAGAAAACGGCTGAACCAAATATCAACAAACTAAGTATATATTTTTAAAATCAGGATAGAAAGATCTATTACTGTAGCTAATGATATACAGGGTGTTCTATTTGAAAAAATATATGTCATATAATTAACTTTATAATTTCACTTTCGAAAGCTTTTTTTTAATCTGAAATATCCAATAGAATAGACAAGAAACTTTACAACTTGTATTTAAAGTTTTTTCTAAACCCTATAATTACGGCTCTAGGTTGGAGTCATAATATAAAGAATCACCCCATACATCTGGGCCTGTTCATGATAATACATCAAAAATACCACCTTGGAGCAGACCTGCACCATAGTGTCGATTTTACCAGGGTTAATATAATAATTATGGAAGAAAATCTATTCTTCATATAGCAACGGACCTTAAATTAAAATATAATTAACGTTAAGAAGTGAGCATATATCCATCCTCCATAAAACCCGAACATAAAACGATTTTCTTTAATATATGTAATATACTTCATAATCTCACTCACGCTCAGAAACAAAATCTGTTTATTGTCTTAACAGGGTGACAGCCGTCATAAACCACTATAAGGCTAACTTTAGGTTTACCCAGAAGTTAGCATCATGCGATAGATAATTAAAAACTAAGGAACTAAGGAAAGTGTAAACCATTTTGATCCGATTCAACCCGTTTAGATTTTACAGTTAGTTAAAGCGTTCAAAATATCAAATTTGAAACGTCAATATTTTAAAAACAATTAAATTTAGGTATAGAATATTATATCTAAACTGTGTTTAATTTTACGTAAAATCCACAAATAAAATAATAAACAGAGTGCCCATTTAAAAAAAGAGTTGACATCAAATGACCATAATTAAAGGTCAAGGTCAAAAATAGTACTGGCATTTTGTTTTCCTCTCGACACCAATAAACTTTTATTTGAAAATTTTTTTCTAAAACATCTTTTTTAAAATAAATCACTGTCTCAAGTTAAATGACTCACCCGTTATAATGCAGTGGTTGGCAAAGTTGTTCACCTCATTTTACTCTTAAACATATTCTCTAAAGTCATCTTCGTTAACCCTTAACGTGGAAAAACAAACAAAGCACAGTCTTATCGAAGCTGCAACCACTAAGTCTGGAACGTACTGTTGCTGCATTTTTTCATGAGATGTGACTCAGTATAGCAGTTTTCAAAATGGAAGGTAGAGTTGTCCAAGCGCATATTCAGGAATTCTGCTACGGTATTCCACATTTTTTCTAGTGACGACAATCAGAATACTGGTTAATAGATATTTTCTAGTATGGCGTTTCGCCAAAAGGAATATCTTTGAACCTTTAGGTCTCACTCATTTATTAAGTGTATTACCACCCTGAAACCAGAAATCTTGGCCCTTCAAGCATGGGTGACAATAAGTTTTCCCAGACCTCTTGAAGTGGAAACTTAAATATCGACCCAGTAAAAAAAATAAGCTTAAAACTCAGCGAGACTCCATGTCGAAATATATTGCGACCCAGAACCAATTGATTTGATATTTTTCTATGCAGCAGACATTAGTCCCTGTTTTAATTTAAATTCACTATCAGTGCGTATAACAAATTTAATACGTGGTAAAAATTGTTACTTTGGTAATATAACAGTTATTTACTAGTAAAAAATAAATTTAGTTAATTTTTGGAAATTCTATATTATAATGACCCGATTTTTTACTACACCATTTTAAATATAATTAAAATTTCCCTATAAGCATGTATGTTTTTAATATAACTCATAAATGGCTGGGATAGGAAAAAAATTGTATTGTGCGTCAAATTTTGTTATCTTTAATTTTGTATATACATATGGAGCCCATTTGCCTCACAGATTTTTAGTATAATCTTCTCCAAATATTTCCGAACATAGCGCACAAGTCAAAGAAAGGGCGGATTAATATCTGTCTACATTTATGAACATATTAACTATGAAGCTTCCTCGCGGTCTCGCTACGACACCTAACCTGCTACTAAACTGGTACCGATCCATCCAAATATATAACAAAATATCCATAATAAACTACGTAAAAGAAAAGATATTACATTGTCAACATTAATAAGAATCGCCAATATATATTAATGTACAATTTACTTATTTGGATCTTGTTGACAGTATATTTTAAGGGCTTTAGGTAAAGTGAAAGCCGGGACCACAATTCAAGCGTTTTTATCTTGGATTCAATATGATTTCACCGCATTTTAGTTTTACCGGGTTTTTCATAATCTACTTTTACATTTTAAATTAATACCCAAATCAACGCCACTAAAACAGGTTTATTGCTTTAATTTAGTTTCAATAGCTATCCCTCCAGAGCACATCTGTTACTGTAAGCCAATAAAATAAAACAATCGGTATAATTTTATTTCTAAAGCCATTTATATACGTTAAGGTGAAAGATGCACAATAAAACTAAACAATACCGTTCGAGAGTGGAATGCTAAAAGCCGAACATCGAACCTATACTAAGATTAGGGGCGAGTGTGGTCTTCGGTAAGAGTGAACTTAAAATTTAGCGGTATTGAACACGGGGTTTAAATTGATTTTCCTAGCATAATAGTATATATAAGGACCCTAGTAGAAAGGGGTCTTAAATTGCTCTAAAGGTGAGTAAATTAAGAAAGTGTAAAGGAGTAATGAATTTTGTTTCTGGTGCAATTAATTAAGCTCTTTCCAGATAGAATAGAATATTATTATACTTTATTTTACTATAACGTAATACCGCTATAAAAATACTTTTTTTTAAACTACTTTTATATTTTTGTATTAACTAATGTCCGATAGGATTAAACGAAAACCTTATAAATAAACTTTCGGTTTATTTACAGGGTCTAGTCTTTTGAGCGCGTCTATTGACTGTTTTTAAAGTTTATGAAACTACTTTAAAATTTTTTATTAACTAATGTCCGATAGGATTAAAAGAAAAACCCTGTAAATAAACTTTCGGATTATTTACAGGGTCTAAGATCTATGTATGAAAACGATCAATTATTTCCAAAAGTAAGAAAGCTATCACAAAATATATTAAATATAAAAAATTAACGGGTTTGAAAAATCTATTGGAATAAAGAAAAACTAGTTATAGTAAAACCCATGAATTAAGCCATAGTAAAAAAAAGGTTTTAAGCGTATTATATACGTATTAATTAGGCCTCTTTCTGCTGCTTATAATATAATTGATTTGTTACCTTTATCTTTAAAGACTAAACGTGTGAAAAAATGTGCCGTAAGAGACAGTGAATTAGAGAAACGGTGGACTCTCAAACGCATAATGAAGTCAATTATAAAACATTGTCTCTTATAGCAAGATTCTCAAATTTCTCGGATACTTTTACATATAAAGGTATTGAACCATGTGTAATCAAAAAAAATTGAACAATTTAATGGACATAGAACATGCAGTTTTAAAAATGTATTTTTGCTTTGCCTTGACTGTATGAATAATCCTGTTTAAGTAGATTTCCTTTGCGCCGAAATATTTATAAAAACCTTAAACATTTTTACCCGAATGCATATGCAAAGGAGGGTAATGTGTTTCACAGTCATAGATGTATGAATGTCATGAATATACCTATTAATTGTCTATTAACGCCTGAACTAATTGTTGTAAATAGTTGTAAATGTAAGAATGATTTGTTTTAAAGATTTTATAATATAACTTTTATTATGTTATTAACAAAATTTTTTAAAAAGTGACTTTTAAGTGTAGTGATATAACAAATTGGTGCAGTCGTGGTAGGATCTAGCCACGATCACAGAAAAAGAGCGTCCTAGCTGGAAACGAGTCTTTCACCGGAAGAAGAAAAGAAGCTCCTTTTGTGCATTGCGGCGACACACGCTTAGCAAAACAGGTATCTAAGGAAGAAACATATAATAAAGCCCTGCTAGCTCAACTGCTAAGAACACGACTATTTTTGTAAATAACAGTAACGACCACGTTTCTATTAAAACAATACTGAATACCGATTCAAATATTCAAAATCGATTTAAAGTTTTATTAACTAGCAATTAATCTTTGTTATTTCTTTTAATGATATCTGTATTTATTAGTGCAACGAAATTATTTTGTTAATAAGGAACTAATCAGTTTTTCGGCTGATATCAAATATGTATATCAGTTAATATTTAAAAGTAACAAAATTAATCGATTATTCTGTCAATCAAAAATTAGTTAATAAAAACTATTTATTTTATGTTGGTTTGCATACTGTCTATCAACATAAAATTTTAAATATTAATCTATGCTTTGTATCCTTTTGATATTTTTTGTGCTAGTGTTTATTGATATATTGAGCAAACGTGGTTAACGAAAATGCCGTCAAGAGTTATCTTTGAATTTGAGGGTGATGAAACATTTCTGTAAATCTTTACACTTATCTGTGATTCTGCATATGATCTGTGTAGAGCTAACCAAAAAGACATTTTAGTGACTCACATAAAAAAATTGAGCTAATGAGTTCTCGAAACCCATTTCCTTATCCTAAAATAAAACAACTACTTAATTTTTATTTCGTAGATAAGCAAGACCTATCTTCTTTAATATTTAAAATATTGACCAATTTGATCAACCGAATTACGATGACTATCTGGATTTTCTTACCACTTTTAACTAGAACCATCCGCCCAATCGAAGGACTTTGAATGTATAAGCCATGACGGAAATTCAAAATCAAATACAGATTCTCAATTTGAATAATATAAGTAAAAACCCAAGTTAATAAAGTGTTGAAGCAAGGAATTATAAAACCCTGCGTTTCACCTTGATTATCTCCAGTTTGAGTCGTCCTCAAGAAACTTTATTTCTCGGGCAAACAAAAATGGAGAATAGTCATATATCATCGCAAATTAAATGGGTCCATGATAGATAAAAATTATCCGCTGCCTACTATTTCCGATCTTCTAGATTAGCTAGGCAAATGACAGTTCTTCACAAATCTGGATCTATCAAAATGTCCTTTTGCCTTGAAAACAACGTTGCGAACAATTAGAGGCAACTTACCTCATTATTGATTTTGACAGATTCTCTTCAAGCTTTCGAGGAAATAAAACAATTATTAGCTTTTCCAATCCAATTTTGACAACTTTAACTACTGACAACGTATGATGATGGCGTATTTGCGATAGGTGACATACTTCCTCAAAGTCCAATTGGCAAAGATTTACCAATTAGTTAAGCCTATAGGACGTTATGTAAGCCGAAACGATCTACTCGGTAATAAAGAGAGAACTACTTGCAAAAATGTGGTCCGTAAAATATTTTTATACATACTTAGTTGGAGGAAAGTCCATTCTAGTCACAGACCATTATATCTATCATAAGATTCCCGATGATATTTTAAAAAGTAAACGTAGGTTTTTAATTCAAAACGAATAACTATTTTCTGCAGCATATCGACGAAAAAACTTCATTATTCTCATACCTTTTGACCCAGAAACTGTCAAAAACCACAATTGACCAGGTATAATAAAAGACGTCCAAAACTTCTTTAAATTTCGAAAACCTGACCAAAAGTAACAACCTATCGTACATTCTTAAGCAGTTCTTTAGTCGTAACGGACCACAAGATCTTTTGAAAGACTAAATATAGATATATTTAAAAACTCAGCTCGAAGCTGAGCCCCGATATACGGGATAAATTAGCAAAATTTACTCAAACATACCTTCTAGAAGATAAGAAGCGAAATCTTTTTTAGCCCCTTTTTGTATTCTTTCAATATTACGGAACCCCATTGCCTCTTCTATTGCGATTAAGGTCAAGAATTTAAAAACAGCTAATGAACGTGAACTGTAACCTAACTTTTCTAGCGTAAAACTCCCACAATCCAACAACTCCATTGAGAGATTTCATGTAACATTGAAATCAAACTGAAAACTCTGACAAACTCCCGTTTCGTATCATCTCTTAAGCAGTGATAATACCAAAAATAAAACGCACCGTTTCATACCTAAGAACTTATTTTTGTACATTCTTTATCTAGACCACCTAAATACCAGTATAATCAAAACATCTTATTTCCGAGACAATCGCCTGAAATAGCTTATAAAACGGATCGAGCTAGAACATCCCAACAAAGAGGAAAAGCCAAAGAGAGTTTTGATCAAAACTTCTTTGCCCTTAAAAGTATAAAGTGGTGGTTAATGTATATACTAAAGAATCACAATGGCCCGTTCGAGATACTCGAAATTTTACAAAATTCCAAATTCTACTTAACCCTGAAACAAAACAAAAATCTAAAATAATTTTTTCCTCTCAAATTCTATTAATCTCAACGAGATACTTGACGAATAAGTAACAAAAATTTATTCATTTATAAAAAACACATTAAACGATGTTATCAACGCTGTTAATTTTCCATGTATAAACATTTTAAACAGCTTAGTAATCGTTCCAATAATGTAAAAGATAGAAATTATCATATATCGAGTTTTAAAAAAATTTTATTTTTAAATTTTAAAGCAATTTTTTAAGGTCTGCTTTACTGACGTGACGTCAGGATAGATATTTTGACAAGACGGACTTTTTTTTTTAATCCGAAATGTGTCCCGAACTTCGGAAATATCTTCTTAAATGTTTTTTTTTTTGTAGTGGCAGTAAAAATGGATAGAGATCGGAAAGGACAATATTTTGTTTGAACCCTACCAAACTTTGTAAGTTCTATCGTTTATTTCCAATATTCCAAATTTTGTCTACCAAATGAACTAATTAATAATAAAAATAATAAATAGGGGATTCACAAAATATTTTTATTTTTCTTTTTGCCTTACCTTGGGTACCTTTTGCAGGATCTCTTTATTAGTAAATGAACTATTCAAAGTATTGACCCTGTAGAGTAATAGAGTGATCTGACCCATTCCTCAAAAAATAAAACTTTTTGATATGTTTAGGTATGTATAATGTGACATCTCGGTCCAATAAAATATATTTTTGGAGAAAGTAGCTTATAACCTTACATTCATAATAGCATATTGTGTATGAAGTTAAGGCCATAAATCACATGAGTGTAAGTGTACACTTAAATTTACTGCCATTGAAAGTTAATTTTCATACAAATACTTCACATGATGACTGACCAGCGATAAACCAATTTGAGCCGTGCGAAATGATTTTACCCAGCATGCAAAATTAGTCATTTTCATATTTACAGGGCGAGTATTTTTTTGTAAGTTTTTATAATAATTGTATTATTTACGACGCGCGTTACGTTGGAGCCCGAACGTTAACTACCTAAAATATTCATTTTGCAATAGTTGCACAAAAAAAAGTTGTAATATCCACAACATATAGGCTAGTTGTTTATACTCCAAAACAACACCGATTAAACAAACAATCTAAGAGAAAAAAAAATGGGTTATAATGTTTGCCATGGGGAGCTATCACAAAAGTAAAAACGTTCCAGTTATTTATTTTTGTTCTGTTTAGGGGAGTTTTATTTGATTTCGCATTGTGAGGACAAAGTGTCATTAACATCCGGCGTTGACGCTCCGTCGTTGTGCCTCTCCTGATACTCAGCTCCGCTGGTCTCAATCTTGTAGGTATTTAAAAGGCTACAGAGGAGTTGTTTCGAGGGGTACTCTAGCTGAAGTCCGAATCTCGGGTTTGGACCCGGAAGATTCGCATCTGACACCCCTAGACATGGCATCTAACTAAACACCCCGTATCCACTGTGATGTACAGGGCAATTTGTTATGAATGCACCACCCCTTTACATATTTAAAATCAATTTTGGATCTTTTTTTTTTAAATAAAATTTAATGCAAAATATCTCTTCTGCAGAAACGGTTTGTGGTGAGTGTGGGAAACGAACAAGTAACAATCGCGATAAATATTTTTAATAGAAATAATATTATACTTTGGATTCCTTACAAAATTATAAGTATTTCATATGTCAAATGTTTAGTTTACATATATTTATTTCTATATTTGTCCTAATAAAAAATCCAAAAAGCATAGAGTAGCCCTTAAGAAGATTCGAGAAAAAATATAACAAAAAGTTGACTAGATAATTAAGTTTAACAGCAATATTTTTAATTTTATAAGTAATGCTCAAGAGAGAGCAGCCTGGAAATTTTTTTTGTCTGCAGTTTATCTATAAACGAATTTTTAACTTTTTAGATAGTCCTCTTTAGCGAAATCCAAATTTATTGTTTAAACATATAATTTTCGATATAAGTATTAGTTAATATTAATAACCAAGGAAAATTACTAAAAAAATATATTTTTGTAACTAGGATAACTAATAATTTTTTGAACCTAACACCATAGTGAAAATATCTTGCCAATGTTCTGTTACATATTAGCATTTTCAAATTGCGATTCCTGTTTAATTTTTTTCAAAGCCAGATCAAAGGACGCTTGGTTTACTTTCAAAAGATAGGTTTGATTTTCTTTTTAATGACTATTATATTATACAAGAATTAATAACTCCTTTTAAAAATAAACGAGAAATTGGAAATGTACTTGACCATAAGAAAAAATTAGTGAGACAGATAAAATCTTTTTCTAAAGACTAAGGTATCAAACCCATTATAGTTGGAATCAAGAAAAAGATACCCAACTACTGAAGTAAAATTTACCCGGTATCCTATTGCCCTTAATAACAAATAAAATTTAAATGTATATTTAACTTTTAACAAAATTAAAAAGATAATTAGCAGAAAAGTTAAGCTTTTGATTAATAAAAACTAAGTGTCCAATGATCCAATCAAATCGTTGTCAAGATTTTTTCTCTACGGTTTAAAGTAAAAAAAATATTAACAGCCACACCAATAAATTTTTACTGGTTCGGGTTTTACTACGTAAGCAACATTTATTAATGCTATATGTTTACTACCCTCATTAAAGCTGCTAAAAAACTACTTATTCAATTTAACTCTACTGCTTCATCGATTTTTTGAAATTTTTCACAAAAATCAAAATTTATAAGAGATGGGCTAGTAAAATTTTTGATACGAACCTGAGATGGCGTTGAAATTTGCAGAAAAATTAAGTGGACAACAGGGATGAACTGGTATAATTTTGTCAATCCTATACGGCAAAACAACCTAGCAGTCTAATTAAATGTTTAAAAAGTCGGTAAAATTTCATATTCTGGAAACCAAACACATTACTTTTATGAAGGAATAAAATAATAAAGTCATATTTATTTTTTTTATTGATTATGTAAATGAAATTTTAAAAAATAATAAAATCAAAATACATTAACAACAAGTAAAAACGCAATTTTTAAAAATTGTTTACTGAAGAATCGAAATAAGGTTTTATTTAAAGTATAGATATGATAAGTGAATGAATGTTTATATGTACATATGTATGTATCTTACATCTAGACAAAAAAGAAATTCCGGAGATAATTGTTAGATTATGAGAATGGAACAAATGTACACCACAAAAATGTAGCAAAAACGGTAAAAGATAAATAATATGAAGAAAAATAAATTGTCTATATAGTAATATATTTCGTTTGCGTCGTAATAAAACAGAAGTTTTGTTTACTTTGGTACAAACATGATTAAAGCCCTTTTAACTAAAATTCAATTCTCTCATTATTAAGAAATAAATATTTATATGTCTATAAACGTATTACCAAATGATTATATGCATATATATATATATATATATATATATATATATATATATATATATATATATATATATATATATATATATATATATATATATATATATATATATATATATATATATATATATATATATATATATATATATATATATATATATATATATATATATATATATATATATATATATATACATATATATATATATATATATATATATATATGCGATGTAAAATTTATTACAAAAGAAGTTCCTGGCAAAAGCCCACCTACTATATTTTTCTCTAAACTTTAGGATGAAGAGCTAGTGAGCTACAACGCTTTAAAATGTTTACTCGGATATCGCGTACATTAGAAAATGGAGTAAGCAACAAATAAGTTTTTTCGATTTAAAGAAAATATCGTATTGGATGTATTTGTCCAAGTTAATTACGGGGAAAAAAAGCGAAAATTCCAGTTTAAAAAACTGACCTCGACCAATTTTCTTTTTTGAAAATTTGGCTGTTATCTTTAAAACAAAGCGTATTTCAAGGTCGCAACTTTTTTCCATCTTGCCAGAGTGAAAGTCCATTTTTCGAAACCTGTTTGTCGTACGGACTTTTTTTGTAATAATTAGAAATAATGACCTTGAAAAGACAAAAATCTTTTTTAGATGAAGATTTTTTAGTATACAAAAAAATTCAATAAAATTGTGGTAACTAAAACTTGTACTGTAGTTATGATATGATAAAAAATATGATGGATGCGACCAATATATACGTACTAAATTATTACCCTTTATAGGGATCAAAATATTTAAAATGCAGCCCCAATCAGTCTTTACAAAGTTAAGCTTGATTTCTGTTGATGGTAGAAGTGTTAATAACCTAAGAAAATGTATTATTAATATTTAACTTTGCTTGGTTCAAAACCCGTAGAGCGCATTCTATATAGGGATATGAATTTTTACTGCGTCAGTTCCTCACTGGCTGCCGCACTGACGAAAACCGACTATAAAGTTATATCTTGTATCTACTTAATTAGAAAATATATGCTTAATATGGAATTTGCTTACGCTCAGACAGAGTCATTAAACTGTCAAGACCGAGCTCTCTATGTCGTATTTTATATATAAAAGGTGTCTCAATACGAAATAGTTTAATCTCCATAATGCTGTCACTGTATCTGCAAATTGCAACGCTTTACATATTGCTCCTCAATATTTAATGTTAAGAAATCCCAATACATTTTATTTTCTATTTTCGTTGTTTATTATATAATGTTATTAGGAATAAATACTGATATTTTTCTAACCGCTAAACAACTTTAACTATCTACTTATAGTTAAATCGGCTCTTTTTACCGAATGGCATACAAGTCATTGTTAACTCGTAGTTGGAATCCCTGAAATGAAGAGACCGGTTTTTGGAATTTGTAAAATTTTTGTTAAACAAATGCGACTTCAAAAAAGATTATAAAAAAACTACTAAAAAAATAAAACATGACATAATTACGAGAAAAACGTAAACAATAAACTCTTGGAAATTCAAATGAGTATCTTAAATATGCTGTAATCTCCAGTAAAAAATATCACTAAATAGATTCATAAAATGGAACCACAAAAACAACTACTTCGTAGGCTAATACCACGACCGGTATCAAATTACAGTGTTAACTCCTGGATCTCTTTGGAAGCAATAGCGGTAATATATTTTTATTACATTTCGTCAAATAAAAATATATGAACATTATTGTTCCCAACGAAAGTCAGGAGTCTACAGTGTAATTCAGTGCCTCTTTTGGACTATACTCAAATTCTTATACCTGAAAGCCCAAATAACAAAAAATGGATCTTGCCGACGTCCGTGTTAATCCCTTCGATTTACAAAAAACACATGAACACTTATTTATCACATATATAGTGAATTCTGTCCTTAAGCGATACCAGAGGTAATAGTAAATAAAGGTCTGGTCGAGCAGACAGATTTTTCAAATTTGTTACATCAGCACTAAAAATGTAATATATAACTATTTTAATAAATGCTGGGAGTTGGCAGGAATGCCTTTAAATTCAAACACGATTGAGAGAAGTAGCGATTATAAATTACGTCTATTAGCTGTTAGAGAAAATATTACCTTATTTTTTTCTATAAATCACACTCATTATATCCGAGGAGTAAAAAATTATTTACAAGATATTTTAAAATTACCTTTAGAAGTTGCACGTGATATGAATGCTGTATGTCAAACGCAAGTACGGAAGGTAAATTAAATTTGTTCAGCACTAGGATGGTCTCAGAATTATCCTTCAGCAGTTATTGGAGGCTGAAATGAAGAAGCTCTACATTTTCTTCATACCCCGCAATACAATTCCACTCTACAGGTAGCATAAATTTTCACAATTAATGGACGCAATCCATAAAGGCGAAATCCATATTTAGAATATCATCAAGTATTTGAATGCTCATATAAAAACAGGTGAGCTTGCTGATAAAACTTCGTTCGAATGCCTATTTAATATTATAGAAAATGGATCGATTCAATTAACTACGTACGAAAATGAGCAATTTGTGCTGAAAAGTAAAAAGTTATCCGATATTATAAAAAGAAATAGTTTTACAAGTTTCAAAAAACTCCTACAAAAAAAGGAAAAAGTATTTCCAATGAGAAGTTGCAAAATGCATTATTGTTATTAAGAAATATTGTAGTACTGCAAGTACACCTTTGATACAGACGGATTTTACACAAAATCATCAAAATCTGAACTCACTCTTGAAACTGATAAACAACGAACAATAAAGTGTGGGTCAAATTCCCGCCAAGACGTTATAAATTTAAATACTCCTAAAATGTATGTTGTTAATGGCATTGCGCTTGTTCATTAAATCCATTTAAAAAATTTCAATATCTTTGGTGATTATCCTCAGTCAAATGTAAAATAAATACTTAGATTTGTGTTTGATAGATATGATAATATTTCGATATATTTTTTGCCTTAAAGTAGAAGCTTTATGGACTAAAGGCTAAGTCAATTAAAACATTATAATCTCCAGTCATTGTTAAAAAAATCCACCAAACTGTAAAAATTTTCTTTCAAGCATTGAAAATATATTACAACTTGCGACGTACACTGAGCATCGAACATTGACTCTATAGACAATTTGGTGAAAATATTATTAGGCGAATGATTGTTTTCTTAGATTTTATTTTTTTAAAAACTATTTTTTCCCGCTTTTTTAATATTTGGCTCCTCAAAACTACTTAATTACCAATTTGATTATGCCTCAATTTGGCCAATACGTTAGACAAAGATGGTACCTACCTATAAAAGTATAAGAAGCCGTGAACCAGAAGTTTAAAGTGGTTTTTATTCAGTTTTTGACGTATTGTATTTGAACGAAATCACTTTGTTATGATGTGATTCAGGATAGGCCTCAAATGATTTTTGAACAGCTGTTGAATCTTGTTTGTAATAAAATCAAGTCATATCTTGTAATTTTTCAAATTATTATAATTTTATATGCAAATAGATAAAACTACTTTTTGCCTTACTTTCATCATTACATTTTTTAGGTTTTCACTGTTATTTGCTATTTCTTTCTAATAATAATCAATATTTTCATTGTTGAATAATTTTATTGAGATTGCTTCTCAAATACTTTACAGTGACTATGACCAGCGCAGGTTCATTAATATTTAACAGTGTAATAAAATAAAGCCAACGATTTAACCACGGATTTATTATACTCCTTTATTCACAGCACTATTCTAATCTTAGCACTAGCCAGAGTATCCTCAAATACCAACCTTCTTTGAAACAAATTGTAACACCAAAAACTGTATATTTTATTTAAATAATATTCTTCGAGCCGCAGGGGGAGGCGGTTTACGGGGGTTCAAAGCCCTCCATCGTTCAAACAAGAACTAAAGTAATTAATATTATGTTAAATTGTGCTCCATTTGAAAATCTTTTCTTGTCAATTTTAAACCCCCATATCTCCATTTTTATAGAGCATTTTATAGCATGCAAATTTTAATATATTACTTCAATAAAGTTAACCAGTTTTACAATTACACTATAATCTGGAGTATTATTAAATCTCTAGGAGAGGAATTATGTTACTTTTGCAGGAGTAAGTAGTATCCGTATTTTAACTAAAAAAGCTCTTTGATAGAAATGAATGAATTACAGGAAACAATAAGGTGTCAAAATTCCATTTACTTTTCTAGGGACTGGTTTATTCGAAAATTATAACAGACTTATTGTTAAATAACTAAGGAGTACTTTTTTCAAGCTCTGGCTTTGATTGCTAATAAGATAATTTGAAATCCTCTTTTTAATGACTCTTTCGTCAAACCATCTGCACCTATTTAATGGTCAGTTTAATGTGCTGCAGTGGGATTGGCATTTTTATTATTACACGATTTGTTAACAATTTAACCATCCCATGTCTGAACAAAGGCAACATGAGTATTGTATATTATTTTTATTAAATCATTCTTTTATTAAAAAGCCGGATATCCCGACGTTTATATTATACCGGAACTGTAAACTGTTTTGTTTAATATTGATGCTGCTATATGTGCAAGGCCGTTTTGTCAGGTGTAATATAATGGTGGGTGCCGCACTTGGTTAATTTATTATTCTATTATTGTTTGATATGATAATTTGTTTAATATGTCGTGATGTTATAACGCGCAGTAGTTTCATCCCAATGATTCTAATACCATTAATTTTCAGAATGGCTAAGCCATATAATTTGCGTCCTTTTTATTCATTGTTATTATGCATAATTCTCGGCGTTTATCAGATTAAACCTTAAAATAGGTAGTTATAATGTATGAATATAATAATAGTAATTATTATTATATTGATCAGATAAGTAAATCATTACTAGCGTTGATATACTATAGGCTAACGTGTCGTTTGCAGTCAATATAATGTTTGTATATATTATCAGATGCATTCAATTGACGACGGGTAACGGAGTTGACAATTAAATATATATTTAAATAAATAATGCGTTCATTATTACAAACTATCAAAAATTGTTTAAATTCATAAATGACACTAAGACACTCTTCTATTAATTAAAATATTTCTATGGTATCTATAATATTCCTGCTTCTGTATATAAAACATGACTTAAAAAAAAAGAAAAGCACTACTCAGGTGGCAAAAAAGAAGCTGGGTGGAAAAACGGATATGCGTTATATAAAATAAACAAAATTTATATCAAAATTACATCCTATATTATAAATAGACGTCTACTATGGTGACCAGTACTGTTTATTTGGATCTGGTTGCTACTATACTATAAAATTCAGTTTTACAAAAATCCGTAAATTGCCTTTTACCCTGAACTTTCCTCGTAACGAATTCCACTGCACACATAACACAGTTTATATTTACATATAGTTATGGTAATAACTTTCTTATACAAATAACGCTATGTGTCACTTTTCTTGCTAAAGAGAAAATTTCATGTGGAATTTTTATATTTTTATAGCAAAGTGCTCACAACGTAAATTATAATCTCTCGTATTATTACAATTTAGATTTAGTTTTTGTTTGATATTAATTTATTTTTATTTTTTTTTGTATGTTTATTTACTTAATCCATAAAATAATCAATTATGATATTTATTTTTCTCCATTCAAGATCTTTATTCTGGAAAATGGACTTTAACGACTTTTAGAACATTTTATTAGATGGACATTTTATTTTGCCAAATAAAATTGACGAATTTTTACCGGTTTCAGGCTCGATTATTGTGCAAATTTTTAATTTAATTGAATAAGTAGTTTTTCGTTACTAATATTTGAAACATTTAATTAGGCCGTCATTTTGTTTGACCATAATGGCTCCCCACAAACATTTTGCTAGTTGATCCCTATTACACACTTGATTCTTGCGCAAAATGTGAGGTAATTTGGATTAGTGGTTTTTTAGTAATAATTTTTTGAACATTTCATTAAAATCTTAACATGTCGTCTCCCTATGACCCTTAATTTTTGACCAACATTTTAAGTCAATGAGATAAGTAGTTTTTTAGCTATGTCGCGAATTGACCGACAGACAAGCAGACAGACCGACGGAATTGAGAAAACATGTTTTTCGACATCTAGAGAACCTGTGATAATTTTCACAATTGCAATACTTTTGTCTTACGAGGAAGGCAAAAACGGAGGGAACTAATGCTTTACAGTTACCTGGAATATTATAATTGTTCGTAACCTCGTCACGTTGCTCCTTGGTTTCATGAAGAGGTTTGCCTTCGTTATTGTCAAAATCTGGTTTTAAACCTAAGATGTTGAAGTCCTGTTTTGGTTGTTGTTGGCTTGATTCGCCCTCCACTATGTTTATTTCTGGCTCCAAGGGAGTTTGTGTAACTGTAGGAGTTGTTTGTATTTGGTCTAAAGTTGTTGGATTGAGGGTAACAGTGTTTTGTTTATACAGTTCATCTTCATACGAGTCTGAAAAGAAAAACAAATACCGACCCTCAGTCCAATCCACTTTAGTTGCATTTATGTATTTCAATTATTTATTACTTATTTTAACATACATATATAAAATCGCTGGATTTTATATAATAAAGAATGTTTTAGAAACATTCGTAATAATTCTCAGGGCCAAAAATCCAAACAAATTAATCTCCTAAGCTTTTAAACGTAACACCAGACTCTCTTACATAACTATGAAAATTGACTGATTTTTCCCATATTTATAGGCAACGTACGTCATCCTATATTCATATTATAATCGAAATCGCCCGATTTCATTATATTGCCTAAAAATAACAATCGTTATTCGTTATTATTTTACTAGTAAGTCTATAAATCGCACAATTTTATTTATTTAAGCTATCAGGAGTGACACACGTTCTCCTATATATAAACTAGGAAAATGTTATGTTTTGTTTAGGATTTAACGTACCTTTTTCTGAGTTAATTATAAACCCTAATTTTTGATTATGCATTCTGATTTGGTTCTGCCTATAATTAGAATGTCCTCCAGATAAAAAACAGTTATAATGTATAGGTATAATACCCATAAGTCGAAGTTTCCTTGCCAATGGTTTAAGAAGTTTGGTAAATATATACGGGGCTATGTTAAGACCGAACGGTAAACACTTAAATTGATATAAGCAATCATTGAATTTAAATCTCTAGAGATAGTTTTTGTATTTTTTCTTTATCGCTACTAAAAAGTATGTATTTTTAAGATCTATTCTTAAACTTAATATGAAGCGATCTGTCCCATTGAAGAATCCTACCTGAAGAATCTTGTGTTGAACAATGGGAAGAATATAATGAATCACTGAATTTTATTTGTTATTGCATTTCACGCTGTCTTTTAGGTTGCTTAATTTTACTACTCTTGTCGACCTTTCTAGGTGAATTAACCCTTTTTAACATGTTAACGCACTTTCTAACACAATTGTTATTGTTGTCTGCGAAGTCGATTGGATGCCGACAAGCACGAATATGGAATGTCGCAAGCGATTGCCGGTTGGGAGTGTCAGGCGGGAAGATGAATCACTGTGATTGTAAATTTTAAATTAAGATTCGTGCTGATATCTAGATTTTCGGAAACTACACTATAATAATTATATCAAGGACAAACGACGGAAAATTAAACAAATTCTAGTGCTAAAAGGCACAGAATAAAATGAACGTAAAAAATATTTTTAAAAGCTTTTATTCATCAACTATTGGAGAAAAAAGTAAAAAAATAATATTTAGTGTATGAAGTTAGATAGTAAAGCTACAGAAGAACCCCATCCTAGCTATCAAAGGCACAAGCAGTACATACTAAATAATATTTAAAAATTTACGTAAACACAGAACTTTTAAAAATTTTAATTTTGTTATAAACGCCAATGGTTGTATCTGCTGTTGGCACTCAAGGTGCCCAATCGAATTCCAAGTGGAGACAAACATTTTAAAATATTTTTAATACGTTTCTTATTGATGGGTAGGTGGTTGCCCGCTTCAACAATAATACACTAAAATCTCCTGTTAAATAACGTCGTTCGAATTTGACGATAATCTGTAGGCTGTTGATGATTTCGTCCTGCTATATTTTTTTTTATTTAAAAAATTATATAAAAAGTTTGAAGTGTTTATCCTTTTTAAAAAAAAAGTAATTTTAAATATTTATTTTTTCATTTTCAAGGGCTATTTCATCCTCCTAGAGCTACCCTAGGTAATAACGTGTCTTGTGTACAAATGGTAAAAGAAATTTGACGTGTTTCGCAATTTCTTCAATACTTTTATTTAGAGCGATCCTGTATTGTAAAAAAACTATCTTGTAGACAAAATAATATTTTCATTTATTTCCAAATAATGTTCAGATACCCAAGATATAAAAACACTCTATTTTGACAAATGATTGAATATAGCAGCACAAACTCGGAAATAAAAGAGGATAAGGGAATGCTGTCATAGTAAATGCAGAATTAAGACTTATTAGGTCGTTATATTAAACTAATCAAATGCTATTTACAATATCCAGGCAAAATAAAATTATAAGAGTGATATACTTATTTGGTATAATCAAAAAGATAATCCTTATTTTATCAAAGTATAATTTTTGACCAATAGAAAGTTAAGTATATTATGCAACTGTACTACTGCAATTTAGCAAAAAGCTTTACAAAAATCTAAACATTCTTTACATTCTTTGTATTAATTGAGTTTATGAAAAATATTTTTCATAATATTTATTTAATGACTTTTTATGGTATAATATTTGTGAGTAACAAAATAACCTAATAAGGGACTGAATAACTAAAATATAAATATCGTCTTTTAAATTTTAAAAGCTAAAAATTTCGAAATTTTTCTTTCATGTAATAAAACAAAAAGCTAAATAATAAATTTTTTTTTTAATTTTTTAAAACTTTTATTCAAAAAGTTATAATAATATTCAGCAAGATTTATAAAATATAAGTTCTCTTCCGCTGAATTCTTTGTTTTCTATGTTTACCAACGGCTATGACGAATTGGTTTCTCCTATTAAAAAAAATATCAAAATATAAAAATCATCCCTCAATTAGTAAAGGGTGATACTTAATTTAACACCATATTTGGTCGGCACATAGTAGAAGAAAATAGACTGCAAATCATTGTATTCAGAAAATATTAAATTTGGGGTGAATACAGGTAGCAAGAAATATTCAAGAAGCTAATAAGATTTTTCAACCGCAGTACAATAAATATTTTCAATTAATCAACCACGTGCCGTCAAAGTTAGATGAGAATTGCTTATGTAACGTCATGGTGGAAGTAAAAGTATCCAGTGATGCTGCCAGGGGCGAGGGGCAAATATATGAGGTATGGTTAAGTGTAGTCCGAAGAAAATTAATTGTAGATAAACATAAAAAACACAATTCAACAACTGATATTCAACATATAGACCAACATCACAGAAACAACAAAGTACATTCACCAAAAATTCCCATAAATTGCACATTTTGTACACTTACTCTAATATTACGTATTTCTTGTTAAAAGAAGGAAATAGTAGTTTCTTTAAGTTTTGTTTTAATTCATTCGTAACATCAGTAGTTTATTTTTGTCATGTTATGCTTCCTCTGTGGACCTTAAAAACAAACGAAGTATTGGCGGAGCCATGAATATAATAATAATAACTAAAATAATACTAATAATAATAGTAATAATAATAATATTGATCAATTGTTGAATTGGGTAAATGCCGCACACTAAGCATCAAAAGAGAGGCTATGAATTAATTTGACAGATGTATATCTTGGCCTGCAACAATAAAAAATACTGTACTAAAATAGCTAAGTGAGGAATTCATTAAAAGACATCCTACCTAAGGCGGCTTGGGGATTATTGATATATATGTGGGTTACACACCGCCTAACTTAAGTGATCCTTTTGGGCAACAATACTCAACTTAGGGCAAGGTATATATGGAAAGCTAAAACTCTACATGAAAGATAAGTTCTAAATAAGCCAGATGTCGACAAAGTCTCTCCGAATGGATGGCTAACTAAAGGAGAACTCTGTCCAGAAACTATTAACCCAAGGACCATGATTTCTTAATTGACTCCAGCTATGAAGGCTTTCGTACTTTGTTAGATCTGACCTTATTCTTCAAGACAAAGCAAGCAGGGGAACATACCTGATAAGCATTGCTGTACCCAATACCCAAAATATAGCATAGGTATCCCCCAAGATTTCTTAACTAACAGTAAACGAGCAAGTTGACATGGTCTCAGACCCGCATCCTGCGAAAAAACTAATCGAGTTAAAGTTGAGAGAAAAAAAACAATAATAATAATAATAATATAATAGTAACAATAATAATTATATATAATTTACTATATAATATTAATAATAATAACAATAGACATAAACCAACAAGTCATGCGTCCTATTTTCATGTAACGAATTTAGAAACAGACCTCAAATTGTACCATGGCAAGATGTACGAAGATTTTACAAGAACCCGACCGCACTTCACTTCCTTATCAGAACAGAGGATAGCCGATCCGAGGAGAGTGAAATAATTCACTTCCGCCTCCAATGATCTAACGGATACGCGAAGATGTACTTAAAGAACTGAATCAACAACAACCCGGAAAAGAAAATGAGAACCAAGAACTTAATTTGAATTTTGATCAGGCGATAGATGACTTCACCGCAGCTCCTAGTGCATTGGACACCGGTCCTCCTAATGATCAAGTCGCTGACCGATGGCATGAAACGTTCTAACGATCTCTAACAGCCTATAGAGGCTCAGATCCAAATCTTAGGCCCAAATGCCCAAAACTCTATTTTAAAACAGGTACTGGTCAACCGCGTATGAAACCCAATGGAAGGCTGGGCATCAAACTTTCAGAACATATTTATATACTGTGCAGCGTATACAACCATCATGAGAATAAACAAAAAGTATTTGTACCTTATATGCTACTGCCACCCTCGGAATATCGACTAAAATCTAAAATTGAGAAGGTATGTCAAGAGATAGGGCGGGTTCAACAGTTAGCAATTGGAAAATGCAATAATTCTTTGCCTAAAAGGATACCTTACGATTTAGCTAGGAAACTGCGACAACAAAACGTAAGAGAACAAGACAATATAGTAAAACCCAAAACTCACTATACGCATCAAATGAGAGAGGGTTTAACAAAAAATTAAGCCAAAATGAAACTCATGAGGTCAAAGAACTCCCAGACAAATAATTATTGGAACAATACTGGTCTAACATCTGGTCGTTTGCTGTACCACACAGGCCCGATCGCGTTTAGATAGAGAAATAAATCAACGCGTTCCAAAACCTTTTGCATGCAACGAAGAAATTTTAGTGAACAAGACCAACAGCAGCAAATTGGAAAGGACCCAGCAGAGATGGAGTGCATAATCTCTTGCCCAAACGATTTACATGTATTTACACATACCTTGCCGCTCTGTTCTGAGCAATTCTTTACGATTCTACCACGATGCCTCCTTTCCTAACACAAAGCATCACTTACCAAAGAAACGAAAAGCCAGAGCAATATAGGCCAGTCACGTGCCCACTTGATTCAAACTATTTACCGCAGCTATATTGTAGAAGGTGTATACTTAAAATACCTCCATGTTAACAGAGGAACAGAACCGCTGTCGTAAAAGAGCAATGGGATGCAAATAATAAATTCTCATTGACTTAGTTGAGCTGGAGCAACTCAGAGAAAAGAAGAGACATCTAAGCATGGCGCATATTGATTATCAGAAAGCGTTTGACTCGGTTCCACATAGCTGGCTCTTAAAACTGTTGGATATGTACAACCTCGATCCAATTATCAGAAGCGTACTAAGAATGCGTACTGAGCAGTGGTCCAAGAGACTCTGCATTACAACACCAAACAGAGTTGTCGAGACTAAAAACATGAAAATAAAAAGAGGTATCTTCTAGGGGCATGCTTTCTCAGCGCTATAGTTTTAGTTTTCTTCTGAATCCTGATCCCGAGAAGGGAAAGGCCGCGTCAACCAAACCATTCTTAGATTGATTTATGAGTGGAGTGCAGATGTCGGTATTACATTCAGAGTTAACAAGTACCAAACTGTCATTATAGAAAGGGGAAACCTGAAAGAGGCCTCCCCTTACAACTTGAAAACGAGAGAAAATAAATTTACCGAACGATCTTGATATAGACTCCATAGTCTCTTAAAAACAAGACTTAACTAGCGAAACTTCATGAAAGCTATCAACTCTTATGAAATACCAGTGCTCCAGTACTATTTTGGTGTGGTCAACTGGGCACAGAAAACCTGGAAGAACTCAATAAATACGTCAGAACAGAACTGACCAGATAAAAAATTCACCACCCGAGATTCTCAATCGAAAGAGTTGTATTTCCAAGAGAAGACGGACGGCGGAGAATCGGCAATATTTTGTTGACATGTAAACAGCAGATAAGGGGTCTTAGAGAATACTTCTGTTCCAGACAAACACGACTACACAGACTGATTTTGGTGAAAACTCAAGCACCAGCATTACTTGACAGTTCAATTTCATTTGTGAAAATAAGGCCCACTAGATTTTTGTCACTGGTCACACCAACGAATTTAAAGAGAGCGAAGATTTACTGACTTTTTTGTGTTATTTACTGACGAAGCAATATTCTACAAAAATAGAAATGTCAATAGACAAAATTTTCATTATAACGCTACTGAAAAACTTCATCTCGCGCAACTAGTCAAAATAGGTGGTCTCTTAAGATCAACTGTATCTCTAATATTTTCGAAAAGTAGACATACATCTTGAACGACTCTGTATAAACCCCACAAACCATATATTGGGTGAATGGCCAAAAAGGGAGGAATCTGAAAATATATTATATATAGATTAATCGAGAAAATTTGCATCTAGAATTTTTATTTACCGTTATTAAAGAATACTAAAGAAAAATACCGCATTTGAAAGAAGACTACATGTGGAAGATTTAACCACGGTAAAATAATTCATGCTAACGCATTAAAAAAATCAAGGGCGTCAAATGTGCCTCTAATATTTTCGAAAAGGGGCCATAAATCTTGAATGACTCTGTATAGACCCCACAAACCCCTTAACTGAATGAATAGCCAAAAAGGAAGATATCGAAAAATAAAACAATATACAGGGTGCTCTATTTAAAAAATGTAAGTTTGTTTTGTGGCAAACTTATCCTCAACCCTGTATTATCAAAAATTATTTTAGGTTGTAGCTCTCAGCAGTCCCTACAACTTTCGTATATGTTTTTTTCTAATTCCCACAGTAACCGAGATATTGGACTTGAACGCTCTGTTGGACCACCCTGTATGTATATTTTGTTATTTTTGCAGTTTTGTGCTTTTGTTTTTTGTCATATCAGTCAAAGATATTCGACGTCAAAATCTATATATTTTGTTGTTACACTTTTTTGTATCCCAAAAAGAGAAGGACTAAAGGCATCGTCCAAATATAAAAAAAGCACGCTGCTCTGTACGTTTTACTTACCCTGAATTCCCTAATAATTTAAAATAATCTCTTAATATTATCGACACAATATCCGCTCTTAAAAATGAGCAAACGACGACATACTTCTTGAAAATAATATCGGAGAATCCATATACGATCATCGGCATCCGTTATAGCAGCATTGATGCAGTAGCCGAGATGCTGCACAGTAAATAAATCCCTTTTAGATATGGAAACAGTATTCTGTTGTTTATGACGTTGACTATAATGCAGGAAGAGATGAGCCGAACTAGCTCTCGTTACTTTTTCTTATTCGCAGAATTCATAAAAGCCCATAAAATAACTGGAAACGATAATGTTCAGTTAGACGGCCATAATAATCATAAATTGCCTTAGACCTTATAGAGGTTATTAGAATAACCTCTAATATTTTTATGGATTTTGTTAAAATACTTCTGTAAACTTTAGAAAAAAGTGGCTGTTTATTTATTTATAATATCTTCTTGAATATCCAGTCGTAAAATTCTTATTTCTTCACACGACAAAATTTTGCATTTAATGATATAAAAAAATTTTAAAAAAATTCTATGAAAATATATTTCAATTAATTGACAAAGAAATTCCCATGAGAAAAGTGTAACACCCAAAAGGCAAGCTTTAAATGAGGTTATAAATCGAAGTAAAAAAATAGTAGTAGAATTTATGGAAAATAATTCACAATAAAACCAATATGAAAAATCTAAGGAATCAGTTTTTTTTAATAATCTACTAATAAGCCT
This sequence comes from Kuschelorhynchus macadamiae, assembly GCA_030620095.1. Lineage (NCBI taxonomy): Eukaryota > Metazoa > Arthropoda > Insecta > Coleoptera > Curculionidae > Kuschelorhynchus > Kuschelorhynchus macadamiae. The sequence goes on along the minus strand of JAUTXW010004501.1, from coordinate 50,576 downwards.
ATTGTTCTTAAAATCAAATCTTAACAAAATTTATAGATTTTATTCTTTGGCAAGTGAAAGTTTCCCTAATTCAATAAATGGGATACATTTTTGTTACAATATTACAGAGTTCGTCACTGGTGGGCAGGACCGATCACGGCACACACCTCACACATAAGCATTCTTGTGATTTCATTTTAGCCAAGCTTATTTCAGACTACTAGGTGCTTTTAATTAAGAATAGAGACTCTCTATTCGAACGCGAAAAAGAAAGCTTCGAAAATGCCAAATGTGATTTTGGCAGAACGTCAGCAAAACTATTCTTTTCAGAACGAAGTAATGATCGGATGTACAACCGGAATGGAAATACATTATATATATATATATATATATATATATATATATATATATAATATCTTGTGTTTTCTTGAACCGTTATTGTATACAAAAGTGGAAAATTCTTGGGTTTAGGTTCGAATTAAATACCAAATTTTAATTTTTCATTTATTTGACATTTCGCACGTTTAGGGCATCTTCAGAAAAAATTTTTTGATGCTAAAATTATAAAAATACAGACACTAACATTTAGAGACACACTTATATAAAACAATATTACATATAAACATTTATATTCAACACTATAAAAGTACATACCTTGAAATAAGCAGATATTTATTGACAGATTTGTTTATGCTGCCAGAACTTGTATTAGAGCAGTAATGAAATATTTATCACTTGTATTTTTTTTTGTTCTCTCGTAAAAGAAACGGAACGCTCTTTTGTTGTTTTATGTTGAATGAATATAGTTGATGTTGTGTTTTTCGGTTTGTATGTGTTTGTTTAATGCTGTTGTGGCATTCTTTGTGTATTTATGTCCTTTTATTCTATTTTCCAGAAGCTGACTTGTCATTCCGAAGTAATTTTTTGGACAATTGGTGCGTGGTATTGAATACACTATGTTAGATTGTTTTGTAAGGGGACTTTGCTTTTTAGTTTTGTAAAAATTTTGTTGATTAAGTTGTGTGATTTATCACAGGTAACAATGTTATGTTTTTTAAGAATGTATTTGATTTTTTGTGAAAGTCCCTCTGAGGAGGGCAACATATTTTGTATCTTCTTCTGGAGTGCGGTTATTGTTATAACGAGAGGTGTTGTATAACTTCTGTGTGCGTTGTTTAATTATTCTATTAATGTGTTGCTCTGGGAAATGATTTTTTAGTAATACATTTTTTAGAGACTCTTTTCTGTATTTTCGTGATGTTAACTGTAAGGCTCGATCAGCTAAACCGGTTATTACACTTAATTTTTGATTTTTTGAATGATTTGAATTATAATTCAGATCTCTCAGACCAAGTATCGTTTGTGTACCATTTTGTTTGAATTTTGTTGTTGTTCTTTATGAGGGTCATATCTAAAAAGTTTATTTGATTATGTTGCTCTACCTCATACGTGAATTGTACTTTGTGGTGAAAGCTGTTGAATTCATGTACAGTTTCATTTATTTTATTATTTGGAATTGCTATTAAACAATCGTCAACATATCTTTTAAAGAATATAGGTTGAAAATTTAGTTTAGCTAAAACTTTTTCTTCGAAGTACTCCATTGCTAACTGTGCCATTGTTGAAGAAATTGGAGAACCCATTGCGCAGCCATCAATTTGTTGGTACAATTTTTCTTTATATTGAAAATAATTTGTTGATAATGTGAATTTAATAATTTCTATAAACTCTTCCAGGTAGAGGTTTCATTTTTCATTAATAATAATAGGTATAAGTTCATTAGGTATGTTTGTATACAAAGAAGTCACATCCAGAGATATTAAGATGTGATTATCTGGTATGACTACTGAATCTATAAAATTTTTGAAAGTAAAAAAGTCTTTAATTTTTCTGAAGATGCCCTAAATTACAGGGCGAAATGTCAAATAAATGAAAAATTAAAATTTGGTATTTAATTCGAAGCTAAACCCAAGAATTTTCCACTTTTGTATATATATATATATATATATATATATATATATATATATATATATGAAAATATATTTGAATTAATTTTCAAAGAAGTTTCCATTAGAAAAGTGTAGAACCCAAAAGGTAGCATTTTTAAATGAGGTCATAAATCAGAATAAAAAAAATGTAAGTATGTTTTTAAAAAAAAAAATTCACATTAAAACAAATATGAGAAACCTATGGAATGATTTTTTTTAATGATCTACTAATAGACCTGTTGTGCGTAAAACTAAATCTTAACAAAATTTATAGATATAGAAAAGATGGCAGGCTTTTTCTCAGGAAGCAAAATATCGCTTTTTTTTTCAAATTTATTTCTCAAGAAGTTTAAGTTTTATAACCTACGTGGCGCAATAATTTATTTCGGACACGCAATCTATTATTTATCAGAGAACAGAGTCGTTTTTGATTGGTTACGTAATTAAATACTAAAAAATCGAGACTCTTTAGGTTGTCTATAATACTACCGTACATATTGTACGGTGATAATACCATTTACAAATACAGCATATTTTTCCCGAAACTCCGAGAAAGCTCGGTTTTCTCGTTAGGTTGGAGGGCAGAGGACAGCGACATTTTTATTATCAGAAATTTTCAACTTGCATGCGTTTGAACAAGTTCTTGAATATTTTAATGAAAATAATAATTAAAAAAATAAATAATTTAATGAAAATAAAATATAGAGCCACTGACTTTTAAAATAAATAATTTTGCTTATGTAATATACACAATTTTATGATAAATTAGTTTAAAGGCGTTCTAAATTATATATATATATATATATATATATATATATATATATATATATATATATAGCAGGTCTTGGATATCATCTGTTTTTAAAACTCTGTGCTTTCATAATTATTACTTCCCTCGTAAAAGGGAAGTATTGTAATCGTGAAAAATGTATCTCAAATTTTGCAAAAATATCAAGTATTATGTTGGAATCAACAGGTAACAATTTTGTAACAATCCAAGATGGCGGAACAAAATGGCGGCTTAATAAGATATTTAAAACTTCAGCCCGAAAAACCTGTTTAATAGTTTGAATTTAAGTTGTGTGCCATAACTAATTGTGGTGTAGGAATCAATAGTAAAATTGTGGTTCAATTCAAGATGGCCGACCAAAATGGCGGCCGAATAAAATGTTTCTAATCATGAAAAAATCATCCTCTCAGGTTTTACACATCTTTATGTTTTAGTGTCCCTAGAAGCCAATTTTTTTTTTATCAATTTCGTCGGTTCTTCTGTCGGTCTGTCTATCTATCTATCAGTTCGCCGCATAGCTTAAAGACTACTTACCCGATTGACTTCAAATTTTGAATTATTATTAAAAAACTGCTTATCCTATTTATCTCAAATTTTACACATTACAACATCAAAATAGGTCTTATCTTGGAATCAGCTTTTTGATAAAAATCGATTATCGCGGACAATGTCCGCATACGTTTCTAAATGGTTTCGTTAACGATCCTCTTGTTTGTATGTTAGGGTGGTGTATTATTTGTTGTTAGGATCCAGTCAAAAGAAACTAAAGTCTGTTTTTAAATTGTCGATGTTTCGCAACTTTATTGTGCATCTTAAGGATACATCTATAGATTCTATAGCCTGCATGAAACCCACATTATTAGTCTTTACCTACTCCGTTGGCCCGCAGATATTTCCCAAATATTAAGTTTCTAGACGGTTTTCGTTAACGATCCTCTTGTTGTTATGTTAGAGTGGTGTAATATTTGGGGTTAGGGTCCAATAAAAAAACAAAAGTTCTTTTTTAAATTTTTGACGTTTCGCAACTTTATTATTGCGTCCTCAGTTCTTTACCTACTCCGTTCGGCCGCAGATATTTCCCAGATATTAAGTTTCTAAATGGTTTTCGTTTCTTCCCCTGTTGTTACGTTAAGAGTTACCTCAAATTTTGAACAAAAGTATTATTTATTAAATTAATTTCAATTTTTGTGCAACAATTAAATGTGATATAGTTGAGGTTCGAATTTGAGATGGCGAAACAAAATGACGAACAATAAAATTTTTAAAAAATCAACGTAAAAAAATATTGTTCAATTGACTTTAAATTTTCCAAAAAATTAAATGTGAAAATGGGAAAAACTGATACGAATTCAACATTTTTTATTGAATTTATTTTAAACTATGTCTAAACGTCAAGTGTGGCATAGGTAGAAATAAACTGGTAAAATATTCGTAGGAATCCAGTATGATGGAGCAAAATACCGCATAAATAAAATGTTTGAAAAGACAGTATATGTAACACATATATATTGTGACTACGTGCAGAACTAATTTGAGTCACACTTCACTGTTTCTAACAAATTTAAAAAAAACAACGAGGGAAGTTATCGATTATTTTAAAAGTAATTTTAAAGTCATGCAAGTTTGATATGTCATACTGGTACAAAAAAGTATTGCTATATCACCATTTGACACGACAAAATTTTGCATTTAATGATATAAAAAATTTTTAAAAAAATTCTATGAAAATATATTTCAATTAATTGACAAAGAAATTCCCATGAGAAAAGTGTAACACCCAAAAGGCAAGCTTTAAATGAGGTTATAAATCGAAGTAAAAAAATAGTAGTAGAATTTATGGAAAATAATTCACAATAAAACCAATATGAAAAATCTAAGGAATCAGTTTTTTTTAATAATCTACTAATAAGCCTATTGTTCTTAAAATCAAATCTTAACAAAATTTATAGATTTTATTCTTTGGCAAGTGAAAGTTTCCCTAATTCAATAAATGGGATACATTTTTGTTACAATATTACAGAGTTCGTCACTGGTGGGCAGGACCGATCACGGCACACACCTCACACATAAGCATTCTTGTGATTTCATTTTAGCCAAGCTTATTTCAGACTACTAGGTGCTTTTAATTAAGAATAGAGACTCTCTATTCGAACGCGAAAAAGAAAGCTTCGAAAATGCCAAATGTGATTTTGGCGGAACGTCAGCAAAACTATTCTTTTCAGAACGAAGTAATGATCGGATGTACAACCGGAATGGAAATACATTATATATATATATATATATATATATATATATATATATATATATATATATCTTGTGTTTTCTTGAACCGTTATTGTATACAAAAGTGGAAAATTCTTGGGTTTAGGTTCGAATTAAATACCAAATTTTAATTTTTCATTTATTTGACATTTCGCACGTTTAGGGCATCTTCAGAAAAAATTTTTTGATGCTAAAATTATAAAAATACAGACACTAACATTTAAGAGACACACTTATATAAAACAATATTACATATAAACATTTATATTCAACACTATAAAAGTACATACCTTGAAATAAGCAGATATTTATTGACAGATTTGTTTATGCTGCCAGAACTTGTATTAGAGCAGTAATGAAATATTTATCACTTGTATTTTTTTTTGTTCTCTCGTAAAAGAAACGGAACGCTCTTTTGTTGTTTTATGTTGAATGAATATAGTTGATGTTGTGTTTTTCGGTTTGTATGTGTTTGTTTAATGCTGTTGTGGCATTCTTTGTGTATTTATGTCCTTTTATTCTATTTTCCAGAAGCTGACTTGTCATTCCGAAGTAATTTTTTGGACAATTGGTGCGTGGTATTGAATACACTATGTTAGATTGTTTTGTAAGGGAATTTTGCTTTTTAGTTTTGTAAAAATTTTGTTGATTAAGTTGTGTGATTTATCACAGGTAACAATGTTATGTTTTTTAAGAATGTATTTGATTTTTTGTGAAAGTCCCTCTGAGGAGGGCAACATATTTTGTATCTTCTTCTGGAGTGCGGTTATTGTTATAACGAGAGGTGTTGTATAACTTCTGTGTTCGTTGTTTAATTATTCTATTAATGTGTTGCTCTGGGAAATGATTTTTTAGTAATACATTTTTTAGAGACTCTTTTCTGTATTTTCGTGATGTTAACTGTAAGGCTCGATCAGCTAAACCGGTTATTACACTTAATTTTTGATTTTTTGAATGATTTGAATTATAATTCAGATCTCTCAGACCAAGTATCGTTTGTGTACCATTTTGTTTGAATTTTGTTGTTGTTCTTTATGAGGGTCATATCTAAAAAGTTTATTTGATTATGTTGCTCTACCTCATACGTGAATTGTACTTTGTGGTGAAAGCTGTTGAATTCATGTACAGTTTCATTTAGTTTATTATTTGGAAATGCTATTAAACAATCGTCAACATATCTTTTAAAGAATATAGGTTGAAAATTTAGTTTAGCTAAAACTTTTTCTTCGAAGTACTCCATTGCTAACTGTGCCATTGTTGAAGAAATTGGAGAACCCATTGCGCAGCCATCAATTTGTTGGTACAATTTTTCTTTATATTGAAAATAATTTGTTGATAATGTGAATTTAATAATTTCTATAAACTCTTCCAGGTAGAGGTTCCATTTTTCATTAATAATAATAGGTATAAGTTCATTAGGTATGTTTGTATACAAAGAAGTCACATCGAGAGATATTAGGATGTAATTATCTGGTATGACTACTGAATCTATAAAATTTTTGAAAGTAAAAAAGTCTTTAATTTTTCTGAAGATGCCCTAAATTACAGGGCGAAATGTCAAATAAATGAAAAATTAAAATTTGTTATTTAATTCGAAGCTAAACCCAAGAATTTTCCACTTTTGTATATATATATATATATATATATATATATATATATATATATATATATATATATATATATATGAAAATATATTTGAATTAATTTTCAAAGAAGTTTCCATTAGAAAAGTGTAGAACCCAAAAGGTAGCATTTTTAAATGAGGTCATAAATCAGAATAAAAAAAATGTAAGTATGTTTTTAAAAAAAAAAATTCACATTAAAACAAATATGAGAAACCTATGGAATGATTTTTTTTAATGATCTACTAATAGACCTGTTGTGCGTAAAACTAAATCTTAACAAAATTTATAGATATAGAAAAGATGGCAGGCTTTTTCTCAGGAAGCAAAATACCGCTTTTTTTTTCAAATTTATTTCTCAAGAAGTTTAAGTTTTATAACCTACGTGGCGCAATAATTTATTTCGGACACGCAATCTATTATTTATCAGAGAACAGAGTCGTTTTTGATTGGTTACGTAATTAAATACTAAAAAATCGAGACTCTTTAGGTTGTCTATAATACTACCGTACATATTGTACGGTGATAATACCATTTACAAATACAGCATATTTTTCCCGAAACTCCGAGAAAGCTCGGTTTTCTCGTTAGGTTGGAGGGCAGAGGACAGCGACATTTTTATTATCAGAAATTTTCAACTTGCATGCGTTTGAACAAGTTCTTGAATATTTTAATGAAAATAATAATTAAAAAAATAAATAATTTAATGAAAATAAAATATAGAGCCACTGACTTTTAAAATAAATAATTTTGCTTATGTAATATACACAATTTTATGATAAATTAGTTTAAAGGCGTTCTAAATTATATATATATATATATATATATATATATATATATATATATATAATATAGCAGGTCTTGGATATCATCTGTTTTTAAAACTCTGTGCTTTCATAATTATTACTTCCCTCGTAAAAGGGAAGTATTGTAATCGTGAAAAATGTATCTCAAATTTTGCAAAAATATCAAGTATTATGTTGGAATCAACAGGTAACATTTTTGTAACAATCCAAGATGGCGGAACAAAATGGCGGCTTAATAAGATATTTAAAACTTCAGCCCGAAAAACCTGTTTAATAGTTTGAATTTAAGTTGTGTGCCATAACTAATTGTGGTGTAGGAATCAATAGTAAAATTGTGGTTCAATTCAAGATGGCCGACCAAAATGGCGGCCGAATAAAATGTTTCTAATCATGAAAAAATCATCCTCTCAGGTTTTACACATCTTTACGTTTTAGTGTCCCTAGAAGCCAATTTTTTTTTTATCAATTTCGTCGGTTCTTCTGTCGGTCTGTCTATCTGTCTATCAGTTCGCCGCATAGCTTAAAGACTACTTACCCGATTGACTTCAAATTTTGAATTATTATTAAAAAACTGCTTATCCTATTTATCTCAAATTTTACACATTACAACATCAAAATAGGTCTTATCTTGGAATCAGCTTTTTGATAAAAATCGATTATCGCGGACAATGTCCGCATACGTTTCTAAATGGTTTCGTTAACGATCCTCTTGTTTGTATGTTAGGGTGGTGTATTATTTGTTGTTAGGATCCAGTCAAAAGAAACTAAAGTCTGTTTTTAAATTGTCGATGTTTCGCAACTTTATTGTGCATCTTAAGGATACATCTATAGATTCTATAGCCTGCATGAAACCCACATTATTAGTCTTTACCTACTCCGTTGGCCCGCAGATATTTCCCAAATATTAAGTTTCTAGACGGTTTTCGTTAACGATCCTCTTGTTGTTATGTTAGAGTGATGTAATATTTGGGGTTAGGGTCCAATAAAAAAACAAAAGTTCTTTTTTAAATTTTTGACGTTTCGCAACTTTATTATTGCGTCCTCAGTTCTTTACCTACTCCGTTCGGCCGCAGATATTTCCCAGATATTAAGTTTCTAAATGGTTTTCGTTTCTTCCCCTGTTGTTACGTTAAGAGTTACCTCAAATTTTGAACAAAAGTATTATTTATTAAATTAATTTCAATTTTTGTGCAACAATTAAATGTGATATAGTTGAGGTTCGAATTTGAGATGGCGAAACAAAATGACGAACAAATAAAATTTTTAAAAAATCAACGTAAAAAAATATTGTTCAATTGACTTTAAATTTTCCAAAAAATTAAATGTGAAAATGGGAAAAACTGATACGAATTCAACATTTTTTATTGAATTTATTTTAAACTATGTCCAAACGTCAAGTGTGGCATAGGTAGAAATAAACTGGTAAAATATTCGTAGGAATCCAGTATGATGGAGCAAAATACCGCATAAATAAAATTTTTGAAAAGACAGTATATGTAACACATATATATTGTGACTACGTGCAGAACTAATTTGAGTCACACTTCACTGTTTCTAACAAATTTAAAAAAAACAACGAGGGAAGTTATCGATTATTTTAAAAGTAATTTTAAAGTCATGCAAGTTTGATATGTCATACTGGTACAAAAAAGTATTGCTATATCACCATTTGAAAGTGACTTAAAATAAAACATTTAAATAAATTGTGTTTCTAATTCTCTTTAATAATTACACCATATTATTTAAAAAACGATTAGATTTCTTAAACAAGCATCTGTAGGAAATTGGATTTACTAAACGTAGTGTTAATGTTAGAAACTCAAATAAAAACATTAAAAATACACTTTTTTATTTCATAGCACATTTTTATCGAAAACTGAATAAACATTTTTCGAAATTATAACGATTCGTATTTCCATAGTGGAAGAAGGAATCATCGCCACTAGTTATTTATGCAACTAAGGCATATTTATAGCACTAGACATTATTTTTAGATTATTATTTATTATTATATATCATATACAATAAACACACTTTTTGTTATGTTACATATACATGTAATACTATACTATATACTATAAGTATATGCGATATTTCTTTATCCACCAATGGAACTCACTTTAGAGCTAATCACAATCTGACGTTGATTACAAAGTCAATAACCCAGGTTGACTTAAGATATCATATTTTTATAGATAAAAACAGAAAAACATGAAAGCATCGGAATACAACGTGTATAGAAAACCAGCACATACAGACAGATATTTAAATGCAAAATCACATCATCACCCAGCACAAATTCAAGCTGTGGCAAATACTCTAATATCCAGATCCGTGCGATTAACTGACACACAGACGAAACAAAACGAACTTAAGGTAATATCTAGTGCTTTAAAGAAAAATGGCTACACAAATCGCCTCATAGAGAAAGCTATTAATGCACAGGTTTCCCGAACAACGAACAACAAAAATTATGAACCGGGAAAGCAACGAGTAGTCTTACCATATATAAAAGGCACAACAGACAGAATCGGAAGAATTCTTAGGAAACACAACATACAAATAATACACAAGCCACAAACAACTATAGGTAAACTACTCGGAAACCCAAAAGATAAAATCAAACTGGAAAACCACGGAGTAGACAGTATTTCGTGTCAGGACTGTGAAAAGTTGGATGTGGGGTCAACTAACAGGCGAATATCAGCAAGAGTGGAAGAGCATAAACTCAGCATCAGAAATAAACAAACAACCTCAGCTTTATTCCTACATCATCAGGAAACCGGCCATAAAATAAATTTCGATGGGTGTAGGGAGATTGCCAATATAGAACATTATAAGACCAGAATAATCCGAGAAGCCATAGAAATTGAAAAACAATGTGATTTGAATAAAAGGGACGAATCATTAAAACTACCAACAGTATGGAAGACAATAATCGACAAATTTAAAATCGCAAAAACTCAAGCGCAATTAGCGCAACAACAACAGCACCATCCGGAAAACATAAATACATAACAACGCCTGCGCAGATATAACCTTCGGCCCCGAGTGGGGGTATAAAAGGATGCGTCGCAGTCACCAACACTTCAGTCTCTATTCGGACGCGAGAAAGAAAGCTTCGAAAATGCCAAATGTGATTTTGGCGAAACGTCAGCAAAACTGAAAAATATATTTATATATATATATATATATATATATATATATATATATATATATATATATATATATATATATATATATATATAAACGTCGTCAATTATGCCGGTAGAGATAATGGAAAGCGCTTGTCAATATGATTTTTAGACCGTATACTTAAATAAGCTTACCATAGACAGAATATTTTGTCCGAATGGCCGTTAATTTGTTTATTATATATATATATATATATATATATATATATATATAGATATATATATATATATATAGAATAGATATATATATATATATATATATATATATATATATATATAGATACAAGTTCTTAAAATACATTATTTATATTTCCTTATACGCCTGCGAGGTCGCAGTCAAGAGCTACTATTATATAAACGCTATCTGTACAGGGCTTACATTTATACATTGATACCTAATTAGGGCTTTAACCATAGGACGTATAAAAAACGTTAAAATACAGTTGTAGGACTATTCTCTAATTATTTTTTAAGTGTATCGAAAAATTTTGAAAGTCACCCTTTATATTATTTTTTCATTAAATGTGCATCTTGTTACCGATTATAAATATTCTGGGTTTAATAACTTTATCTTGAAAGACAAATGAGAAAAATTGACAAAAAACCTTCAATAAGACGGAATGCATTAGAGCGATCTAATGATTTTAAAAAAAATAACAATACTTACTCTTAAAATATAACACAGGAGAATTCCTATTTTGTATTTGAAGTTTTTTTTGTATTTCCTAAAGTTAAAGCTCTAACTAGGTGTCAAAATATAAACGAAAGCCCTGTGCCATAAGCAGAGAAAATCAGCAATATACTGCCAAAGATTAAAATAATTAGTTAAATTGAGATTCGTGACCCTAGAAACTCTCAAAACTAAAAGCTATAAGAAAAGCGATATTTTCAAACTCATACTGTCATATAGTTCACTTATTGACCAAGAAATGTTTTGTGCCAAGGATAAAGTTACTCATTCTTTTTATTCATTAAGATTTATAATAACCGAAATAATCACGAGGAGTAAATATATTTCACCCAACCCCACTCCTTGGTCAGGTGATGTACTGCCCAAATAATTTTTTTTATTAATTACTCTTAATGGAACAAATTGTTAAAGCAATTTCAAAGTTATCAGGGAAACTCTCGCACAAAAACGAAAATGGACCCATTCCGCTTTTTTTTTCACACCCCAGTACTATCCTGAATACTCCTGGAAAATTCATCCGAGTTAGTTAAATATATAGGGTCGAATTGAGAACTCTTTTCAAATCGGTTAAAAATCCATTACACAAGAGTTCTGCTAAAAAAGATTGTTTTTAAATATTTTTTTATACATGTAGATAACTGTTTTGACACGCAATGTTAAAGCCTAGGCGCGAACAATGGATTAATTTTAATGTAATGAGAGTGAATAGACTTAAAAAATTGTTTAATCGTTTGTAAGGTACAAGTTTATGCTTATGTGGAGATTTTCTCGGAGTACCATAAGGTGCGTGTATTGTCCTTACTATTCAATTAAGTTGTTTAGCTTTATAGCTAATAACAACTTGTTTTACTTTCTAGCATCTATTGTTTGTTAATTATTCAAAGATAGCGCAGCCGATATCTCGGATAATTTACATTAGAGACAATATTTCAAGAATCACGCTAAATTTAGCTCTTTCGGATACGCAAGTAACGGTACAAGATTAAAAATTCTGAACGTGTAATAATAGCTACCGTTGGCGAACAATAGCAGCAGAACGATGTATCGAATTATGAGATCAGCGGCATAATGGCGGCAATTCAAAGTAATGAGCTTCACATGTTTTACATTTTATTTGCATTAATTTCAGTTTCCTAATCGCTGTTTTATGGACACTAATAAAGTATGCTTTCTTTTAAAAACCTTTCAAAATCAGTATGCGTATAGGAAGTTAGAGCGACGATAATGCATTATGGTAAAATGTAGTACACTTAGGTTTACGCAGTTTTCATTATTTGCACCAATTTTATTACTTGCTTATAAACAATGTGGTAATAATTTACTTCTACGTAGTTATATATTATGCACTTTGCCATGTTTCGTTGCAAAATGTACAACTTTGACGATTTGTATATATTTTGAGTTTTCTTAAAACCTCAAAATTCGTAACCATGGGCATCGTTAAAAATTTTACAAGAAAGAAAAAGGGAAAAGAAGTTGAGAACTTAGAGTTTGACGGGAATATAAAAATTTTTATTAAAAAAAATAGAACCGACTTCAAAACAGGTACAAAATAATATTTTATTCCGCATTGAAAATTTGACTTTATGAAGTCGGCGTTAAACTAATCTTAATTACTCAACTAATTAAAAAACAGACATTTATGTACTGAGTGTTTGACACCGACTTCATGTGTGTTGATCCATAGTCCTTCACGGATGGAAAAATATGGTATATTTTCATTCCGGATGTACATCCGTTCACTACTATCGTTCTGAAAACAGTTTTGCTGACTTTTCGCCAAAATTACATTTGGCATTTTCAAAGCTTTCTTTCTCGCGTCCAAATAGAGACTGAAGTGTTAGCGACTGCGAGTTTCCTTTTATACCCTCACTTGGGACTTATGTTTTCCGGATGTTCCTGTTGTTGTTGCGCTAATTCCGCTTGATTTTTTGTGATTTTAGATTTGTCGATTATTGTCTTCCATACTGTTGGTAGTGCTCTATATTGGCAATTTCCCTACGCTTATCGAAATAATTAATTTTGTGCCCGGTTCGTAGGAATAGGGCCGAGGTTGCATGTTTGTTTCTAAGTTTATGCTCTTCTTCTCTTGCTGATATGCGCCTGTTAGTTTGCCCCACGCACAGCTATTCATAGTCCTGGCAAGAAATGCTGTATACTCCTTGGTTTTCCAATTTGATTTTGCCTTTTGGGTTTCCAAGTAGTTTACGTGTGGTTGTATAGTGTTTCTATGTTGAGTTTTCTAAGAATTCTTTCGATTCTGTCTGTTGCATCTTTTGCATATCGTAAGATCACTTGTTGTCTCTCCGATTCATAATTTTTGGTGTTCGTTGTTCGGGAAGCCTGTGTATTAATACTTTTCTCTATATTGCGATTTGTGTAACCATTTTTCTTTAAAGCACCAGATATTATATTAAGTTCGCTTTTTCTCGTCTGTGTTTCAGTTAATCGCACGGATCTAGATATTAGAGTGTTGGCCACAGCTTAAATTTGTGCTGTACGATAATGTGTTCTTGCATTTATATATCTGTCTGTATGTGTTGGCCCCCCAGGGGGTCGGTAGGTTTTGATACCTTGCCGATACGGGGGTGACGATCCCGGGGCCCTAGTTTCGTTTGTGATGTCCAGTATTGTCCTAATTTATGTACCCTTTGCTTTATAATGGAAGTTGACCAATATGAAACAAAGATTACCGCACAGGGAGTCGGAAACCCAGTGCCGGTCGGTGTCGAGGGTGTTGGAGCAGGCCCTCCCCGACCGTCAGCCAGCTACTGCGGGATTTACTCGGTAGGAAACCAGGCCGATGAATCTAAAACCTCTACTGGAGATCATACTAAAGCAATACATAAGAATAAAAGATATAGAAGTGAAATAGATAGCAATGACAGCGAATCCAGTTTTAATTTCCAAAAAACCTCGACTGAAAAATTCTTCCTGGTAAAACCCATCGAAGGATCGTTTCAAACGATGTCACCTTTTTTAATATACAAGTCACTAACAGTTAAAATTAGCAAATTCAAAAACGTTACAAAATTAAGAGACGGAAGCCTCCTGATTGAGCTCATTAATCCAGACCAAGCCCCAAATCTCCTCGAAACAAAATCAGTAGGTAATTTACCAGTAACTGTTATACCACACCCCAAATTAAATATTATTAAAGGAACAATCAATTGCCCTGACCTAAATAACTGTCCAAAAGATGAGATAATCGATAATCTATCGGAACAAAAAGTAGTAGATGTAACCAGACTTAAGAAAAAAATAAATGGTGAATTAATAGACACTAACATTTACATAATCTCATTTAAATTAAATAACATCCCTGAATTTCTTTATGTAGGATTTAACAGGTGTAAGGTTAGACCCTACATTCCTAGTCCCATGATGTGCCGTCAATGCCAAAAATTCGGACATCTCGCACAACACTGCAAATCTGACCCAATTTGCCCATCATGTGGTAAAAACAAACACGAAGATAGATGTAACCCACCCCCTTTCTGTCCCAATTGCCAGGGTGAACACTCCCCCAAATACAAAGGCTGTCCAAAGTATAAACTTGAGTACCTATTACAAAAAATAAAAATCATGGAAAAACTCTCATATGCAGATGCCAAAATATTTCTTAAAGAAAACCCTTCTAAGTATGGAAACTCATACGCTACCATTACAGCCAACACCAAAAACAAACCAAAGCCCTCTCTTCGACCATTATTTATCCCATCAAACACTTCTTCCTCTCCACCAGGCACCTTGATCCCAACTTCACCCCCTCCGCCCTTACCCATAACACCAAACCCAAAACCTTCAACCACTCAAACCACATTGCATAGATCCAGGTCCAAAACTTCACATTCGCAACATGATAAAAATAATCTAAACTCTCTTCATTCAACCACCAAATCCAAAACAGATATCCATAAAAAACCTGTAACAAAAAGATCACAATCTAACTCTTCAACTAAATCCAACAACTCCTTAACATCATCCAAAACACATACATCTAGCAAAACGAAACCTACAACAGAGAAGACAAGCACAAAA
Source organism: Kuschelorhynchus macadamiae (assembly GCA_030620095.1). Lineage (NCBI taxonomy): Eukaryota > Metazoa > Arthropoda > Insecta > Coleoptera > Curculionidae > Kuschelorhynchus > Kuschelorhynchus macadamiae. The sequence continues at coordinate 35,203 of JAUTXW010004501.1, read as the reverse complement.
ATCGCTAATAGTTGCAATAGAAACAATGAAAGCAAGAAAACACCTAATAATCTTCTAGACACTCCATAATTAAATGGCTCCACTAATTATACAATGGAACATTAATGGCAAAAAACCGCGTAGTCAAGAACTGCAACTATTAGCTAAAAATATGAAACCACACTTTTTACTCCTACAAGAAACTAACTTAAAAATTAATGAAAATTTCAAATTAAACAACTATAACATTATTAGAAAAGATAGAGACAACCCCAGAAAAGCCTCGGGTGGAGTCGCTATCATAGTTAAAGACAACATATATTTCTCAGATATTCAATTGAACACCAACCTAGAAGCCATAGCAATCAATACATACATAAATAAACTAAAAATAACTCTCTGTAACATTTATTTATCCCCCAAAACTTCATTCAGCAAAAATGACATAAAAAACATAATCACCCAACTACCCTCACCATTTATCCTAATGGGAGATTGGAATAGTCACAATATTGAGTGGGGTTCTTCATATACGGACAGTAAAGGTCAAATTGTATCTGAGATTATTGAAGAACTTAATCTGCAACTTATGAATGATGGATCACACACATTCATATCATCAGCCTCAGGAACTTCATCGTGCATAGACCTTTCCATTTGCAGTCCAAATATAGCACTAAGCTTCCAATGGAGCACACTTGATGATACACATGATAGTGATCATATCCCAATAACTTTAGAATACATTCAACAAGATCAACCTACTCTGCATTCAGATAAATACAATCACAAAAAAACTAATTGGGACACTTACAGAAACGCCCTGCACTTCATCAAAATAACTGATAATGTTGATCTAGCTGTTGGTAATTTCATCAACGCTATCAAATTTGCGATAGATGTCAGCACCCCCAAAGTAAAGCACATAAAGGGTAAACCACCAGTCCCATGGTGGAACAATAACTGCAAGGCAGCCATTAAAAAAAGAAAACAATCCCTAAATAAATTCAAAAGCAACCCTAATACTTTCCACTTCATAGAATATAAAAAGGCAAAAGCATACGCTAGGAAAACTATTAGGCTCGCCAGAGAGAACTCATGGAGAATGTTTACAAACGGAATCAATCCCAATGCTACCAGCCAGGAAATCTGGGAAAACATTAGGAAACTAAAAGGAGTCCCTCATACACCTATATCTATGCTAAAAGAAAAAGATACAGTCGTTACGGACAACAAAGAACTAACTGAAACCTTTGCTAAACACTACCATGAGTCATTTAGTGGATACGAAGATGAAGCTATTACGATTCCAGAAGGAAATTATACTAATATAAATTATAATCTGCCACTAACCTATAGAGAACTAATATCAGCGATGGAAAAATGTAGAGACACAGCACCGGGAATAGATGGAATTAGAGTATCACACATCAAAAACTTGACCACTGATGGTCTAAATCAATTACTCCAAATATTTAATACTATATGGAAAACAGGCTATATTCCTGACACCTGGAAAACATCAATTCTCGTACCTATTCACAAAACTCAAAAACCTAGATTTATGACTAATAGCTATAGACCAGTGGCTCTAACAAGTCACCTTTGTAAGTTGCTAGAACGAATGGTAAATAATCGCTTGACATATATTCTAATACAATATAACCTAATAACAAAAAACCAATTAGGTTTTCAAAAAGGATATTCAACACTTGACCATATAATTGGCCTCGAAACAGACATAAATGACGGATTCAACAAAAATTACCACACCACAACAATTTTTTTAGATATAACTAAAGCCTTTGACACAGTCAAAAGATCATCCATCATCCTAACATTAACTAAATGGAATATCAAAGGCAATCTCCTAAAATTCATCTCTACCTTCTTAAGCAACAGGAACTTTATGGTTAGAATAAACAATACTCTGTCCCCTCCATATCCACAGCCTAATGGAGTACCACAAGGTTCATCCATCAGTCCGACCCTGTTTATAGTTGCAATGAACTCTATAGTAAAGTATATACCAGAAAATCTAAAGATTAGGATGTTTGCTGATGACATAGCAATTTATCACTCAGGTAAAGACTATAAACATAGTGAAACACTCATACAAAATTGCCTGGACTCCCTACCAACATGGGCTGGTATCAATGGACTGTCATTCTCTCCTGGAAAATCAGCATGTGTTCATTTTTGTAAGAAAAAAACTGTCCTCGACTAAGCACTGTCTCTATCAATAATACACCAATACCAATTAAAGAATATCACAAATTCTTAGGAGTAGTATTTGATTCTAGGCTGAGCTGGAATCCACATATCACCCAATTAAAATCAAAATGTGCACTGGACATGAAAGTTTTAAAATGCTTAGCTCATACTAGCTGGGGTTCACATAGAATCAACTTAATGAATATATATAAAACAATCATTCTCACGAAAATAGACTATGGAAGCCAATGCTATATAACTGCTCCCAAATCTTATATAAAAAAACTGGACCCAATACACAATAGAGGACTTAGACTGGCTCTGGGGGCTTTTCACACCAGTCCCACTGAGAGCCTATATTGTGAAGCCGAATGTCCAAGTCTGTACATTAGAAGAGAAACTCTACTATGCAAATACACTAACAATTTAAAATTTAAACCTAAGCTAGCCCACTACAAAAAATTCTTTCCCACATATCGAAACCCGGACACAAAACATATAAAATATAAAGGATCCTGCCACACGTTCCATAGCATTAACCAAAGATTATCCTTAACTTCTGCCCCTGTCCAACAAGCAACCACCAACACACTTCCACCTTGGACCACTCTACCTATTAAAGTAGATTTAAGCATGTCAGCAACACCAAAAAGTGAAACTAATAACCAATACTTCAACAAAACATTTCTAGAAATCAAAAACAATAAATATTTAGATTTTAACTTTATTTACACGGACGGATCAAAAACTAAAGAAAACACTGGAGCCGCATTCACAAGTAACCAAACTGACCGCACTTACAAATTGCCTCCAGAAACAGGTATTCTTACTGCTGAACTAATAGCCATCTCCAAAGCAGTGGATTATATATCTGACAACAACCACTCAAAGTGGGTCATAGCAACTGACTCTATGAGTGTGCTCAAAACGATTCAATCTTATCAACGCAAACATCCTATTGGAATAGATATACAAAATAAAACCAAATGTATACTAAATCAAAATAAATCGGTCATATACTTGTGGATCCCATCACACTGTAATATACCGGGAAATGAAAAAGCGGATTCATTAGCAAAGGAATCACATAACTCGCTCAACTTCCTCAACTTTGCCTTCTGGAAAGAAGACTTAAACATAACAACCAAAATTGCTTTTGCAAACATAACTCAACTAAACTGGGACCTCTTACAAGGAAACAATAAGCTTCAAGACATTAAGGAAATATTCTACCAAAGAGAAAACCTACAGACTCACTCTAGGAAAAATCTATGTCTCATGACCAGATTAAGGATAGGACATACAAAGCTAACACATGAATATTTGCTAAAAAAGGAAAACCCGCCAGAATGTGAAGGATGTAAGGCGCCACTAACTATAAAACATATTATTACAACTTGCATGAAATACGCTCATATAAGGCAACAACTAAATATGACTGGCAATATACAAGCAATTCTGCAATACAATAACATAACTACAATTATTAAATTTCTGGAACTTACTGAATTAATAAATAAAATATAAATAAGTTTGGACACTAAAAAACCCAGGAGGTTGATGTGTCCATAATTCATACATCTCTCTCTCTGTATGTGTTGGTTTTCTGTACACAGTGTATTCGAATTCGTGATCAAAACATCTAAAAATGAGAGTTTCTTGTTTTCCTCTAACTCTAGGGTCAATTGTATTCTGGGATGTATTGAATTTACGTGAATATGACCATGTTGCGATATAATAAATATGTCATCCACATAAGAAATCCATAACTTGGGCTTCAAACTCGCTTTCTCAAGAGCTTTTTTCTCGAAGTATATCAGAAATAAATTTGCAACGAATGGTGATTGCGAGGAACCCAGGTATAGGTATTTTAAAGGCAATGCTTCATAGCAATCCTGACCAATGCTTTGTCAATGGGAATACTATGATACAAAGACTTGACATCTAGGCTTGCTATGATATCGTCTTTTTCAAGAACGATATCTTGTATTATTTGCGTGAAATGCACCGAGTTTTTCACAAATGAATGAGCTTTTTTGACAGTTGGTTTCATAATTTCCGCAAGAAGTTTTTCCGGTTTTTATAGCGGCGAATTAACAGCACTAATGATAGGTCTGATGGGCGCGCCTGGTTGGTGTATTTTTGGTAAACTACAGAGTTTAGGACACCTGCTCGATTTTTCCCGTGGTATGATTTTTTGTTGTATTTCTGGGTGTATTGGTGAACTTTTTATTTTATTGGTAGTTGTTTTCTCTAGATATGTAGTCGAGTCTCTTGGAACAAGCTTATAACTCTTGTCTTGTGGTGTCTTTATTCTTTCGAAGCTTTGTTAGGGCCTTCTGTTCAATGGCATTTAAGTTTTGTTCCGGTGGTTTGCTTGATCTTAAAATTCTTGCCAGTTCTTGTCGAATCTCATCTGCTTTCGTTTCTTCAGAGGAGTCAAGGATAGCTTCCACTCCAGCTATTATTTCGTCTTTAGGAATATAAAGAAGTACAAAATTAAAACCCTTAATTAGTACGGATTTTTCACTTTCTGAGACGTAACACGATATATTGTGCACTAATTCATAAACGTCTACTGATGAGACTGGTGGCTGATTTGTGGAATATATATATATATATATATATATATATATATATATATATATATATATATATATATATATATATATATATATATATATATATATATATATATATATATATATATATATATATATATATATATATATATATATATATATATATAGATATATTAGACGCATATGTAAATAATTCAAAATGCGCCAGACCGCCATTATTAACATTTTTTTTTAAATGCTTACCAGTCCGGTAATATCCTGAAGATTCCCTGAAAATTTTATCCAATCCAATATCCAAAAAAAAATAGGTTCAAATTGATAACCTCCTTTTTTTGAAGTCGGTTAAAATTAGTGAAAGTATAGCGTCCTATAGTTGAATTTTTCATTTCTACTGATTTTTGAGTTTAGCAAAAGTAATAAAAGTTCCTATCAATGTGAAGTTTCTATGTCAAAAGACTCATTGATACTGGTTTTTTGTTATTATTTTTTTGAAAATAGAGAAAATAAGAAAAAAATCAAATCAATACGTTAATTAATTAAGTATTATTACACAATATATACCACGTACAAAAAATACATGATAATATATTAATAGAAAAACGTTAAAGGGCATCGAACGTGCAATTTTTTATAAACAAATTAAAATCATTAAATGTTGCGTATCTATTTCAAATGACAAGGAACCAGGGCTGGAAATCTATAAAATTATAAGGAAACAGAATCTCAAACAAGGGATTAATTTTCTTTGTTGTATTTTTTGTACTTCATAAGTTTGTAATTTTTTTGAAATCGATAGTTAGTGTCAAAAAATATGTTTACAGTCTCTTGTGTCCGCAAATAAGATTGAATAAACAGTCCTAATGGATGAGACACAAACTGAAAAAAAAGTTTTCAGCTTATTATGTGCCATTTATTAAAGTGGTTTTTGACCTGGAAACAAGCTTTCTTCTTATTTTTCACCTTTGAAAACTTAAAATGAAGTCAATACATTTCAAAAAAAATTTATTATCATAAATTTAATATCAAATAAAAAAAAACTTAGTGACTGCAGATGCACATTTTTTGGCTTACAGAAACTAGAATGTGAATAGCATAAATATTTTAATTGGATTTTAGTTGTTCGACTATTCTGTATTGTGTAAAATGGGATCTTTGACTGCACCAGAATAGCAACCAGATTCTTCATACCAATAGATGGCAATGTCGCCCTAGTATGACTTTCTTTAAGAAACTGGCTACTGATTTTTCAGAATGAATTTTGTGAGTCCTTTACAAAGATGAGTGTCATATTTAAGTTCATATTTTGAAAGTATTGGCGTCCAGTCAGGATCCTTTGTTTATTTTTGGGTTATTTTTGAAATTCAATTATTTTATATTTGATTCTTGATTTCCAAAGATAACGTATATATATAAAGTATTTACAAGTTTTACTTGAAATACAGAACTACTTGAAGTACTATCAAAAGTACTGATAAAATATTGTGTTTACCTTTAAAGTATTCCAAATACTTTGCCGTTTAAAAATCAATCAATTTTTATTTGTACATTTAACTTGTTTAAATCCAGAAGTAAAAGTTTTATCTCCGCATACTATTCAAAATAAAACTCAATTTTTTATTTTAATTAATAAAGAAGATAGATATATTTTTTATGGTTATCTAGATAGACTTTCTCATTTTGTTGAGTTTTATGTTAATATTAGTTCACAATGAGAATATTATTATCAAGTTAATCCGATTTAGGTTTAAATTTTAATAATTAACATATTTTCTGCGACTGCTATGAAAATGGCCAAAAGACACACTACCAGCAAGGTCTGACACCAACTTATTTCGCATGTCGTGGGAAAATTATGTTCCATGGCTCAAACCAATGCTCAAACTGATTCGCCGTTGTACAGCTCCCGTGTGTAAAATACAGCCTACTTTGTATTTTATTTAAGAAAATACTAATATTATATTATATTATGGTTGGTGGCTGCTCAGTAAGCATCTACTTGTAGATACCAAACTGTCAATAAAAGTTATGTTGTCATTTAAGAATTGGAGTCTAGACACTGAATTTAAGTGCGCCTCATATACAGCCTTGGGAAAATACATTTAACACGTTTAAAAACCACTTTCACACATTCCTGTGACTTGTGGCACATGACTACGTCTCATACCACCAAACCGATGTTTTCAAAATTTGCTATGCACTATATTATTTCTTACGATTACGCATGAAGCTAGCTAAAAAGGCTTGGCTAGAAAATGCTTTACAAAAGTGATTTGAAACAAAATTTCAATGCGAGTTGAAAAATACTTTTGAAATATGGTGAGTCAAAAAAAATTGAAAAGCCAAAGCCTACTTTTAACTTATTTACAATTAATCACTAGCCCCAGTGTTGAAATGTAATTAAAAAAAAATTCCTTGTGTTCGTAGAAAAGTTAGTGTATATTACTGGTATGAACGTGATTGTTTTGAAACTCGCAGAATTTTTGCACAATACCCACTTGTTTGCAAACTTTTGCGTTCAATACTTGTTATGTAACACACTACAGCAATACTAGCAGAACAGTGGTTGACCTGGTACTTAATTCCTGCAATTTTCAGACATTTAATGTTATTGTACATAAGGAATATACTCGCACATGGAAATAACCTGATGTAAGTACTAATTTTGTAAATTGTAAATTTCAATTTATTTTCTTGTATTAAAACCATGTGAGATATATAGTAAAGGAACAATTTTTCTTTTATGTACAAGTGCATGATATGATATAAGAGTCACGAGGATGAGCTATATTGACATATAAAAAACTTCCAGCGCTAAAAAAGCGGTAAACTACATTTGTAAAAAAGTTGATAATGAACAACATTCAGTTCAATCAAAAGGTGAAAAAATATATTATTGAAAATTGTTTACTTACCAAAAAATAAACTCATATATTAGACAATATGTTTATCAAGATTATCTGAAAGATTAAAGAAATTATCTCGCCGTACCCGGTATAAATATGTTGCATTATTCTAAATTCACTATTCTTAGTATTTTTTTATTATACTTTTAGTACTTCATTTATTTGTTCTATTGCAAATACCTGTCAAGTACTTGAAATACACAGTACTTTAACTGACAAACTTTAAGTATATATATATATATATATATATATATATATATATATATATATATATATATATATATATATAATATATATATATATATATATATATATATATATATATATATATATATATATATATATATATATATATATATATATATATATATATATATATATATATATATATATATATATATATATATATATATATATATATATATATATATATATATATATATATATATATATATATATATATATATATATATATATATATATATATATATGGTTACTTTAAAATTTTATTAGAATTTAAAAGTACTTGACATTTGGTCCTTGTTGATAATTTGGTATTTCAAACATGCTCTTCAATAATCTCTCCTTCAGCAGCGATATCACTTTCATTAAATCTTTGTGAGTATGTAATTCAAGCTCTGTCAAATAAAAACATGGTACAAATACTGTTATTACCTGGTGGTAGAAAAACTAGTTTAAAAGTTGCCATATTCCGTAAAGCTTGTCGTCATAGATAAGTATCCAATGTACGCAAGCATAAAACCCTCGTAAAATTACCACCATGGATCTCGTAGTCCTTTTTATCAAGCTGAACTTAACTATACTACCAAAGATCGATTCAATATACAGCCATCAGGCAATATCATAAATTCACACCAATCGCTTGGGTCTCCATTTAACCATAATATATAATATTAGTACGGCTGCAACAATATTTGGCGCGACCTTGCTAATAGCATGATTTAGGTCTACTTATTTATAAATACAATACAAAATTTATGCTTTAAGGAGAGAAAAGGCGCTTCCAGGTAATAGCGTAAAACCAATCTATAAACGAATTTAACCATCGGACGTCGTGGGTCGTGGGCTGGCAACTCTGGCCGTTGATCTCCATGGAAATCTCTCGATAAACCCCAGTTATACTGAAATATGAACGGAAAAGTTCGAATTCATTTTAGGGCTCTTTTATTTTCCTTTGTCAATGGTCTCTTCTGAGTATAGTCGGTCTTTCTTAAAAAATGACGGAATAATGGATATTTAGCGTTCCTAAACATTTGGGCTAAACAAGACATATATGTACCTAGATTAATACGAAATTAGACGAATATTTTATTAAACCCTAATAATTTTTATGTACAAAAAAGACCAAGTTCAAATTGTATTGGTGCAGTCCAAGGAAAACTCTTTTGTAATATATTATTTTTGTATTGCCGTGTAAGTATCTACGATACTTAGGAATTAAAAATGGCAAAATGGAGGATTAGCAGAAAAGAATAATGATATAACGGACAATAATTGCTGTAAAGTATGGGAATGAAGAAAACGTTTCTTAATTCCAACTTACCTAATTATGCCTAAGTATATATTCATAAAATAATAACAGAGCAATTGTTACTATATACTACTCGTAAATATTTATTGTTTCACCTTGCTTAATTTTGAAAAAATTGTTAGTAAAAAAATATTTTTTTGGATTTGTGAGAAATATTACGCAAAAGTTTATTTATAATTTTTTTATACACGACCTCTAGTTTATTTATTTAACATATTTTTATTACTTCCGTCCTGTCAACTCTTCCAATATTATCTGCTGGCAACATAGCTTGGCATAATTTCTGCTTTTTAACTAAGGTGGCAAAGCCTACCTAGGGGTATATGAGTCTGTAGGTGTAGAATATCCCCAGGTAGAAAACAATTCCAACTTATTTAATTATGTCTAAGTATGGATTATAATAACCAACAGAGCAATTGTTACTATATACTACTCGTATTGTAAATATTTATTGTTTCATGTTGCATAATTTTGAAAAAATTGTACTGTAAATATTTATTGTTTCCTCTTGAATAATTTTGAAAAAATGGTTAGTAAAAAAATATTTTTTTGGGTTTGTGAGAAATATTACGCAAAAGTTTATTTATAATTTTTTATACACGACCTATTCTTTATCTATTTAACACTATTTTATTCCTTCCCCCTGTCAAGTCCTTCAATGTTACTCTGCTGGCAGCATAGCTTGGCGTAATTTTTTAAAAAATAGTGATAAAATGATAGTTAGTAAAGCTTTTTTTACCACAAAAGAATTCCTAGTATTCTCTATTTAGCCCTAAAACATTAATTGTTAATAACTTGAGTTAAAAACGGAACCATGACAGTAAATATCGTTTATATACTTTATAACGTACAAGTTTTCTATTTTTCTGTACTAAATTAGGCATTGTAAAGAAAGAACCAAGAAATTGTCATTCTATGGTGCCTGAATTGACTGCCACCTCTTGCCACCCCCAAGTGACGTCACTGCTTATAGACCAGATAAAAAGTTTAAATTTTGAATACTACTACTACTACTATATAATACTTCTATGGCAGAACAAAATTGCCATATAATAAAAATTGGTAAAAACCTTACCCTTAATAGATCGTTCTTTTTATTAAAATATGCCAGAAAGAAAAGTTAAAAAAAATTATAAAACAGTATTAATATTATATATGAATAATACGAAGATAAGATAAGAGGATAGGTGAATAATAAAAATAAAAGAAATACAAATAATGATCGATATATTCAGAAATAAGGAGTGAGGACTCTTTTAAAACTTGATCACAAAGGAATAATTACCTAGTTGGTACCGAGAAATATTTAGCAACTATATTTTAAATATAGCAAGATTTTGTTTCACTGGTAATACAACTTACTTTTTAACTAAATATTTATATTAATTTAATACTTATTTAATTATTAAAAATATAAAGTATTTTTATAGTTATCAATATTTAAAAATGTTTTCATTTTAAACTATACTTTTATAGATTCCGGTTTGATTCTTAGAATACGTTGAAAACCCTGATTCCATTAGTAAAAACAAAAATAATTTCCCCGTTTGTGACTAATTAATTATTTATATAATTGTGACCATTTGGTCCCGGCACTCAAAAGAGTCATATACAAAATTAGCTCCCAATCCTATAAAATACCCAAAAAACCGCTTTTTTGTTGTAATAAAAATTATTTTTTGCCCCAAAGCTTGCTTTTGAGTCTACGAGGTACATAAAAGTGTCCTTGTTTTTCTAATAAACTCGAAAATTACTTATTACAATTTTTAAAAAATCTCTCTGTGTGGTGTGCTTGATTATTTGATTTTTAAAATGTACAATGTTGACCTAGTCATAACGATCACCTTAGTAGCCAGTTTAGAAACTATACAGACAATAGAAGTAAAGTAGAAATTAATTTAATAAAACCTGATCTTTTACGAAGAAATTAATTTAATAAAACCTGATCTTTTACGTCGCATTTTTCTGCCCTAGCGATTTTTTGTATATTTACTATGTATGGTCAGCATTTACCATTTCCATTATTACAAAAAATTTTCTGTTAAAATTCCTAATAACTAAATAAATTTGATGCTATTTATTGTATATCTCGCTGGACGTTACATATCTAGACTAAATAAAAAAAAAGACAAAATCAATTCGAGTTTATTTTTATTGGAGTAATTACTAGAAACTGCTTTTAAAAAATTATGCTTTCACCGTAAATAATTGGCATTCGGGCTTTTTTTCAGATTTATTGTATTCTGCAGTCCAGCCTAATAAAACGGTGCAAGGTTTTTTCTAATTTTCAGGCAGCTGACGAAGCCGGTGTATAAATAGGATTTGTCCAGCGGACGCTCTGCCCTTACTTGCACCCATTAGCGACTACAAATGGCAAATCTCTCACTACACGATTCACACATTCCCAAAGAAGCTCCGGATAATCCGTATTATCTCGCAAAAACTTTAACATATTATACACCTTCTGTTCCATTAACGCATCCCAGCTCGCCCTTCTGTTTTCATTTTATAAAAGGAAATTTAATTTACAGGACCCTACCGACTTTGATTAAGTTTTTAATCGTATTTTTTCATGATTGGTTCCAATTAAATTTAATTTTAATCGTTACATAATTTTAAATTAAGTGGTTACACGATGATTAAGCTAAACTGATACTGACTATATTTTATTGAATAGTCAAACGGGGTGAATTCGTGCAATTTAAAAACTCTGCACAACTCAGCGTTTTTCAGCCAATAGTTAGTGCGTTTATTAATTGTGAAACTGACTAGGCTTTGGTAGAAAAATTCAGTTTTTACCTACCTCGTAAAAGGGAAGTATTATAATCGTAAAAAATCACTCGAGATTTTTTCATATCTTTACTTTCCAGGGTTCCTAGATGCCGAAAACCATGTTTTTCTTAGTTTCGGCGGTCTCTCTGTCTGTCTGGTCTGTATGTCGGGTCCGCGGCATAGTTAAATAAATGTACTTACTTCAAATTCTGGTCAAAAACTAAGGGTCATTTAGGGATAACATTTTGGTAAAAATCCAATATGGTATTGCAAAGTGGCGGCCGAGTGCAACGTTACAACTGGTACAATTTTGGTATGAATCCAAGATGGTTGAACAAAATGACGGCATAATAAATTTCAGCTTAAAAAACTACTTAATGGACAGATTTCAAAAGTGTGTGCCATACCTAATTACGGTATAGAGATGAACTAGTAAAACTCTGATACTAATTCAAGATGGCGACCAAATAAAATGCTTGTAACCGGAAAAAAATCACCCTTTGAGGTTTTACATGTCTTTAAGTTTTAGCGTCCCTAGATGCAAAAAAATATGTTTTATCAATTCCGTCGATCCGTCTGTCAGTGTGTCTGTCTGTCAGTTAACGGCATAGCTTAAAAACTACTTATTAGATATAAGGGCGGATCCAATTCTCTCAAATGGCTTTTCAGCGGCAGGTGGTTTTTTTATCCTTATCGAGATAAAATAAATATCGATATGCGGTTACCATCTCTATGTGTAATTTCGTATCGGCTTGCTTGATGCCTGTGTCATCCACGAGCCACGCCAACTCGGTCGTTCGATTCTATAAAGTTATTGCGTACATAAGAACCGAATCTCCTAATTTATTTTATTATTATTATATTGGTTAGTCGAGTTCCCGTCCCGCAGCCGTATGTGCAGTTATTAAAAAACTTTTTCAGAAATTTTACATTTTTATTCTATGTTAAACCAACCAAAGTAGGCACGAAAAGTTAAAAACAGGACTATAAAACCTATTAAAAAAAATTGGCATGACAAGTACAAACCCGCGGCGCGTCGTTTCACAGACCCCCCCCCTCCAAGCATTTCCTCTGGATCCACCCTTGACCAGATTGACTTCAACTTTTAGTCAAATATTAAGGGTTATGTGGGGATGACCTGGTAATATTTTGGTAAAAATCCCAATATGCCGGAACAAGATGGCGGCCTAGTAATTATCCAATTTACCTCAAATTTTACACAAAAATCAAGTGTTACATAGGAATAAAATGGTAACATTTTGGTATGAATATAAGAAGCAAAACAAAATTGCGGACTAATAAAATATTTAAAAAATCAGCCTGAAAAAAATACTTATTAGATTAATTTCAAATTTTGTACAAGCATTAAGTATGACATAGAGATAAACTGGTAAATTTGTGGAACGAATTCAAAATGGCGGAAAAAAATGCGTTAAAATATTTTTTTTAAATCAACGTAAGAAAATCGTTTTTAATTGACTTTAACTTTTTAAGAAAAATTAAATGTCATATAGCGATAAACTGGTAAAAATATAACTATTGAATTTATTTTAAATTATGTCCAAAAATCAAGTATGGCATAGGTAAAAAGGGGTAAAATATTCGTAGGAATCCAGTATGATGGAACAAAATGGTGCCCAGAAAAATGTTTAAAAAGATAGTACATTATGTGTTAATAAATGACTATGTAATGAACTAAATTGTGTCACACATCAGTATTCGCAATAACAGGAAAAATTCATAACGAGGGAAGTTCCGGGTAAAGGAAATTTACCGATTTTTTTAATTATCGTGTAAAATGAGAGGAAGTAATTATTAAATAATAAAATCCGTGTCAAAATATTTCAAAACATTAATAACCCAACTATTTCTGACTGAATGTAAAGCTGCAACAGGATCCTAACCAGCAAAATTTACCAAATCTCTAATCTAATCACGCCAGAAAATACAATAAATTCTAAACCCGAAAATTAAAAACATTTGTAAGATAGCCAACAAAATAAATCATGTAAATCTAAGTTTTACTACTTCAAAAGAACCAGTAATTATTAACTAATCTTCGAAGCTATTCCATTAAAAAAAAACTAAAATGGCACAGTTTGTAACAGGAAATTCGTAAAAGCCTTGCCACAAAAAATACAAAATAAAATCGCCTTTCTATTTCTTTTTTCAAAAAGCAGTACTCGGAAGCTATGAAATAGTTTAATAAAATTTGTATGCTTTTCCAGTCATTTCTTAATTATTAACCACACTTTCTGGTCATCCTGGATACTCCTGGCAAATTTTTGTTATACAATTTGCTCAAACCTTTTCAGTATTTACTCTAAAATTAATACTGAGTCGTGTTCGTCAACAAAGTAATTATTCTGCTCGCAGATCTAATGTTACGAACGTAACTTTACATTTTTTATTTCGGCCTTATTGCATCTATTACCGTTTGAATATAAGATACCTGACGATCGCAATATTTCTGAAAACATTTACTTACACGAATATCTTTCCAGATGTTGGTCTTTCAGAACTGCGCTGCTCGATGCCCTGTATAAATCTTAATAAACCGAGAAAACGCTCTGCGATAAATTCCCATTTCTCCCTGAGATACGTCCTCATTAATCCTAACCGGACACGTCCGTTTCCATAAAGCACTTCCATGTTCCAGGATGATAACCGCGGTCGGTCTTGACTCGGAACAGCAGCTTTTTATTTCTATAAATGAGATTTATCATCTTTGTAACTAGTTCTCGCGCTCAAGCTGTCAGGAGGCCCTTTTTCAAACAAAAAAAAGGTTAACAAAACCTCTGAGGATATCTAGGTCTTTCTAACAATGCTAAAGATGAGAACTTTGTTAAGATAGGTTTTAGCCGAATATCAAGTTAAGAGCCTCCTTTTATATTCAATTATTTTTTGTGTGGTTGTCAAGAAAATGATTTCTCGCGGGAACTGAATGGATACTTGTTTATTTTAATTGTAAGTTTATTATCAGGGAACATTGCTACGTTGCTTACAAAAAAAGCTGGTTCTGGCATCAAGTTCAAAGCTCCCCGTAGTTCCGATAGCAATTACAAAAACGCACTGCCAATTTAATAGACTTTTAATCTCATTTTTACGGATATTTTATTGACTTTCTTTAACGTTTTTCTTTCCCTTAATGGTTTTTCAGTATTTGCCAAAAGACAAAAGTCACACAACTTAGCTCATCTAATTCATCCCGTATAAAAACACATAATTGTTCTAGATACATATTTTTCCAGTAACAACAGTAGCTTATTAAATTACAAAAAATTTGTTGACAGGTACAATTTGGTTTTATGCAAACGGTCTAAGACAAAAAGTCTAAATTCAAACAGATTGTCCTTTTGACGGTTTGTTTTTGAATATATACCATAACGACATAATTACTTCTTAAAGTAGATAAATATTTATTTTGCATACATACAGGGTGTACCAAAGGTGAAAGACAATGAAAAACTGAATATCTTAATCAAATGATTTAATCAACGGGTGGGTAGTATAATTTAAAAAAATATATAGCGTATATATATTTAAACATATATAAGCAAGGTGAGTAAAAAAAATGTAATAAAAATACATTTTGAAATTACATTTGTTAATTTTATTAAACGTGTGAATATTTAATTTGCAACAGTGTCTAGCATTTTTTACATAATAGTTATGCACAACATAAACAAAAATACTCTTAATAATGGAACTTACAAGTAAATAAATAATATTTTTTGTAGTATCAAAATTAAATTATACACTTCTAGTAATAAGTTCTTTAGGGTAAATAATTTAATATTTAATTTGCAATAAAAATCCTCTTAAAAGCCAATTAAATCTACATAAGTTGCTCTTCACAATCACTTTCGCCATCTGATGGATTTTCTGGAGATTCCAATAATAGTAATACAAGATATTTTGTATATATTCCGCTTTGAGTAACTGGCAATGGTCCAACAATTGAAATCACTGAATCTGAAGAGACAAGCAAAATGCTGAATAAACCTTTATTTGTAAGTTCTCAAATCATTGTCCGTGTGTTATGTTTCCTATAATAATTCAACTCCTTATGCCTTGCCTCTTGTACATTTTCTGCTAATTCCCCAATGGGAAGTTGTTGACTATGTAACAAAAGTTTATGGATGGTGGCAGGCATTTGGTACCACTCATATAACTGAACATAAATTCGGGTAGTTTTATAAGTATACTTTCCAAAAGCACTAAGATTGACTTTAAAACTGCAATTTATAGCTTTTAAGATTACACTAAATCTATAAATCACGGTTTTGTCGATGGATGTAATTTCTGATGAAAATTTCGGATTAGAAATGAATTTTCAGGCCGTATTTTCATTGTTAGTGGTTTCAAATCAAATTCAAATCCAAATCCAATTCCAAATCCAAATACAAATAAAAATCCAAAATTTAAATCCAAATCCAAACTCAAATCAAAACATATAGAAAATTGAAATTTGTTTACTAAAAAGGTTTCTGTTCTGTATACGTCGGATATTAAGCGGAAGCAAGTTATAAAATATAGGACCAAAGTATGTCAGATATCTTTCGTTTTTTGTTCTGAACAGGAAAGGAATACATACCGACTCCACCGATCTGCTTCTGATAGGATAATTATTTAAAATAGGTTGCTGCTTTAGTTCGGGATGTTTGTAAACTATTAAAAGTACTGATTTTGCATACAGTTGTTGCAAGGATAAAACTTGGGCTTTTTTATACAGAAGTTCGTTAGAGTATCTGGCCGTTTTTTTTCTAAATTACTATATGGAGATATCTTTGAGTTACTACTACAGCTAAGGTGATATATAATAATTTGAGAATATTAATTACGTGCTGTTTCTGATTTGATAGAATTTATAAATTAGTTATCGAATTTGTACTTTCTATGTGTTTATTCCACCTAATATCTGATCGATTACAATGCCGAGATATCTGATACATTCAGTTTTATTCAGAAAATCAGTGCAGTGGCATGGTGTCTTATTTACACAATGTTTCCGATCCTCAAGATAACTCCTTAATAAGTTATGGCATAATCCTCTTATTCCATAGTTTTTTTACCTTGTTTAGAAGAGTTTTATGCGGTACGGTATCGAAGGCTTTGGCCAAATCCAACAAAATCTGATGGGTTTTTTACTTCTGTTAATAGCATTATAAATACAGTTTTATACCTCATAAAGTATGTCTTCCTTTGAAGAAATTCAAATTGACTCGGAGATAGAATGTTATGTTTTTCTATGTATGTAATACTTTTTCAATATTATGAATAAAGATATTGGCCGGTAATTGCCCGATAAATACGTCTCTTTACCTTTATGAATAGGTATGACAACCGATTTCTTCAATTCACAACAAATTATACCCGTCGAAATGGAACAGTCAAAAATATGTGGTAGAGGCTTAGCAATGTAATTTCGTATTTCTTTCAGCGTTTTACTAGTAATTCCGTCTAATCCAGGTACAGAGTTAGTTTTTAATCCGTTTATATTCTTTTTACCTCCTCCTCAGATATTGCCTTGAAAAATGTACTGGCATAATTCTGGGGAGTATGTCTGCAACTATTTTTTTATGTTCTTGTAAAACATTGTTATCTTCTTTTAGCGAAAAATTTTGGTTATTTTTGGTAGTATTTTTACATTGTAGTTCCTTGTTTATTATTTGCCACATTTTTTTTTGGATTTTGCTTGGCTTCCTTAAATTTATTGAGTCTTTTATGCTCTGGTTTTCTTACTGTCATATTTTAAAATCCAGTCTATAAGATATATGTAGATTTAAAATGCGGATTATAGTTGCTTTGGCTTTCACTTCTGTCTGCAACCGACTTATATATTATATTTCGGAGTTAATAATGACTGAATGACTGAATATTGCGACTCAGCAATTCTTTGAGATGTGTGATCCGTTACAAAACAAAAAGGGTACATTAAATTTAATTTAATTTAATTTACAAAACATTCTAAACTAATCTTTGGAATTTAGGTAAATTGATGAGTCTTGCGAATTTAAAAAGAAGAAATATATGTTTAAAACCACTGTGGATTTTTGAAATTTATAAAAATCTGTAAAGTCTCTCAAATTACCTTTAAAACCAGGTGCCACTTGGCACCCTTTTTCTACATTTAATTCTGGAGGTATGATTCACCCTTCGAAAGATGGGTGTTTTAGAGAACCAAATTAACTGCCCAAAAGTGTTCTCCTGGAATGATTCAAGGAATTTCCGTTCAATGCTTTTTTACTTTAGTTTTAAATTAAAAACCAATTATCCAAGCGTACCTATACAATGTGTCAAATATAAGAATGCACAGCATGGGGAAATGGTAAAAGATACGGGATTTAAAGTCGTTCCTGCAATATCCGAGAAAAACAGAAATATTACAAAATAGTTTTTATTTTTTCTTGAGTTTATTCAATGAGTTTTTTTTTTGAAATAAATGTCAAATCATTGAAGCCACTTTTTTCCCTTAATAAAATTGGGTTATTAAATTTAAGATTCAACGTTTCGTTTCCGAGCGTCCATCATCAACTTAATTTTTTTAAACACGAACCGTTTCTATGTATCAGGCTTCGTATTCTGATGTTAGCTTCATTAGCTTCAATTATTTTTTCTTTATATCTTATCTCATTTTATTCCAATAAAACTAAACGCAATGTTTTTTATTAGAAACACGTTACATTACAAATTAAATTATATTTTTAATTTTATTCTTTAAAAAATGTGGATCTTCTTAAAAATAATTTTGTTTCGCCCAACTGCAATTCTAAAGCCTAGTTGTTAATCTTATCAGTTCAATGTTAAAGATTTTTTATTCAAAGAAACCTCTAACTGTTTTAACATACAATTTCCCAGCTTTTAGAAATATTACCAGGCCTTAATCAAAAACACACGTACAATTAATCACATCGTCCATGCGTACGACACAGCGTCTCTAAGCCATTTTTCAGTGAATATCTCACATCGTCAAAATGTTATCTAAGTTGATTAGTTTACACCAATGAATCTTTGGATTAGCCCTCTGGATTTAATAGGACACCTCACATTAGTAATTGCTTTGAGGTGAGTTAAATTCGAGGCTAACAAATGATGCAGGACTGCCTTCAAGAATTCTATTTTTGTACAGAACCGTTCTTAAGTATTAATAAAAGCAAATAACTATGTACAGAATTAAATTGTGTCAGCCTTATCTTGCCTTGACAAGAGCAAGGATTCATTAGAGGGGAAGTGTTGGATAAACCCAATTTATTTTATTTTATTTTTATTTTAAATCAACCTCAAAAACATACCTTTACGTTTTCAGGGTCCTGTACTGTACCTCGAAAACATGTTTTCGCATCGCATTTCGATTGCCAGTCGGTCTATTTGCAGCTCCAAGTTTGGCATAACAATAAGGCATGATATGGGAATAAACAGGGCGGATTATTTATACACCGTTCTTTACCTTACGGGGCTGTTACTCTAAGATCAGACATAATATATATCACAATATTATTATATTATCAGAGTTATCAAAATTATCAAAATCTAACTTTCAATTGGCAATAACCAATATTTTGCCTGGAATGATCACATTATTTTTTAACATGTGGAAAAGTCCGTGTTTTTGCGATCTTTTCCTACGTCTATTGTGTAATTTTTACTTTAACCCTTACTGGCTATCGATGAATTGGGGCATTTAACATCGATATTCAATGAAAACTACTACTTCCTTTATTATTATAATTAGTAACACAGTCATCTATTTTTATTGTGTAGACTATTTCTTTTAAAACTGCAAATGCCGATTTCTCAGGAACAAATAGAGATGATATGAGACTATACAGGACTACTATAACTATTTCGGAAAATCTTGATAAATAAAAGTTATACAGGGAAAATGTATTTTCATTCGATTAAAATTATCCTCACGGATTTAAATGCAATAGCAGGGGCGTGCGGAGAAATTTTAAGAAAGGGAGGCAATTTTTAGAAACTTACCTATTTGTAATGTAATTCGATTTCTCGATTATTTTTTGCAAATTCGTCAATGACGTCATCATAAAAACGTCGATGCTCCGACATATTTCGGAGATGTTTATTTTCAATGGATAACAGCGATGTATGCGAAAGTCTCTCCTGTCCCGTTGAATTTCTAACGAAATTTTTTGTACGTTTAAGTGTTGAAAAATTGCGTTCTACTGATAAACTTGTGGCAGGTATTATCAATACTAATTCACACAATTTCGATACTTCGGTGTAGGCATCTTCCAGCTCCTTGTCTTTTAAAAATTGCATTAGTTCTTTAGCGTTGTTTTTCGCGCTAATGTCATCAGTTTCGTAAATTACTTTTAGTTCAGATCACAGTAACACTCGGTCGAAGAACTGGCGATAATGAAGAAGAAGAGATTTAAACGCATCTTCTGGAAAAGTTTTTTCCTTTAAATGCATCAAAATTGCAGAGCTCGAGGAATTTAAAATCGTTTAAACCGTTAAATCTATAGTTTATTTGTTGCTGAATTTGATAGATTATTTCATAAAATAGGCGTCTGTATGATCTTTCAACATCTCCCACCTTGTCTGTTCGAAGACGCTTGGCTCTGGCTCTACATTTAACGTCATCGTTTTCTCCCAAAATAGGTCAAAGTCATCTCTTTTTTGGCTTAACATGGACTTAAAATCATCTACTTTTTTTTAGCCAAAAAGCAATATAATTTGTTTTAGTTTGTAATATAGTAAAAACATTGTCTGAGAATGAAAATATTTCTGAAAATATGTTTAACAAATAATTAAAATTAAAATCTCTTTTCAAACAGTCCAAAAACCCCCTCGAACTATTTATTGCATCTGAGTCCCACGTTTGATTATTTTCTATTATATTCTCAAATAGTTCAATCAGTGATTCACGATTTTCAGATACTGTTAACACAAGTCTTTCATTGTAGTTCCACCTAGTAAGAGCTAGTTTGGGCAATCGTTTGTGGACAATGGAGTCCAAAGCTTGTGTACGTTTTGTTAACTTGGAAAAAAAAGCAGCCATGCCACTTAAAGTAACGAAAAATATTTTACACTCTTTAACGTGATTGATGGACTGGGATAAAACTAAATTTAATTTATGAGCAAAACAATGGACAAACACGGCACTTGGGAAAGTTTCTCGAACTTTAGCTTGCAGACCCCCTAATTGTCCTGCCATCACTGCAGCTCCATCATAGCTTTGAACAACTAATTTTTTCTCTCCATTACTTTATTTAGTAACGTTATAAACTACGGTATATAATGCATCTGCCGTACGATTTTCGGACACATTCTTAAAACCTAAAAATCGCTCTTGAATACTTCCGTCTGTTTTAACGTAGCGTATTACTATAGATAATTGGCTAAAATTAGTGATATCAGTTGTTTCTCCCAGAACAACAACAATGAACCGCGCCTGGCCAATCTCCTGCTTAATTCTTTTTAGAATAATGGTTGCAACAGCGGAAATTAAATCATTCTGGATTCGATTCAACGTTCCGCGAAAAACGCTAGACTGCTCTAAATGATTTTTTAAGCAATCATCATATTTAGCCATTAAACTAAGTAAAACTTGGAAATTTCCTCTATTTGAAGAAACCCTTGTTTCGTCGTGACCTCTAAATCCCATTTCGTGCTGTCCAAGAAAACAAACAACATCGATAAGCCTTCTTAATACTTGCCTATTTTTATCGACTAATTCTTTGTGTTGGCGGTGTCTAATTTCCAACTGTTTATTAAGGGCGTGTCTAATTCTGGTTTTGCCGAAGACTTTTTCTTTTATGGCGGCCTGCAAATGCGCTTCTTTAGATCGGAAAAACCAGTTTTATTCCAGAGACCTTTTTCATTTTCAAAAAGTAAACATGGCCAACAAAATAATTTACTTATATTTTCACACCCTGTTAGCCATTTAAATTGTTCGTATTGTTTTTTCGGATAAAAATGTTTAATACAGTTTTTCATTTTTGTGGGTAAATTTTTCATACGCGTTGTGCCCTTCCTTTGGAAATCTTTGCAAATTATTTGAAGCTTATCAGCGAAGTTAAATGTTGAAAATCCCTTTATTATTAAGACACACACCACACATTCACACACACTCTTCTTACTAAATTCAAACATTTTCAACGTTATTACCGACAGCCGAAGTTGACGGTATTTGCATATCCACGTCCGTATTATTGTCTTCCATATCGCACCATGCACGACGCGACGTACGTATCACACAACACACGGATAGCCTTTCAAACAAATAACCTACTCCAACGATAGCTGCCGCCTTCACTTAAAGCACGCGACTTAAATGCAAAAATTGCAAACAGCCGGTGGAAAGTTCAATAACCTCTGGCTCGATTCACAGGAAATCAAGCATACAGGACTTGGCTGCAGAGAAGCTAGCGGCCCGCATTGGTTCTATTCCATTTTCAATTGTCGCTCGGTCGGAGTCAAGGCCGCATTTATTATTCGCTTGATAATTAAGATAATATTTTAGCATTTTTAATATAAACTAAATTAATGGTTTCCTATTTCAAAAATTACATTTTAGAAGATATTTTGTAATTTTTTTTTGGGAAGCACTGCTTCCCTTGCTTCCATGGACTGCACGCCCCTGTACAATAGATATGTAATTTCAAGGTCTAGGTACAAATACGGAACACAAAGAAGAAGAAGAATAGAAGAATATGTCGGAACTACGAACAGTTAAATCTGTAATCTGGATTTAGTTGAAAATGAGCTACTGCTTTAAAATATTGTAAAGCTTTCGCAAAAGACCTTTTAAAAATTTGTTATATATTTTTTACCCGGAAGTGCCCGCGTTATGATTCTTTTCTTTAATTAAGAGTAATGGAGTGTGACCCAATTTAATGTTTCTGTATTTTTAAACTTTCTTACTGGACTCTATTTTGCTCTACCATACAAGATTCGTACCAATATTTTACCGGTTTCTACCGAGATTCCGCGACAAATTTGGACGCAAAGATAATCCATTGGCAAAAACAACCACGACCAGCCAAGTGTCAAACACTTAGCTAAAAACAGCTCTTAAAGTGAGAGGATCTTTATTTTTGCTCTTCGTTTCATTTTTTAATATTCAGAGATATTATACATATTTGTTTTTCGGCCAATTGCCGTAGTCCCTTTCTACCTATGCCACAATTGATTTTCAAGCAAAATTTACTTGAAGGTTTTTACACTGATTTTTTAAAAATTTCATTAGACCGCCATTTTTTTCCGTCATGTTGAATTCGAACCAAATCAAGGATTTGGTTCGAATAGCTTATACCTATATCAGATCCACTGTACAAAAAAATCTTTTTACGTTGATTCTTTAAAAATTTTATTTAGCCGCCATTTTGTACCGCTATCTTGAATTCGTACTACAATTTTATCAGCTAATCTCTATATTACAATAAATATTGAATAAAATTTGAAATCTAATATATAGTTTTCTCCGGCTGATTTTTAAATATTTTATTAAGCTGCTATTTTTTTGCCATCTGGAATTAGTACCAAAATGTTATCAGTTTATTTCTATGTAACACTTGATTTTGCTGCAAAATTGGATAATCCGTTTTTAGTATTTTTTTTAACATTTTATTAGGTCATCTTGCTCCGGCATAAAGGATTTTTTCCAAATTTTTAGCTGTTTATCCCCATATGAGCCTGTAAAATCTCAGGGATTGCCCTATAACGGTGGGTCCTTTTTAGTCAATGAAACAACTAGTTGGATAATTCTGAACTACTCTAGTAGTAAACGAAACAACTAAAACTACTGACAGCAAATATAACTCGACCCGATACAAGAATATTTGAAAAACACTGGTTAAACAATCGTTAAACAAAAGGTCCTTGAGTCATTGATAAGGGGTAACTATCGAGTAGCTAAAAAGTCAGTTTAGTTACAATCCTAATTTATTTTTAGTACCTAGCTTGATTAATTCTGCCGCAGCCACAATGCCCTTAAACAGTCACCAGTTTTACTACGGTTTCCAACAGTAAGGCTCCGCCTCTCACACCTAGTGCGATCTTTTGTTAAAGCGCACCGTCGACGCGGTTGCTATCCAATACTCTACGTCACGAGCGGTGACCAGCCACCTTGCATGCGCCGCGCGGCATCAGCTGACTATCTGACCTTCGGGCATTTTTGTCTCGAACTTCGGCAGTGGCGGCTCGTTTTAATAACTAGTAAATATATAATATACCATGCGTGCTACAAGCCTTAATTTTTAACTAAAATTTGCAGTCAGTCAGGTAAATAGTTTTTTAGATATGCCGCGAACCGGCAGGCAAATAGACAAACCGACACACAGGCCGACAGAACTGAGAAAACATATTTTTTGGCATTTAGAGACCTATAAAGTATAAAAACCCGAAAGGGTAATCTTTTATGATTACAAATATTTTTTTTGTCCGCTATTTCGTTCCGCCGCCGTCTTGAATTCATACCATAATATTACCAGTTCGTCTCTTATATCACACTAGTTTTTTCTGGCTGATTTTTTAAATTTTAGCCGCCATTTTAGATTCGTATTAAAATATCGCTAATTCAACAGTGCGGCATACTTGATTTTTTGTACAAAATTTGAATAAGTAGATTTCTAGTAGTATACATTTTTTAACAGTTTCACTAAATTTTTATCAAACTGTTACCGGGTCACCCCTTTATGATCCTTAATATTTGCCCAAAATTTGAAGACTTTCGGGTAAGTAGTTTTTTGCTATGCTGCGAACAGTGAGACAGACAGACCAACAAACCGATGGAATTGAGAAAACCTGTTTTTTTAGCATCCAGGGACCCTAAAACATGAAGATCTTTCAAAATCAGGTAGGGTGATTGATTTTTTCAGGATTGCAATACTTCTATATTACGAGTGAAGTAAAAGACTACCTCCACTACTATAAGGTAAAGATCTAATCCCCTGAATCCCCCACACATGTGCAGAGAGACTTTTGAGAAAAATGTCACTTGATTTTATGGAGGTAAAATGTATTTGATATTAAAACCTTTTATGTTACGAAATATTATATAAAAGATTTATTTTTTATATTTTATTACCCTTAAGTTTTTTATTTTTATTATTGGTAATTTTTTTCCTGAAAATTTTGGCTTGATTCATACATTTTATTATTAAATTTAAAAACATATTTTTAAAATTAAAAACATGTAAGCAGCATCAAGATCCACATTCAGAAGATGCGCTCTTGTTTTGCCTAAATAGTGTAAATATAATATAAACTATTATAAAGGAGTATATAGAAGGCATTTTTCTCAGTCAATGTGGGAATATTGAACATAAAAGAATTGGCAAAATATAGTCGGTTTTCTTATTTTAGCAACGGTGCAAAAAAGGAACGCGGCCGTATCTTAAACCTCGTCTTGGAAACAATAAACATGTCCACGGAAACATGATACCGCTGCATTAAAAGTAATTATATTAATAATTTAACAGGTCTGACGTCGACACTTTGTTGGCTATGATATAAGATGCATCACCAAACCAGTTTATGGTACGGGCGCAAGTGTCGGGAAACTAATTTTTTATGACACTGCAAGAATTAAAATTCGTACCCAACTGTTTTTCTAACCAACCAGTCCAATCAATATGTAAAGTTGTTTGATTATTGCTAGGCAACGTCAAATTAATGCAACTAACGTGGGGATATTATAAATATGTAATATAATGCCAGTGAATAAACGAATAAATATATAAATGTAAAATAATTAGTTGGTATATAAGAGTAGATATACGTAAAAAGTGATAAAAATTAGGTAATTAAAAAATGAGAGAGCTGGATCTAAATAATATCTTTTAGCAAAAAAAAAACGTTCATGGAAAAAACGCTTTTTATAAAAATTGCCTATTTTTTTACAAAATGTTATCCCTTCGAACACATTATTGTAGAATCAACTAACTAGTTTATAAACTAAACTATTGGTCAATTGAAACGCAACGTCTATTTTCTAGTAATTTGCCAGTTATCATAACTTTTTAGAAGGATAAGCTAGTGGAATGTTTGTATTTTAGATAGGCTATTTCTGACAGAGAAGAAACATTTGTCAAAATGTTAAAACTTTCATAAAGCCGAAAACATGCAAATATTTTTTAATTTCTTTTTGGAATAAATTTAATCATTTTTTTTGATAAACATACAATTTCTTCTAAGAAATAAAATACTCTCGTCTTTTGTTAACTTAAAGTAAAAAACTATCGGTCCATGTATTTTTATTATTGAGGTATGGTATACCTCAAAATGGTTTTTTAGTTTTTTGAAGAATGTTACCATAGATGAAGGTAAGAGTTTTCTTTAAGCATTTTTTACTTCAAACTCTCTAAAAAAATAAAAATTGGTATAGCAGTCTATAAATATAAAATATACCTAAAAACACGAAAAGGGCTTTTGTTTAAGTTTTTAAATAAGCTTCAAGTTAGGCATTCGCATTAAATTAAAATAAATTTTGCGATTTCATTTAAATTTTAAGTTTAATGAAAACCAATCAAAATCGAATTTTAAAACTATGGAAAATAAATTTAAAAAATCAATTAATTGGCTTTACCCGGAACTTCCCTCGTTATGAATCTTTCTTTCTCTACAAGGAAATATGTACGTTTTACAAAATAACTAGGTGTGGAACTTAATTGGGTCAGTATTTCATAAACTTGATAAACGCAGAGACCTTAGTAGAGGGGATTGGGGGGTTAGTCTCGCTCCCCGCACCACTTTTTTCATTGGTCTCCCACTTCCCGCGCCTGTGTCCCTGCCACGCCTACTTGATTCTGCTTGATTCTGATTGGTCTTCCCCACTCTTACGTGTGCATCCGGAGGGAGACGTTTTATTTAAGTGTTAGCAGCCAACAGAGCAATTCATTCTTACTGTAGTCTCAGTATTTTTAAAAGTAACGAAGTTAAAAAATATAATTAATTAAAATGAGTTGTCGCCACGTTGTTTTGCAAGAATCTAGTGATCTACATTTTGAGCAATTGGAAAAAATGTCTTCAATATACGAAGATGAACAAGCATGGTTAGCCGATTTAGATAAGAACAATTTTGAAGAGGTTCAAGACGATAGTGAAGATGAGGGGATACATAATTTGATGCCGGTTGTGGTGAAAAAGGTCTTGTAAATATTAAAAAAATTAAGTGCTAGTGATGCTGTTGAACCAAATTATCTACGCCGCGAAGTTTGTGTCTTACAAGATTATGCCGTTATAATGTCTTCGTTTGGTGGTGCTTATAGTTTGTACTTACGATGCTATTATTTGCACGCATTAGAAGCACCCCTTGGCAAACACAGTTTTGTGTCTACACATTACAAAAGAGCAATGGAATGTTGTGAAAAAGACTTGCGCTGTACATTGTGCAATGACAATCTTTTTCATTTCAGTGCCCCTGAAACTTGTATAGTGTGTAATAAAACTGAAGTGAAAAAAATTGAAAACCATTTAGTGGACAAAAGTAATTTTGAATCAAGTTAAGCAAAAAAAAAGATACAATACATTTTGAAAAGGATAGAATGATGGGATTATGGTGGAGGACTTGTAAATATATGCAGTAACAAAAAATTACCTAGGAGTTTTTTTTCTACGCACTATAAAAAATGAGTAGAATATGCAGTGAAGTGTAAAAAAAAATTAAAAACCATTTAGTGGACAAAAGTTATTTTAAAAATAAAATTGCAGAATAACCTTTAAAATTAATAGTAGAAGACTAATCATGGTCGAGTGCTATTCAGAACTATGGACATTCAAGGTTATAATTGTTTATTTGACTTGGTCTCAAAGGAGCTTGCTATCTACGATGGTGTACGCTGGTCTAATTTTCTTTTTAAGTCACCATTTAAAAGAACCATGTTATCTGCCAAGGATCAAGAAATAGTTGATTGGTCTGAAGAATATCATGGGTTGGAATGGGACATTGGATATATAGAATTAAATGAAAAAGAAGAAATGCTCAAGAATATTGTCAAGATATATATAACAAAATATAATTAATTTTTGTTTAAACACATAATAAAGAATATTATTATCATACATAAGTTTTTTTTAGCCCCACACACTTCCATATTTGATATGCTCCTTAGTACGTTTTATTACCAATTAAATGCGGACGCAAAAAAAGAAACAAAATAAAATTTAAGAATATATATTATACATCGAATTAATATTACTAAAAAATATATTTAAAATTACCTTTTGCACTTTGTATTGTATTATAATGGTCATTTACATTTAACACTATAAATTATAATAGTCTTCTGCTCCTAAAACTAAAAATTATATTTATAATTGAACGGTCTTTTGCACAATCTTTTGGGTTGTTTTCTCTTGGCACACATTGGGATTGGCACTAACGGCACAATATCAATTTGAATAGGTCCATTGCAGTAGTATAGCAGGGGCGGTCCTGGGCACCTCGATGGCATCTTGACCACCGATCGGTCCCAGGAGCTCTTCGGCTCACCTGCCTGCAAGAAGTGTTTACCTGTCACTTTTGTGCACCTGTCTTAAGCGTGACACCTGGTTTGCACAGGTAGGTGTTATTTTTGAAAAAAAACTTCCAAGAAGCGAGCTTCATCACAAGAGCCGAGCCTCGCCTCGCCGAATTCCGAGAATTGTTTTTCTGTTAATTAAAATGTTCGACGTAAGACTAGAGGTCAGGTTCGCAGATAAGAAAAGGTCGAGTACCGAGAATTGTTTTTCTGTTAATTAATATGTTCGACGTAAGACTAGAGGTCAGGTTCGCAGATAA
This sequence comes from Kuschelorhynchus macadamiae, assembly GCA_030620095.1. Taxonomy (NCBI): domain Eukaryota; kingdom Metazoa; phylum Arthropoda; class Insecta; order Coleoptera; family Curculionidae; genus Kuschelorhynchus; species Kuschelorhynchus macadamiae. Next base: position 6,454 of record JAUTXW010004501.1, on the reverse strand, counting down.
GAAAAGGTCGAGGATGTAGATAAGGAGATCTTTGTGTAGTATTGAGATGATCAATAATAATGTTGTTATAATAAATAATATTTGTTTCGAATAATAGCTTATACCAGGTGATAAAAAACGTATAGCACTTAAAGTAATTAATATATATGTAAAATAAAGAGGATTTAATAGCAGTCGATCACGAACCAGACTGGTGGTAATATATGCCTGTTCCAGTCAACAGAACGTGTCAAGAGTGTAAAGGGAACTCAATATCTCCAAACATCTGTGCATTTTGCCGCTGTGAAAAAATTCACAAAGAGGTTAACGGACAAAAAAGTATTAATAGATATGCCGTTTTATATTATTTAAAAGAAGAGTACGAAAGAAGGAGAAGGCTGCAAAATAATGAGTAAATTTGTTTTACTTTTCTATGGTATTCTTTTCAATTATTGTGTCCTAACTAATAGTCAACCAACGACTGCGACGACGACGACAAAGAAATATTATCCAGAAGAGCGCAGTTATAATTTTGTTTTAATTAATAATAGACGATATTATATTTTGAGAAATGTTGGTTTAAGAACATTTCAAGACACTGGTTATAATGTATGGTTTCACATACATTATGATTTAATAAAACCTGATGAAAATGTAAAGCCAAATGATAAAATATTTAATTTGGCTAATCAGCAAATAGGTCTAGTGCCTCACTTAAAAGACAGTGTATCAAACTTAACATATGTTCCTGTGAATATTAATGAACCTGCAGATATATATTGTAACTGGTATACTGCCAGATATTTTCGAAATAAAAATATTTATCTTGATTGTAAGCCTGTAGAACTAAAAGACATTTTTAGTGCACATTCCACTGTTTACAGCACTGGTCAGACAGAATTAGGAGACATTTTTAGTGTAAATTCTACTGTTTACAGTACATGTCAAATTATATATTTATTATAATAAGACCCTGTACGTTACACAAAATGGATTTTGAAAGAATACAATTTTTATGTCAAATATGTAATTGTTTAGTTGAAAAAAATATTAATAAACACTTAAAACATAGAGTAAAGTTATTAAAATTTTGTGATACTCGTTTAGTGAATTATGTATTTGGTGTAAATAGTATTAGGTCTATGATTTTAATGTCAAAATAGAACAGTACAAAAATATTGAAATTAAAATGTAAAAAAACTACTATGGTTTATTTTATTTGTTTTTAGTTTTACTTAGTGGGTGTGATGTAAATTCACGTGATTTTTACTCACCAATAGAACAATAATTAAAAAAAAGTGGTAGAGTTTTATTTATAAAAGAAAGTAGATTGAACTAGACGTCAATAGTGTCTCGCAACTCGAACTATGGCAGGAGAAAATTCAATTTTGTGTCTTGATATCCAGGGATTTAATTGTACCTCTGGATTTATTCCAAAAGAACTAGCTGTGTATGATGGAACACGTTGTTCAAATTTTCTTTTCAAACCACCATATAGCAAAAGCATGTTAAAAGGCCATGATTTAAAAACGATATCTTATCTCGAAAACTCATATCATGGTCTAATATGGGAGTCTGGTTTAGTAGACTTGAACGAAATAGCAAATGTCTTAGAACATGTGATGAAAAGATATCATGCCCCAAAAATATACGTCAAAGGAGATGAAAAGGTGAATTTTCTAAGAAAATTTATAAATGCAGAAAAATTTTTTAAAATACCTCTGGAGAGTGAACCGAAGCTAAGCAAGTTTAAGAAAGTTCCCGAATGTCACTTTCACAAGGATCCATATGGCACTACTTGGCATTGTGCATTATCAAACGCCAAGTTGTTATATAATTATAAATATTGTTTTTCTGTTTGAAGATAAATAAATTGTTTGTAGAAAGCATGTAAATAATATATAATAAATAAAACGTACATGAAACAAAATTATTTTATTAAGTCACTCTACATTATTTTTATTTGTCCAACTATTATGCTTATCACTGAAACCTAACCATTTTACAAATACTTTATTATTTTTACGTTTTAACACTTTTTCCACTAAATAAATGTCTGGATATTTAACTTTTTGCAATTGAAGTTCATACAATCCTCCCTTGATGTCTTGTTTCTCTGCATCTTGAAGTAGGTATGTGGATTTGTAAGTTGAACTTTTTTTACGCTAAAAATTTCTGTTGACCAATTTGGTGGGTATTGTTTATCAAAAACTCCTCTAAATTTGGAAATTCTTACATGGTCACCTATCTCGAATTTTGGTTTCGATGTCATTTTAATTCGATTATAAACTGTGTTTAATAGCAGTTTTTCATGCTTTTTTGAAATTTCAGCCGGTTTTAAACCTGTGGTAGTGTGTACTCGATTATTATAGGAATAAACGATTTGTTTTAATATATCAAACCACTTGTATGATCCTTGAAGACTAAATTCTTTCCACATCATTCCTTTTAAGGGTTCGATTTACACGTTCAACAATAGATGCTTTTTTCTCACTGTAAACTAAATAATGTTTGACATTATATTTTTTCATTAAAATCATCATTTCTTTTCCAGTAAATTCACCACCGGCGTCTGTACAGAGATGTATAGGTGTCTGTTCTTTGAATACATTTTCCATCGCTTTAGATACCTCTTTGGCAGTTTTTGTTTTTAACGGATAAGCCCAAACGTATTTAGAAAAACAGTTAATTACGACGAGTATATATTTGTATCCTTTGTTTTCTTGTACGTATTCTTTCATATCAACCAAATCAGCTTGCATTAAGTCCAATAGAGATTTGATAATAACCTTCCTCCTTTTAAAATTTACTCTTGATGGTTTATGGAGTTCTTCAACAATATCTTTTTTTACTTTGGTCACAAATTTAGACATATTTTTATTCTATTATATTGGCTTCTCGTAATTCTTCAATAATGGCATTAATCTCGTTAACGTGATTTGTATTACCAGCAGCCAGAGACGCAACTAGTAGCTCCAATCTCTCAACCAATTCATTAGGATCATCCCAAAAACGTAATCAATAGGATTGTTTGAAAGTTTCATAGACATTCCCTCCCCCTGTTTCAAAACATCATCATCATCATCATCGTCATCATCAGTTGGACTGGTATAATTACTCTCAGTTTTATTTATTATTGGTTCAATAAATTTTCTAAATTTCTTATTTTTACTTGATTTTACATTTTTGATAGCATTTGTTTTAAATAATATGTGAGTATAGTTTTTTGCGTCATCATTTGTATAGATGGTGGGAACATTCTGATTAAATAACAAGCCATATAATCCATTAGTGCCTTTATATTTTTTTCCTGCAATTATCAAATCAGCTCCATCGAAATCTATCGTTTTGTTACCGATAGAAAACCGTTCGATATCCTTATCAAACTTTACTTGGAATTTTCCATCAGAATTACTATTATTTAGATCCTTTACAAACTTTTTGATGTACTTTAAACGTAAACTATGATATTGATCAGAATAATCGGAAAATGATTTTTCTCTTATAGTTTGATTTAGTGCTTTTTCATATTCCCTTTGTTTCCTAATTTCCTCTCCATCGATTTCATCCTGCACGTTTTTTATTATTAATTTTCTAAGATTATATGGTTTCCGTGATGACGACGACGACGATGATTTTGTTGTGGAAGAAAATAATTTTCTTTTCATTTTTGGTGCAGTTTGATATGCATGTGTGATTTTGTTTCCTGTAGGAGTATCCTTAAACTCTAATGGGATAGAAGTGGAGGGTATAGGTTTCGATTTCACTGACTCGTTTTCCTCTTCACTATTATGGTCCCCAAAAAGTTTCTCCTCATCAACTTTATAATCATCAGAAAAATTAATTTCCGATATCAAACTTTCAGGAGTGTGCTTCTTTCGATCCAATTTGTTCTCAATCACCTCCAAATGTTTTGTTATAGGATGAAATACATTCTCGTAGGCTATTTGTCCATGTTTTAAGATATCTAGTTTATTCTTTATATCTTTTCTCTTTGAAATTATTTTTTTCTTAACTGATTGATCTTTAGTTTTTTCCTTTTTATTTTTCGTGGTACGAGCAGGAGCCATGATGATAATGATGATGAACTTTCAACGTTCAACTATGTAATAATTTATAAAAGCGATACTACAGATATATATATTTATCAAAACATAACCGATATCGACCTTCATCAATTTTATTATCCTTAAATATAGATAGAAAACCAAATGGTTCTTTCCAACAGAATGAACATATGGTTTTAAAGCTGTCAAATGACATATCAGTACCAATATGATCAGAGTATACATGATGTAAATTTAAGTCATCCTGTTTAAATAATATTAAGACGTTAGCATTGTCTCTTATCAAATGTTTGGGTATTTTTGCATATGTTTGACACAAGTAAAAACAGTCTATATTATTGTGACGTCCCATACTAAAATATTCTCTGATAACATCCTGTTTATCACACGCGACGTCATCAAATATGAAAATTGAATTTGCTTTAGCGTCAGATGGAGATAATATTTGTTCACTATTATCGAATGCATAGTAACCGATTCCTTTTATTGGTTTTAATAATTTCTCTAAATACATATATTTAGGTTGATACAGAGACTTTGAATAGACGTAGACATTTTCAAATTTCAAACCATGCATTGGGATGTTCAAGAAGGCTTACCATGATATTGGTTTTTCCACAGTTTGAAGGTCCTGATATGATGCATCGTACAGTAGATGGTAATAATATACTGTGTTTAATATTTTTGTTTTTTTTCACATCATGATTATTTACTGTTAAAGATGTTCTTTGTTTCACAATTTTGATATGTTTCTTCTTTTTCTCCTCCATGTTAAATATCCGATGTAAAACTAATTATAAAGCCATAATACGCTGTTATTTATATTCAGTCTTTATTTACTTCTTTTAAAATGAGGTATTATTTGATTGATCGACAACAACAACAACGAACGATTAATGGGGAAGGTTTGTTAAACTCAATGATAAACAAACTTCCATTTGAATTACATCTTTCAGGGTATAACTATTGTGGTCCAGGAACTAAATTAGAGAAACGTTTACGACGTGGTGATAAAGGAATTAACCCGTTAGATGAAGCATGTAAAAATCATGATATAGCCTATTCACAATATCAAAACATATCAGATCGTAATGCGGCAGATAAAATTTTACTTAAACACGCTTTAAGCAGAATAAATTCATCGAATGCATCCTGGAAAGAAAAATTAGCCGCTGCAGGTATTTCAGCTGCAATGCAAACTAAAATAAAGCTAGGTATGGGTACTAGCAGTGGGGATATAAGTTTGAGTAATAACCCCAATTTAAATCAGTCATACAATAGAATCCATGGTAACAAGTATCTTAAAACAATAATGGAACACAGTGTGAAGGCTATGCGTGATTATGTGAAAAAGATGGAGATTTTGCTAAACAAACTCGAAAAAGTAAAAGGTCAAACTGGAAAGGTGTATCAAAAACAAGTCAAAAAGGGAACAAAAATATGATAATTATCATGATAATTAAATAAATGAAAAAATGAAAGACACTTCTTATTTTATTGAGAATGATGATGATGATAGGAAACCAAAGAACTTAGAGAACGAGATTAACAAGATTTGCAACAACAACAACAACATCAAAATAGGGCACTCAAACGAAAGATAGATAACTCTGATGATAATATAATGGATAGGAAAAAATTAAAATTTGAAATAAATTCGGCAAACTTATCCAATAAGCGGAAATTAAACGATGATGACGACGACGATAATTTTCATGAGGAATTTGCTAGTGGCCCATTGAAAAAAAAGTTAAAAAATAGTATATATTTTCATTTATCTGGCTTCAACGTTTAGTGTATTAAAAACTTTTCCAACAGAAAGTAGTAAACATGGCAGCAATTAAAAAAGTAAACCTCGGAAGCAGAAAAGCAAAACGGCAAAAAGACCAAAAGTTAGCGGGAAAAAAAGAAGCAGTACAAAATTAAAAAGTTTTCAATCAGTTATGAAAAAGATTAAAGGTACTATTTTAAATCAAAAACCATCCAATATTTACGATGCTGTTAAGATAGCTATGAAAGCAGTTAATAATACCAAAATCAGACGGCCAAGAATAATTAAAATTCCAAAAACTGGAGGTTTTCTTCCTTTGATCCCTATTTTTGCGGGACTGAGTGCATTAGGTGCGTTAAGTGGAGGAGCTGCCGGCATCGCAAAGGCCGTATCTGATGCTCGTGCTGCCAAACAACAATTGCAAGAAAGCGAACGCCACAACAAGACGATGGAATCCATTGCATTGGGGAAAGGTCTTTTTTAAAACCATACAAAACAGGTTTGAGGCCTTTTTTTTAGGAAATCATCTCGGGAAAAAAATACCGATAATCTTACCTAACCGTGTCTTAAGTAACTTTGATATTGAAACAGACACCAAAATGACTCCATAAAATACCCTATTTTCGAGGAGTGTTTA
>JAUTXW010004500.1:0-78364 GCA_030620095.1 Kuschelorhynchus macadamiae | reverse complement strand
CACGAATGGTATTTAGGAAGAATATTCCACGAATCAAATACAGGGAAACTAAGCTTTATTAACTGAATGTTAAATACATAGCTATTTCAAGTTCAGAAATTTGATTTTTGTAACAAATTGAACACAAATTTAATAATAATATACTAATAAAATTATTTGTCTAAATATTGAAAAGTACTTAATATAAATCTAAATATTCAATTTTAATTGATTATATAATAAAAGGTACAGTTCTGATAATTATTAACCACATTGTTGTTTTGCGACGACCGACGTAGAAGATGCCGTCAGCCCACTACTTGTACTTGTGCTGGGTGATGCTGCTACAGGGGCTGGATGCACCTGCTGTTGAGGTGGTTCTTTTCCAGGTTCCCTCATTTTTTCAATAATTTTTTTGTGGTGATCTGGATCCATTTGCAAATAACTTGATAGGGATTTCGCATTCGAATGACCTGTAATTTTTATCAAGTTTTGGCCAGCTTGGACACGGCAGTAGCTCTGAGGGAATGGTTGGTAAATTTTTTTGTGATATTGAGGCCTGATTTCTGTGCTTGTTTTTTTGTCCAAGTTGAAATCTCGTTTTCTCCTACTGGGCTGTTTTTGAACCATTTTCCGGAAATTTTCCAATGGGGGTTTGGCGTCAAAATAGTCGAGTGTTGGAGATACTTTTCTTTTATCTTGTAATTCTTTATAAATTCTTACTGGGCAAAAGCTGGGACTTCTCTCGTTTCTCACCAACCACTTTGAATCGGCGAGTTTTCGGCCACCACCTTGACATGTTTTAGAAAAAACAGAGTTGTATTGAATTCTACCTGTTTTTCCTCCGAAGTTGTCAGTTTCTTCTTTGAAAAAAGTTGTTTCGGCTCTTGCACCTTCTCCTCCTCTCCAGGCTAATTCATAGGACAACAGAAAAAAACACTTCTTTTGTAAACCCTCTGGAGTTGATTCATCACAAGCTTCGATTAGATTTTTTAATTCATTGTATGTTAAAAAAACGGCCCATTCTCTGCGTTTGCCTTCAATACTTTGCAAATGTCTCCTTTTGGCTTTTTTTGCGTCTCGGGCCGATTTGAATTCGATCTGCTCGAAGGGATTTATTTTAATTTCGTATTCATTGAAATACCTTTCCATCAATAATTTCGCCGTCACATTCCAAATATTTTTTACCGTGCCTTCTTTATATTCCTCCCCGTTCATTTTTCGCATATTGTAGGCCCAGCTTTTCAAAATCATTGCTAGTTGGGATACTGGAGTATCTTGGTCAAACGTATAGTTTTTTTCATCGCAGAATGACATAAACTGTCTCCAGATGTTCTTCTTGGATTTAACGGTGTTTCTTGGTTCTCTTCCAATTATATTTTCATCAATTTCCTCTTCTCGAACTAGCCCAAAGCGATTATTCATATTGACAACTTTTCAAAAATGTTTGAAAGATACTTAAAAAAAATCAATTTCTAGGGACTCTAGCGTCTCTCAAAAGCAGGTTTCATATTGTCAAGATTTCATTTTTTGGTTAGGTATGTAACCACACCTAACCGGGTAAGTGGAAACACCATGTTCTCTAGACGACGCGACGTGGTATTTCCTCTATAATTTTTCGAAAACACCACCAGTCTTACGGGAAAATTTGTACATGAGTGAAATATTCTTTTAAATTTTAAGCGTATCTAACTTAACCGTTTGATTTTAGATAGTTAAGTGAGGAAAGAAATAAATTCGTCTATTATGCATTACGTACCATGTTGCCAAACGATTATTTCTTTAAAATGTGTAAGTAATTAATTCAATAAGTGTAATAAGTAAAAGGGAAGTATTGTAATCGTGTAAAAATCACTCTCCGAGATTTTCAGATTTCAGATCTTCACGTTTCAGGGCCCCTAGATGACGAAAAACTTGTTTTCTCAATTCCCTGGGTCTGTCTATTCGCGGCGTAGCTAAAAAACTACTTACCCGATTGACTTCAAATTTTGGTCAAAAATTAAGGATCATATGGGGATGACCTGGTAACATTTTGGTAAAAATTCAATATAGCGAAACAAACTGACGGCCTAGCGAATTGTTAAAAACATATTAACAAACTACTCATCCAATTTATCTCAAATCTTGCAAAAAAATTAAGTATTGTTAGAATTAATTGGTAACATTTGGTACGAATCCAAGATGGGGCAACAAAATAGCGACTTAATAAAATATTTAAAAATTTAGCCTGAAAAAACTGCGTAATGATTTGATTTCAAGTTGTGTGCCATAACTAATTTAGATGTAGTGATCAACTATTAAAATAGTGGTTCTAATTCAAGATGGCTGAACAAAATGGAGGCCAAATAAAATATTTGTAATCGTGCAAAATTAACCTCAGGTTTTACACATCTTTACGTTTTAGCTATGCCAAAAAATGTGTTTTTTCCATTCCTTCCGTCGGTCTGTCTGTCAGTTCGCGGTATAGCTTGTAGACTACTTACCCGGTTGACTTTTGGTAAAAATCCAAAATATTACCATGTCATCTCTGGTGAAATGTTAAAAAAATTATCATGAAAAAATGGTTTATACAATTTATTTGCATTTTGCATAAATATCAAGTATTATGTTGAAATCAACTGGCAAAATTTTGTTACGAATCCAAAACGGCGGTATAATGAAATATTAAAAAAAAGATCTTCACGTTTCAGGGTCCCTAGATGACGAAAAACATGTTTTCTCAATTTCGTCGGTCGGTCGGTCGGTCTGTCTGTTCGCGGCGTAGCTAAAAAACTACTTACCCGATTGACTTCAAATTTTGGACACAAACTTAGGGTCGTATGAGGATGACCTGGTAAAAATCCAATACGGCGAAACAAAATGGCAGCCTAGTGAAATGTTAGAAAAATTTTTATTAAAAAACTACTCATGCAATTTATTTCAAATTTTGCATTATATTGGAATCAACTGGTAACATTGTGTTACGAATCCAAGTTGGCGGAAGAAAATGGCGGCTTAATAAAATATTTAAAAATTCAGCCTGAAAAAACTGCTTAATGGTTTTGATTTCAAATTGTGTGTCATAACTTATTCTGGTATAGTGCTCAACTAGTAAAACTGTGTTAATAATTCAAGATGGCGGAATAAAATTGCACCCAAATAAAAGTTCGCGACATAGCTTAAATACTACTTACCCGATTGACGTCAAATTTTGACCAATAATGAAGGGTCATATGGTGATGACCTGGTAATATTTAATAATAATAAATCCAATATAGCGGTGGTGTATTATTTGGGGTTAAGATTCAGTAAAAAAACAAGTATATTTTTAAATAGTCGACGTTTCCCAATTTAATTTTTGCATCTTCTGGACAGATATAAATCCTATCTCCCGCATGAGACCCATATTTGTCTCCGTTGGTCCGCGTATATTTCCCAGTTATTAAGTTTCTAAATGGTTTTCGTTAACAATCCTCTTGTTGTTATGTTAGAGTGATGTATTATTTGGGGTTAGGATCCAGTACAAAAACAAAATACTTTTTCCTCAGGGTACATATATAGATTCTATATCCTGCATGAAACCCATATTATCATTCTTTACCTATTACGTTGGTCAGCAGATATTTCCTAGATATTAAGTTTTTAAATGGTTTTCGTTAACGATCCTTTTGTTTTTATATTAAAGTGGTGTATTATTTGGGGTTAGGATCCAATATAAAAAAATTAAAGTCTTTAGATTGTCGACGTTTCGCAACTTTATTGTTGCATTCTCAGGACACAATAAATAGATTATATATCCTGCATGAAACCTATATTATCAGTCTTTACCTAGTCCCTTCGTGCGCAGATATTAAGTTTCTACATGGTTTTCTTAATGATCTCCTTGTATATATATATATATATATATATATATATATATATATATATATATTCAGGGTGTCTCAATAGTGCGTTCTCGGTTGATATCTTGATAACGGATAGCGATATAAAAAAAGTTCAAATACAAAAGTTGTAGAACAATACGGGCTACATAACTAAAATTATTTTCATTTATACAGGGTGTCTCAAAAATTTGTAGCGAAGCAAAGTTGTGTGTTTTCTTTTGAAACACCCTGTATATTTTTGCATATTTAGATTCTGCTCGTGATTCTACACATTTTTGTATAACATGTCCTATGTCTAAATTTGATAGTTTTTCTAATATCCGCCATTTTGTAAAAAATTATGAATTGCAGTGCCTTTTTTAAAACGACGTGGGCCGTTGGCTTTTTGATATAGGATTATGATTTTCGGCAGGAACATTAACAAAAGTATGGGTTGACTTTCAACGTGAACAAAATTTGTCGTCGTTGTACAGGGGGTCCTAGATAAGTAGGAGAAATTAAAAAAATTAAAAACATCATATCTTCATTTTTTTAAACGGAATGTATAGTATTTTATAATTTTAGACTATTCGTGACCCAAAACCCTATCTTTCATTATAAATATGTCCTATACTTATTTGTCATAGTTTCCGAGATTTTGACATTTTTGTATTTATTATTTGGTTTTCAATGGCAATCGCCTTAGAATTTGCTTTATTATCGAATTTTCTAATTATAATACACTACAAGTGACGCAAAATTAAAAATTCAGCTCATAATATTGTGCTAAGAATCGCGACCTAAAGACTTAGAACAGATATTTTGCCAACTGTTCTTAAATGTTTACTATTTTGGCTATTATAAAAGCGTAGGTAGTGTCAACATTTAGTTAGAACTTAATGTACGAAGATGCCTTAGACAATCCTAAAGTAAAAACAAATGAAAACGGGGAAAATGTTGTCATGGCGAAATGTCAAACTTTTGTATTTGTGTAGTAACGGTGTTCAAATTGATTCAAAATGAATTTTTCTAGAGAAGAATTGATTAACATGATTTATGTTTTGGGCGCAAGTGATCAAAATTGTTTTTTTAGCAAGTAGAGTTTATGCGCAACGGTTTAGCAATGCCGAACGTCATCCTCATAAGGTATCATTTGTCAGACTCAAAGAACGATTTGAAAGAACTGGATGTGTCGATTACGAACAAAAATTGGAAAGGCAGAAAAGAGCCGCAAATGAAGAAACTGAATATCTTGTTATGCAAACTTTAGTTGAAAACCCTCATATTTCATGTAGGCAGTTAGAAAAGGAGAGAGGTGTTGCTAAATCTACGGCAAATAGAATAATTAGAAAACATAAATTTCACCCTACCATATTCAACTGGTACAAGAGCTGGATCAAGACGATTTCAATCGAAGACTTGAATTTTGTACTTGGGCATTAGCAAAAAATAGAGAACATGATTTTTCATAAAAATGGATACGTCAACCGACATAATTTCCACTATTATAGTTCTGAAAACCCCAGATTCATTATCCCCTTGGATCACCAGCATAGATGGTCTCTTAATGTATGGGCTGGTATAATCGGTAACCGTATCATTGGACCTTATTTTTTCGAAAATAGAGTTAATGGAGACACTTTCCTAAATTTACTGCAAAACAGTTTGCAGGAGTCGATTGACGAATTACCTTTGAATCTAGTGAGGCGGATGTGGTTCCAACTAGATGGCGCTCCGGCACATTTTAGTAGGCAGGTGAGACAATTTTAGACGCGAATTATGAAAATAAATCGATTGGTAGGGGAGGTCCAGGGCCAGGTCCATGATGGCCGGCAAGGTCTCCGGACTTCACAAAACTAGATTTTTTCTTGTGGGGTTTTGTTAAAGAGCAAGTTTACCAAACGCCATGGTAGTGGTACCATAGAGAATATGAAAATGAGAATTAGAATTGCATGTACAAATATCAATGCCGCGATGCTGAATAGAGTTAACAATTCCTTTGTGAATAGACTACAAGTGTGTGTTGAAAGAAATGGTGGTCATATCGAACATTTAATCAAGTGATTGTAGGACTTCTTTTTCTGTTGTGTCTCTTTAATTAAAATATTTATTTGCCTTTTTACATAAAGAAAAATAGTAGACTGAATTTTTAATTTTGCATTTTTTACTGTGTATTAATGTACAGGGTGATTCACCGAGATTTGCCACCCCCCTTAATTCCTTTATTTTTAATAACAGAGAAAAAGTTGAAATACAAAAATGTCCCTCGGATATCAACTTTGTTATTTGAAATGGAACACCCTGTATATTATTACATTTTTGGATTCCTCGGAAAATTCTATAAATTCGATAGAAAAGCAAAAGGCGATTGCCATTGAAAACCAAATAAAAAATACAAAAATGTCAAAATCTCGGAAACTATGACAAATAAGTATAGGACATATTTATAGCGAAAGATAGGGTTTTGGCTCATGAATAGTCTAAAATATTAAAATACTATACATTCCATTTAAAAAAATGAAGATATGACGTTTTTAATTTTTTTAATTTCTCCTACTTATTTTGGACTCCCTGTACAATGCCGACAAATTTTGGTCACATTGAAAGTCAACCCATACTTTTGCTAATGTTCCTGCCAAAAATCATAATCCTATATCAAAAAGCCAACGGCCCACGCCGTTTGAAAAAAGGCACTGCAATTCATAATTTTTTACAAAATGGCGGATATTAGAAAAATCAGGTTTAGACATAGGACATGGTATACAAAAAATGTGTAGAATCACGAGCAGAATCTAAATATGCAAAAATATACAGGGTGTCCCATAAAAAACACAACTTTGCCTCGCTACAGATTTTTGAGACACCCTGTATAAATGAAAATAATTTAAGGTTATGTAGCCCGTATTGTTCTACAACTTTTGTATTTGAACTTTTTTTATATCGCTATCCGTTATCAAGATATCAACCGAGAACGCACTATTGGGACACCCTGTATATATATATATATATATATATATATATATATATATATATATATTTTCTATATATATATATATATATATATATTTCTATATATATATATATTTTCTATATATATATATATATATATATATATATATATATATATATATATATATATATATATATATATATATATATATATATATATATATATATATATATATATATATATATATATATATATATATATATATATATATATATATATATATATATATATATATATATATATATATATATATATATATATATATATATATATATATATATATATATTCTATATCCCGCATAAAACCCATATTATCAGCCTTTACCTACTCCTGAGAACACAGATTTAGCACAGCCTATATTATATTTAAAAGACTGACTAGTACTTTTTTATAACTAAAGACAAGATAAAAGTTATTTAAACATTTTATTATATATAATTTGTTGAAGGCACTATGACAAAAAAAACATATTTTACAGTTTTTTATTTCCATTTAAAAATGATATGTATCTACTTAAATAAAAAAAATGTATAATCTTCTCCCTTAGGCTATCAGTATTCCCTCCAATAAATCCACCCTTATCAAGCCACAATACTGTGGCAGTAACGGTAGCATTTCGATCTTTTTCAAATATTCTCATTAGTTTTGTGTTCTTGCACCCATTGTATGGTCTTTATGCCATCTAAAGTGTTTCTTACTGAAATGAATAAAAAAAAGATAGAGAAGAGGCAGCAGATAAATATTGATTAGTCTGCAAATGTCACATCGGAAATAGCCAGTGACAATGGCAGTAATTAAGAATTGTTATATTTGTCAAAAAAATATTCATATTTTATACAATAAAACCAGTTTAAATTTTTATAAACACTTGAATAAATCACCCTTTTAATATTTTTCAATTAATAAAGCATGTAATTCCCAGCTTTTACTAGTGGGTTTACAGAAATATTTCATATGACCTAGCTCAAATTAACTGCCAAGGGCGTCCGCAGGGGAGGGACAACATTTAGGCATGGGAGCGTGGTGTGTCTTTAATAAGTAAGTTCAGCAATTAGAGGACATTTTTACATATATATTAATATATAATTTAGATATATATATATACATAGAACAGAATTAGTAACTGAAACACAATGCAATTTTTAAAGCTCAATACAAGTTACGAATTAATATACCCAGTGAATGAATAATTATTAAAAATAAAATATATATTACGTGTGAGTTTTTTGTATAAAGGTGGGAATCATTTACTTATCATACAGGGCAGAACCACAATTCCTGGAAGTCAAACGGTTCTTCCTTGAGACTAACCAGGTTTCATTTGGCAATTAGCCTACTGTTCTCTGGCATATTTCAGATATTTTTTCTTCCGTGTGCCGTTTTCTGCTAAACAATCATCTAAATATATTGTGGTATGCAAATATTAGCAATGTAGCCATATAATGACAACAATTGACCTTTAGAGCATTTGCACATATTCTTCAATGTCATTCAACAAGTTTAATCTGCAAGTAACACATTCAAAAATATGTTATTAACAAAGTACATTAAAATTAGTAACAATAATTTCAAAATTAAACACTGTTTTAACACATTAAATATTTTTTTCAATATGCCTAAAATGTATAAAGAGCGCTTACCTCAACTTTCTAAACACGAACTCTCGATACTTGTAAGAGCATTCCCTTTGATTATAGGAAGTTCCTCATCAAAACCACGTCTTTCACACGGTTTGAATCTACCGCATTTTCGTCTTCTTTGCAAAAGCTTGAATTATTGTTGAGAACCTGATAACTGATTTCGTTGCTATATTAATCTAAAAAGTAAAAAAGGAATCATAGCCAAAATACACATATATCTATTATGGTTAGGTTAGGTTAGGTTATGGTTACCTAAGTAAAAATCAAGTTTTATTTATTAAAAATCGACAATATACACTTGTAGTTATTCGTAAGTATACTTACATGTAACAAAAACTAAAAATTCACTTGAAAAACCAGGAAAAACGAACTTATTTCATGAATAATCAATGTAGACAAATTTCGAAAAGTAAACATTGATATGACAGTGCCCGAAGTACGGCCATCGTGACATCACAACTTCAGCTGTTTATTGCGGGAATAACTACTTAAGGAAAACAAAGTCAGAAAGACCTTTACCGGCCCAAAGTATCCTCGAGTTATTAGCTCGAAATGGAAATTACGTCATTTCTTATTTCTGACAGATTTATATGCGAAATCGGAAATAAATTTCATCGCGAATTAGGAAAATCAGAGTTTGAGGCCGAAAGCTCTGTCCGGTTACATCACAAAATCGGATGACAAAAGTCATTCTTGGGCATTTTCTTTTTGTAAAAATAAACATAATTTATTGGTGCTTTTAAACAACTCTAATATTGCCATGGTCAGAACTTTGTGTAGATTTTATTGTAACTTCCCAGAATTATTCTGTTGTTGAGCAACATGTCTTTCTCTACATATGGATATAGGATCCATTTTATTAGTGCAAATTGTGAGAATAATTAACTACATAATAAATCATTTTTTAAGAGTGACTGACTGTGTTTAGTTTCTGTTAGGAAAAACCTAATTTAATGACCGGTAATTTGATGACTAGCAAAAAAGAAAAATTTTTATAAACCCTAGAGCTACCACCAAAATTTGCTCAAATTCTACTAGAGCAAGCAGCGTAAAACGGTTGACTGTCAACTTTCTAGCCCTCCAGATTCAGGCACTTCCCTCTTGCAATTTCTGATAAAAAATAAATGACCGGGGGTTTAAAGTCATCCCAAAGCTATCAAAATTCTCTGATCAAATCTTCACTAAAGCAAACAGCATAAAATGGCCCAGTATCAACTTTCTAGCCCCACAGATTGAGGCACTTGTCTCTTGTAATTTTTTATAAAATGTTAATAACCGGGGGTTTAAAGTCATCCTAAAGCTACCAAAATTGATTAAGTTCTTTACTAAAGCAAATAGCCTAAAATAAATCAGTATCAACGTTTTAGCCCCACAGATTGAGGCATTTTGCTCTTGCAATTTTTCATATAAAGTGAATGACCGGGGGTTTAAAATTATCCTAAAGCTACCAAAATTGTCTCCAATTTTCTCTAGAGCAAACAACTTAAAATGGACTAGTATTAACTTTTTAGCCTCTCAGATTGAGGCATTATTGCAATTTTTCATAAAAAGTGAATGACCGGGGGGTTAAAGTAAGATTTTCCCGTAATTTATGAGAAAACAGAAAATGCCTATGTAAAAATAGAGGAGGACGAAAAAGTCAGCAATATATACAGCGTGCCGCGAAATTAAGTTAATATTTTTACAGAAAGATCTATGTCTTAAAAAAAGTAATGTAAATATACACTACGCATCAAAATTAACGCACCGCTATAAATTGTACACCATTTCAATGTGGATTTTCTTGGGAACCGCTGAAGGAATTTTGATGATTTTTTTAAATGTACATTTGTTTATCGCTAAAAACGCCGCGATGTGAGCTTTTATTAAAATTTTAGTTTTGAGCATATACAGGGGCCAACAATGAGAGTAATTTTTCTCCAGAGTATTTGAAACACACGTGTGGATCGTTTCAGCCGTAAAAGCGGGTATACGCTTGATGCAAATTATAGCCCCACGTTTTCTTAACAATTTGGTTTTTGTTTCATGTCAATATCTCTATTTTTAAATGAAATACAGAGTAAAAGATTAAAGCGCACTAGTTTATTTTAACAATTTAACAACTTAAAAATAACAGTAATAACAATATTGGTGGCAAGGACAAAAATAGAAAAAAATTGAGAATATCAATATCGCGTGTTTCCGCCTCTACTCTGAATAACGGCTTCACATCGACGACGACTCATATTAAACACAAGGCGTCTAATCTTCTCTTAATCAACGTCGTTCCATAAATTTGTGACAAAATTTTGAATGTCGTCAAGAGAGGCTGGTAAGGGCTGATGGTTTCTAAGTTGTCTGTCTATGATGTCCCACAAATGTTTGATAGGGTTGGGGTCTGGACTATTTGCAGGTCAGTCCAGAGTCTCAATACCCACCTCATGTAAATACTCTTGTACTATACGAGCGACGTGGGGTCTTGCATTGTCGTGCATTAACAAGAAATGTTGGCCTTTGTAAGGAGCAAAAGGAACAATATGTTCGGATAAGATGTCAGTAATGTACCGTTCACTGTTCAATGGACCACCACGTAAAGAAATGTTCGGGGAGTCAAAGAAATTCTTCCCCAAACCGTTACAGAACCTCCATTAAATAGCGTGGTTTGACGAATGTTACACTCTGAATAACGCTGATTTGGCCTGCGTAGTACTCGTACGCGTCGGTCGGAGCTGTACTAACAAAACCTCGACTCATCCGTGAAAAGAATCGCTCCCAATTTTCAAGATTCCAGTTTACATGCTGTCTGACGAATTCCAGTTTGCGTTTAACCTCGGCCTTCTTGCCGGAATTAGAAATCTTAAATTCTGTTCTGCAAGTCGTCTTCTTACAGTGGATAGACTTATTTGGACGTTATGTATAGCGTTAAGTTGTACCTGAAGATTTCTTGCTGTTACAAAACGTTCTCTCAAAGCACGTAACCGAATGAAACGATCCTGGTTCACTGTTGTTCCTCGGTGTCTTCCTTGCCCATGGCATCGGTTATGATCGTTAGTTTGCTCAAAACGGTGGACAACGCGCGATATTAATAAATGAGAAACTTTCAGTCTCCCAGCTATAGCACGGTAGCTTAATCCTTCCTCGGCCAATGTAATTGCTGCTACGCATTCGTCACGAGATAAATTCCTTGTTTGACGCTCCATAGCCAAAATTTTAACACTTTTCAAAGATAAAATTGACACATACTAAACAAACATGATAGTTTGTCAAACTTGTTCATTTCATGGCCTACCCTATTTTAAGATGTTGAATTGTTAAAATAAACTAGTGCGCATTAATCTTTTGTTCTGTATTTCATTTAAAAATAGAGATATTGACATAAAACAAAAACCAAATTGTTAAGAAAACGTGGGGCTATAATTTGCATCAAGCGTATACCCGCTTTTACGGCTGAAACGATCCACACGTGTGTTTCAAATACTCTGGAGAAAAATTACTCTCATTGTCGGCCCCTGTATATGCTCAAAACTAAAATTTTAATAAAAACTCACATCGCGGCGTTTTTAGCGATAAACAAATCTACATTTTAAAAAAAATTCTTCAAAATCCGTTCAGCGGTTCGCAAGAAAATCCACATTGAAATGCTGTGCAATTTATAGTGGTGCGTTAATTTTGATGCGTAGTGTATATCGAAAATTGCTTCGTTAAGGGTTATAACCCCGGTAATGAGCTTCTCTGAAATCATTTTTACTAAACATTGTTGAAACGTTTAAAAACCCGATTAAGAAATTTAGGTATTTTAGTAACTTATATATATTATGCTGCTTATTTTAATAAAGCTTCGAGTCAATTTTGGTAGCTTTAGGAAGACTTTAAACCCCGGTCATTCACTTTTTAAGAAAAATTGCAAAAGGGAAGTGCCTCGATCTGAGGGGCTAGAATGTTGATACTGGTCCATTGTTGAGTGTTTGCTTTAGTGAAGATTTTATTAATTTTGGTAGCATTAGGATAACTTTAAACCCCCTGGTTATTTACTTTTTATAAAAAATTGCAAGAAGGAAGTGTTTTAGTCTGTGGGGCGGCTAGAAAGTTGATACTGGGCCATTTTATGTTGTTTGCGTTAATGAGGATTTAAGTTAATTTTGGTAGCTTCGCGATGACCTTAAACCTCTGGTCATTCACTTTTTATGAAAAATTGCAAAAGGGGGGTGTCCTCGGGAGTGCCTCAATCTGAGGGGCTAGAAAACTTATACTGGTCCTTTTATGCTGTTTGCTTTAGTGAAGATTTGAGTCAATTTTGTTAGCTTTAGGATGACTACATCCCCAGTCATTCACTTTTTATGAAAAATTGCAAGAGGGAAGTGCCTCAACTTAAGAAGCTAGAAAGATGATACTAGTCCATTTTATGCTTTTTGTTTTAGTGAAGATTTCAGTTACTTTTGGTAGCTTTAGGATAACTTTAAACCACAGGTCATTCACTTTTTATGGAAAATTGCGAGAAATGCCTCAATTTGAGGGCTAGAAAGTTGATACTTAGCCGTTTTATGCTGCTTGCTCTAGTAAAATTTGTGCCAATTTTGGTAGCTGTAGGGTTTTTAAAACCTACGGATATCCGTTATTCTTTTTTGCTGGTCATCAAACTATCGGTCATTAAATTAGATCTTCAGTTATTATATCTATAATATAGTTAATACGATATAACGAATCACAGGAACTTAAGCAATTGAATCGAGACAATAGTAAGATTTTAAAATAGTGAACTGGCCCAATACTTAACACATAAAAAGAGCTTTTAATTATTGTTGATAAATAAAAAATTTCTCAAAAGTCATTAATACTAGAAAGAGAGCTTAAGATACAAGAGGCAATGTGCTGAAGGTAGATTATTTCAAGCGTAACCATTTAAAGTAGTTCACGTTAAGGAAAGGAGGAGGTTGCCCGGATTATACAAATATAAGTCAAATGGCTTGGAGCCGTGATTAATTTGAACTTGTCTATCTTCACCTTCACTCTATATAATATACTTACAATTATTACTCTAGAGCAGCCATGTCAAACTCAAAGTCACTGATGGGCCAAAAGTATGAAGACCATCGACTAGGTGGGCCGCAAAACCTTATCTTAAAGAAGACAAACTACTGAAAATCTTGAGAAAAAGAACTATTATAGGACAAGTCTGTTTTTTAAATTTCCAATAAAAAGGACCTTACAAAAAACTACAAACATTAAATTCTTTTGCCAGATATTTGACATCTTTTGTCTTTTTGTCTTTAATTAGGTTGTCTATTTGTGGCGCGAATTTATCGGCGGAAATAACTTTAAAACTGCGTCCAAGTGTGCGTCCGTCAATCGCGATCTTGCGGGAGATTTGTTTCCTTTCATCAAAGAAAATAGTTCACACTTATAGGTACTTCCACACATTGACAGGATTTTACAGGCAAATTTTCTCATTTCTTGGTATTGAACAGGCAAGTACTTATAAAATTCGAATGTACCAACACTATCAAATTTTTATTTTAAATGGGTATGACACTGAATCTCAATTACTTCCATTTGCAAGTGAGGGGAAACTTTATCAATATCGATAGTGAAAAGACCAGTAAATAGAGAAAAATTGTTTTCTTGGGCCTTAAAATCCCGAAAACGCTTTTCAAATTCTGCCAGAAGGCTTCTCATTTTTTCTGAATATATTTTGTATAATATTGGGACACTTGTGCTTTCCTGATATGCCTTACAAGTCAGAAATTATTCTCTGCTAAATGGTTATTTAGATCGTAGGTATGAAATAAATTTGTTACATGCGTTTAGTTTTTACATCATTGTGACTTACCATTTTTTCAATTAATTTATTGTTACCATAATTAACTGATATTTGATAGTTATGAACTATATGCAAATTCACTTAAGTAAACATTTACCTTTACGATGTCTATTGAAATTGACACCTTTTATTAAATAATAATGAGTAATTATATCCTTGGAGATAATTAATAATAATAATAATAAACACGTTTATTATTCCAAAAGAAAATTACAAATTAAAAAAAATATAAACATAGACATCTACAATAGGAATAAAAGGCCACTTATCAGGGGCTGTTGAAGCCTATTAAATAATTATAAAAAAAATTATTATGAACTTTCATAAAGAAAGTTAGTTTGAAGTTTTTCTAAAAAAAAAAAAAAAAAGAGTAGTGCAGGGTGATTATACAAAAAAATATATATACATAAGAAAGTATGCGTCCAAGTTAATAGCGCTATGCTACTGATGCACGAAACAGAAAGTGAGAGAGTTATTTTAGACATATGCAAAGTAGAGAGGGGATGGACGAAAAAATAAATACTAGTTTTTTTGTTTAACGAGGTCCGCTGTTATTGTAGTTGTTGGCAGAGCAATTTATTTTTGATTGATTTTTTAAAGGATGCAACTGACAGTGACGTACTGGTTATTTTATATTTGTTGATTAAGTTAGCAATTTGATAAGAATAACTTTTTTTAAACTGTTCTTTGTTGTGTAAGGGTACTGATAGCAGATACTGTCGGCGTAAATTTAAATTATGCACATCCGTATTTATTTACAGTTAACTGTCTTACAGGAAGATCCCAATTACAAGACAGTAAAAAACTACATATTCAAGCCTACTAAAAAATTACATTTTACACATAAAAATAAGCTTATAACTAATAATAAGAGTAATTATTTTCCAAATTCTGATATTTGAATAAGATTTAAATTGGCAAAACGGTTTAGCGTCGTAAATTTTTCTTATATGATTCTAAACTATCAGAAAAAAGATCCTTTTTTTTTTTAAAGTTATCGCACATTGTATAAATAGCCGAAAATTTTAAGATGTTTGTACGAGGAGTCGGCAAGTAAAAAGCGCTGCTTGTGCGTGAACTTAAACGAGGCACGTTGAAATTTATTTTACAAAGTAAACAGGGGCAGTTTATCTTATTATTTAATAGCTTATACAAAAATATCATTTGCAGGTTATCTCGTCTGGATTTTAAGTTCGTCAGTGAAAATTTATCTAAAAGCTTTTCTTGTGGACATCCTTGAGCGGGATAGCGACCGTCTTGTTTAAAGCTTAGATATTTTACAAATTTTCGCTGTATACTTTCAATACCAGACACATGTATATTATATCCCGGAGACCATACAACTGCCGCATATTCAAGTTTGGATCGGACATAACTGTAGTACAGCAGCTTTATGGCTTCCACTTGGCTAAACTCTTTAGTAGTACGAACTATAAACCCTAACATTTTAGAAGAATCTGACCTAATAGCGCTGTAATGTGAGGTAAATGATAATTTTTGATCGAATGTAACTCCCAGATCACAGAACTCCTTGGATCGGCCTACAATTTCACCATTGCAGTTATAGTTAAAAATAATCGGTTCAGACTTTGTAGTAAACGAAATGACCTTGCATTTTCCAATATTTAGCTGTAGACAATTTCCCTGGCACCAGTCAATAATATGCTGTAAGTTTTGTTGGATTTTTAAGCAGTCCTCCATAGACTTAATGTTAGTGAACAGTTTGATGTCATCAGCGTAGAGTAAATAACCAATATCCAAAGAATCACCAATGTCGTTAATAAAAATGTTAAACAGCATAGGTCCTAAAACGGAACCCTGCGGTACCCCCGAACATGCTATATAGTTCTGCGATTGAAAACCATTTATAGCCACATATTGTGTGCGATTTGAAAGGTAACATGTAAAGAGCCGTAATTGGGAATCCGAGAATCCGATATTTGAAAGTTTATTAATTAACAAGTCATGATTTAACTTGTCAAATGCTTTGGAGAAGTCTAAATATATTACATCAGATTGCAGACCCTCATCAATCGAGTCCGCAATGTATTGTGTTATAAGGGCCAGGTTGGTAGTTGTGGAACGATTTTTAAAGAAACCATGCTTTCAGGAACAATTTTATTTTGCACCAACGGAAAAATGATGTTGTGCAATATGAACTCAAAGACTTTTGAGAAGTTGCATATGATGGAAACAGGTCTATAATTTTGAATGTCTGATTTATCACCCTTCTTAAAGACTGGACATACTTTCGACTTTTTTCATATGTTTGGTAATGTCTGTTGTTCAATGCACATGTTAAATAGGATTTGAAGAGGTTTTATTAACACAAATCGACAGTCACGTATCAAAAATGCTGGAATAAGGTCTGGTCCGGCAGTGTATTTAGGTTTAAGTTTTTTAATAGCACAAATAATATCCCGTTCACTAACTGTAGATATGTTTATATTTTGATCACTACACGAGAATGAATTCTTTGAAATTTGGATATTGTTAGAAACTGAATAAGATTGCTTAAAAAATGAAGCAAATGAATTCAAAATATCGGGTGGATTATCTAGATTCTGACCATCAAAGTACATACTGTTTGGAATGCCTGTTATCTCTCTCCGGCCTTTGACAAAATTCCAAAAGCGTTTGGGATCTTTTTTGATATCCGTCTCCATGTTTTGAATATATTTTTTATATGCTATACTTATATCAGTTTTGATTTTTGATCTCAGAGTCTGAAATCTTTCGAAATCCTGTATGCTGCCATATTTTTTGTATTTTTTATGCAATTTATCTTTAGTTTTTATATTTTTACTAATTTCTGAAGTTCTATTGACGAATGGCGATAACGGGGAACTGCTAGGTCAAATATGGAGTATATTAAGTTATAAAAAGTATTACAGGCATTTTCCACCGTTGTCTGATTTTCCAGCAAGGACCAGTCCTGCTGAAGAAATGAGTTATAAAGCAAGTTGAAATCAGCTTTACGAAAATTGTATAGATTATTCATATTTAAGTTTATAGAGTTTTTAAAATTATTTGACTTTGGTCTTTTAAATGAAATCATTAAAGCAGGATGGTGAATATCTTCTTTGATAAGAATATCAAGTGATCGCTCTACGTTACAATTAGAGTTGCTATTCGTCAGAATAAGATCCAGAATCCTTTGATTGTTATTTTTAATAAAGTTATACTGCTCGAGATTAAAGAATTCCATAAAATTTTTTAACAAATTTATGCAGTTACTGTTTCGTTGAGAGTTCCCGCTTAAAAAACCCTCATAATCTGGTAAGTTAAAATCTCCTATAATGTATATATTTTTACCGTAGATATAGTCCAAAATGACAAAAAAATCAAACAGATTTTCAAGATCGTTATGTAAAACCGAAGGCGGAATATATAGGATGAATACAAACCACCTACAATGGGCAAAATCTATTTTGATACCTAAAAAATCTATATTAGGGGAAAAATAAAAATTATAGTTTTGAAAGTCTAAAATAGTGCAATTAAAATTACGATTCACCGCCAACAAAACGCCTCCTCCTTTGGATTTATTCAAAGCCGCAAAATTTCTATCCACACGAAAGACTTGAAAATTACTTGAAAACAGTTCACTACTGCATACTGAAGAGTCGAGCCAAGTTTCAGTTATCGCAATCAAATCAAAATCACAACTTATGACGCCTTGCAAAAATTCGTGCGTTTTACTACGAAGACCTCTTACGTTCTGATAGTAGACTGAAATATTCTTTCTGGCATCATTCGCATTAGTATTTGAACAGTTAGACACGTGCAACTGTGATAAGGAACTATAGGTGGGAATAGTCGATAATTGCTATTGGCTTAGGATATTCGTTCTTAGTTTAGAGCACGCGGCCTGGTATGCTAAGCATTTACTAACATCCCAAGCAGCGTGGTTTGATTTTACAGTATTGTCGCTATTTTCCCGATTCAATTTACAACAGTTAGAGCATTTTAAGATATCTGACGTACATTCATTTAAAGAGTGCTCTTCGCTGCATCTCGGACAAGAAACGTTCTTTGAGCAATTTTTTGAAGAATGATTAAATTCATTGCAGTTATAGCACCTCGAAACTTAGACTAAATCAAAAACAGTACCCGCATCATAACCTACAAATACATTGCCGACCCTCATAATTCGATCATATGTGAGGCGATCCAACTGTAGTATAGCCTGAAAAATATTTGAATTTTTTTTCGTTTTACTAATTTGTACAATATGACAAGATGAATTATTAAAAAATATATCAGAGTTCAATTTTTTTATAACAGCAAGCAAGTTGTCCTTATCATAAGCATCTGTAAAGCCCACTATGCGCACCCTCGGATTCACTCCACGCAGCTCTTTGATGTCATAAGAGTTCGCAAGCTTTTCCAGACTTTTACACCCAATCAATACCCCACCATTGTTAACAGCTTTTACTTTGACAATCCTCAGCTGAGATTCCGTAGGATCAATGTTTTCTGAGATATCATGTTTAATTTGAGAGATTGACTGCTCTTGGCCTTTTGGTCTTACTAGAATGGCCGGCTGGGTATTGTTCTTAACGATCTTAGAATAACTAACAGGTTCTTCAGAACACGCAGTTATTTGTGTTTCTCCACATTTTTCAAAAACGATCTTCACTAAATCATTCTTTAAATTTTCGAAGGAAGTTGTTAGGGTTGAAAGAGCAAATTGAATTTGCTCATTTACCATCTTTGTTACACCATCTTTATCCAGAGTAATACACTTCGTAAGACAGTCATTACGTCTCTAGTATATTCCCTTAACATCCGTAAGCAAGCTGGCAACGTCGACCGATTTATGAATGCAAGCAGAATGAGTATTTTTACATTCACAACAACAGACTTTTTTTCTACTGCTTATAGTTTCTTTACAGAATACGCAAACGGTCATTATAATGAAATTTATGGTATTTACCTTTTAAGTGAAAGTCTTTAAAAAAAAAACTGACAAACAAAAACACTTGAAGATTACTGTAACTCACTAGTACTCAACAAAAAAAATTATTCACTGCAGTATTTCTGCTTAAATGTATATAATTTAGGAGCTTGACATTGCTTGTCTACACTACACACATACACATGCTACACTATTGAAGTTTATCGAGGAGATATGGAGGACGGTGAAATTTTAAAATTTTGTAAAAAAAGCAGAGTGCAAGAAACGACGATGTTGCATGTGAAACCAGCCCAATTAGGGCAGTTTATGTAAAACCCTCTGCCTTCGTCTAATGCCATAAATAAAACGTATGCATGAATTTTGTACCTTTTGAATCCGATTTTTAGCCTGTAAATCAAGGAAAGGACCATACATTGACTATGCCAGCATTTTATCATGGGTAAATAGGTAGTATATTCATGTTACA
Organism: Kuschelorhynchus macadamiae; assembly: GCA_030620095.1. Lineage (NCBI taxonomy): Eukaryota > Metazoa > Arthropoda > Insecta > Coleoptera > Curculionidae > Kuschelorhynchus > Kuschelorhynchus macadamiae. Next base: position 58,708 of record JAUTXW010004500.1, on the reverse strand, counting down.
TGCAGCTGGACATCAATATTAATTAATTGTGTTGTCATAATTGATCGATTTGGCTTGTTATTATTATTGCTCCCTTAATAATCACTTAATGAATACAATAGAATATTTTAGAGCGAACCAACATCTACAGGGCCATTTATAAAGGTATAATATATAAGTGTGCGGGGATTAGGTAGAAGGTTATTGGTTACCCATAGAAGATAAGTTGACTGACAATTGAAGAAGAAACCCAAGTGGATCCTGTCTGCTACGGACCGTTGGCTATGCCTAGCTGCTTAAGGGAGAACTGCACGCAAAAAGTGAAAAACCAGCGACAAGGTCTAGTCGTTCAAAGTAAGATGAAAAGGTACCTACGTATTAGAGAAAACCTCCTGCACGTCCGACCTAAAAAAAAATGTGTTATGTATAGGCAATTTAAATTACATTTCGTTTAAAAATAGGTTCAAAAGGGTTCACGCGCTGCAGAAATACAAAGTCATGAGTACGATTGTAATATATAGAGAAAACACCCTATATAAAATGTATTGTATCAAATTCAACTTGTTGCAATAATGGGCAACCACGCAATAACCTGTTTTGCTATGTCAGCAGGTCAACCACCTTCCCGAGCGTATATGGCAATTAGATTGCATTTTAAAAAAGATTGAGAATATACTTTGGGTAATGTTAAGGTGAACATGTAGTTTCATTTTGCTACCCTTTGTTGCAACCCTAAGTATTACATGGCGATCCTGCCACTTGACGATTTTTTTGTGAAGTTATTAAGATGGGTAATGCCAAGTCCAAAGAAGAGATTGTAATTAATCAGGCCTCCAATGGCGATGCAAGGGGTGAAATAGTTGACCAAAATAAGGGATTAAGCTTAGCAGAGATTTTGCTTATAATTTTGGTTGTGGCAACGGCAATTGTTGCAGTAGTATGGGCCATTAGACATGTTCAAAGGAAACTAAGGCAGACAATTAGAAGAGAAATTTATAAAAATGAGCTGCGAAAATCCAAGGATGATTTAAAGATGGAAGAAAATTAAATTTTTTTTTTAGGGCGGTATTTTTCTTGTAGGAAAAAAAAAAAAGAAAGAAAAAGTAAAGACAATTATAAATGGAGTTAGAAAATTTGTTATGTGTTAATGTAACTGAAAATGTAAATAATAATGCAGGCATGTAAGTTTAATTATTATAATATTATGTTATTGTTTTATAATTATAATCGCAAAAATATGGACCCAATTAGCAAGTTTAATAAGTGAATTAAATTTTTAATTTCATGGGAGACAAACTTATTGAAATTTTACATTCATTTAAATATATTCGAACAAATTTGGTAAAATTAAATAGCGAAAGACGAAAAAGCCCTATTGTCGAATCAAAAGTTAAAGTGGCAAAAACTTTATATTCTCAGTTAGGTAAGGAAATTACTGATTTAAACGTAAAAATAGAAAAGTCTGAAATAGACAAAGAAGATATTGTGACTTTTAAAAACATAATAACAGAAATTAAAAAACTTTATAAGGAAATTTTAGAGTTTGGAAATAAAAATATTAATAAAGATAAATTAAAAATGTCTTCTTTTGATCTAAAAATAGCTACAAACCTTTTACCGGTCATGGATGATACAGAATCTACAACTTCTAAATTAATAGAGGCTTTAGATTTTTATTCGTCAACGCTTGATAATGATAGTCAACCTTCTTTAATTAAATTTGTTTTGAAAACGCGTATTTCTAACAACGCCAAATTACGATTAGGTTTGACTTATAATTCTGTAAATAATTTAATTCTAGATATGAAAAAACATCTCTTAACTAAAAAATCAGATACGGCCCTTCAGGCACGCTTGTTCTCGGCTAAACAGGGTGAAAAATGTATAACGGATTTTGGTAAAGAGTTAGAGGATATTTTTGTAAATTTAACCATTACGCAAGCAGACGGAAATGCCAATGCTTTTGATATTCTAAGACCTATTAACGCAAAGGTTGCAATAAAAAGGTTTGCATGCGGACTTAAAAATCAAAGGCTGGGCACAATTATATCTTCCAGAAATTTTGAATTCTTAAAGGACGCAATAAGGGCAGCTCAAGATGAAGAGCTGGGTAATCAAAATAATTCAGGACACATTTTTAATTTTTCTCACAGAGGAAGGGGAAATTTTAGAAATTTTTCCAGAAGACCAAATAATAGAACAGGAAATTCTGGTAGATATAATAATTATCAGAATTTTAATAACGGAGGAAATAACAATTCAAATTGTCGACGAAACGCTTCGACTAATCAAGGTAATTTTAATAATCAGCGGTTTTCTAGAAATCACGGTGGTCGTACATTTACGAGCGGTAATAGGAGAGGATCTCGGGCAGTAGGTCACCGAATGCATTTTGCGGAGCACACCGGAAATTCAGAACAATCCTCAGCTGATATACAAGATTCAACATTTTTTCGTGCCTAAAAATACTAAAAATAAACAGTTTAATAATATTTTTACCTATTCAAAAAACTACTCGAATGCTGTTTCTTTTTGTGTCAATGGTAAAAGCTTAAAATTTTTGGTAGATAGGGGTGCATCATTAAGTGCCCTTAAATTAAGTTGTTTAAATTCAAAAATACAGTTACACAAAGAAAATATTGAAATTAAAGGCATAGGAGGTAATTTAATATCTGTGGGATATGTTTATTTAGATCTTTGTATAGAAAATGCGATATTTAAGCAAAAATTTTATATTTTTAATAATTTACCATGTCAAAGTGATGGCATAATTGGAGAAAATTTGAAAACTTTTAAGGCTAAATTAGATTACGAAGAAAATACCTTAACTATTTTAAATCAGTATAATAAAATAAATACATTAAAATTAAATGCGGATAGTGAGAATATATTAAGTGTTCCCCCTAGGTGCGAAATTATACAGTATGTTCCTACAGGGTTAGAGGATGAATGTGTACTTATGCAAGGTGAATTATGTGAGGGTGTGTTCATGGCTGGTGTAATTGCACAACCGATAAATGGTAAAGTACCAATTAAAATTTTGAATACAAGAGAGACAGAGGTACATTTGAGAAATTTTTCGCCAAAAGCGGAAAGTTTAAGCAATTATGAGTGTCATCAATTTAACAGCCAAGAAAATTCGGCTACTCGAGTTAAAGAACTATTTAAAATTCTTAAGCTTAATCATCTAAACCGCGAGGAACGAGATTCTATAGAGCAAATTTGTGCCAAATTCTCAAATATATTTCATATGCCAGGAGATAAGCTTACAGTTACTAATTTATATAAACAGTCAATTCAAGTTAAACCAGATACTCAGCCGGTCTATAGAAAGCCATATAGGTTACCTCAAGTACATAAAGAGGAAATAAATAGGCAAATTTCTCAAATGTGTCAGGATGGAATAATTGAGAGTGCGCAGAGTGAGTGGTCTTCACCTTTGTTGCTTGTACCAAAGAAAAACGATACGAATGAGGGAAGAGCTAGGTTAGTATTGGACTACAGATTTTTGAACCCATATATATTAGATATCAAATTTCCGATTGCGAGTGTAGTCGATATTTTAGACTCCCTAGCAGGTGCACTTTATTTTTCACATCTAGATCTTAGCCAGGGCTATTATCAGGTCGAATTAGAGGAAGAAAGCAGAAAATACACAGCTTTCACTACAGATCGCGGTCAGTGGCAAATGCGAAGGTTACCAATGGGGTTAAAAATTAGCCCTAGTGCCTTTTCAAGGTTAATGACCATAGCGATGGCGGGCTTAAATTACGAAAAGTGCTTTGTTTATCTTGATGATCTTATAGTATTTGGCAGAAACCTTAATGAACACAATAAAAATCTAATAGATATTTTTTCTAGATTGCGAAAAGTAAACCTAAAATTAAATCCTACTAAATGCGATTTTTTGAAAAAAGAAATTCTGTATCTGGGTCATATAATAAGTTCTGAAGGAATATCACCTGACCCTGATAAAATAAAAGCTTTAAAAGATTATCCTATTCCAAAAAAGGCAGATGAAGTTAAACGCTTCGTGGCTTTTGCCAATTATTATCGAAAATTTATACCACATTTTTCAGAAATTACAGTTCCTCTAAATAAATTATGTAAAAAATACGCTAGGTTTGAGTTGACGGACGAATGTGATAAAGCTTTTAATTGTCTTAAAAATTCGCTGATTAAACATCCGGTGTTAGATTATCCCGATTTTTCGAATGAAAATGAATTTATTTTGCAAACAGATGCGTCTGCTTTTGCTATAGGAGCAGTGTTATCAAATAAAAATAATAAACCAGTGGCGTTCACTAGTCGTAGTTTAAATAAAGCAGAAATTAACTACCCTACTATACATAAAGAACTTTTAGCAATTTATTGGGCTGTAAAGCATTTTCGACCATATCTGTATGGCCGTCGTTTCAAAATTTTAACCGATCACAAACCATTAATTTATCTTTTTACGCAAAAAGACCCTGGTAGCAGATTGACAAAATTTCGTTTGTGTCTAGAAGAATATGACTTTTATATCGAATATATCAAAGGAAAAGATAATGTTACAGCCGATGCTTTATCGAGAATAATCTTGTCCTCAAACGAATTAAAAGATATGAATGAAGGTATGATTGCAGTTTTAACCAGAGCACAGAGTAAACGTAGAGACGGACAGGAAGACGAGTTAATTAAGAAAAGTACTGAAAATATTTGGCTTGATCACCCGAATATTGTGGAAATTCTTAAGCAACCCACTAACTGAACCGAATTAATTATAATACCATCCTTAAAAATTAAAAAATTGTCAAAAGATGTCACTCAACAAGTGGGAGACTTTTATTATATTCCATTACATTTTACCTTATACTTAGACCAAAAAGCTTTATCACCATTGGCGCGAGACGAAATGGTGAAAGATTTGGTAGAAATAAGTAAAAAGGCTGAAATTAAAGAATTAGTTATTAATAAAAATAATGATAATACAGAGTTTATTAAATTTATTGGTAGTAAAATAAAAAATTATACTAATTGGATGGGCCCCCGTATAAATGTTGTAAAAGGTATTAAAAAAGTAATGGACAAAGACGAAAAAAGAGTAATCCTTAATGATTTTCATTTACTACCAACCAGTGGTCACGCTGGAATAAATAGAATGACAAATAATATTAAAAAGTATTATTTTTGGCCAGGTCTGGATAGTGATGTTCGAAATTTTGTAAAAAGGTGTGACATGTGTCAAAGACAAAAACATTCGAATCATTATACTAGAGAGCCAATGGTAATAACTACTACAGCTGAAACAGCTTTTCAAAAAATATATTTAGATATTGTTGGTCCACTTCCGGTAGACGTAAATGGATTTGTTTATATTTTAACACTTCAGTGTGAGTTAACAAAATATGTAGAGGCCTACCCTCTTAAAAACAAGGATTCCGTATCTGTGGCAAGATCTTTGGTGGATAACTTTATCTTAAGATATGGTATCCCTCAGGAAATTGCTTCAGATAGGGGTACCGAGTTTATTTCTCACACTATGGCAGAAACATGTAACTTGTTAGGTATAAAACAGATTCATTCTACGGCGTATCATCACGAGAGTATCGGGAGTTTAGAGGCCTCTCACAAAGTTCTAGGTGCTTATTTGAGAATTCAAACTCAAAACCATGATTCTGCATGGAGCACATGGCTTCCGTACTGGTGTTTTTCTTATAATACTGCAGTACATACGGAAACCAAATACTCTCCCTTTGAACTAGTTTTTGAAAAAAAATGCCAATTACCAAATAATTTAAATAATGAAGTTGATCCTATTTATAATTTTGATAACTACCCAATTGAATTAAAATATAGGTTACAAACAGCTCAAAATGATGCAAGAAATAACTTAATACTTTCTAAATCTAAAAGAAAAGAAAATTTTGATTTAAAAGTAAACCCCATTCAGTATAAAAAGGGCGATAGAGTTTTAATCAAAAACGAAACTGGTGATAAAATTACCAGCCCTTGCTTCCTGGGGCCATATTTAGTGGTAGAAGATGTTGCACCAAATGTAAAAATAATTAAAGATAAGAAACATATTTTAGTCCATAAAAATAGAACTAAGTTGTATAATAGCTAATTAAAATTAAGTTATAATAATAAGGGCTCCATATTACTATACTATTGCATGTATTTTCTAATAACCTTTTTCTAAAATACCTATCTATTTTCTTTCCTACTTTCACTATATGACGCTATTTTCCTTCTCTTATATCTGAGTTTTTATTTTTCTTTTCATATATTTAGATAAATAAGATAATATTAAAAAAAAAAAAAAAAAAAAAAAAAAAATGGTTTAAATAGTGAATTGTAACATTTGTCTCTAGTAATTGTATTTTATTTACGAATTTCAAATTTTGAAAATAAATTGAAATTCTTTTAATTGCCCGGGGAGGTGTAATATATAGAGAAAACACCCTATATAAAATGTATTGTATCAAATTCAACTTGTTGCAATAATGGGCAACCACGCAATAACCTGTTTTGCTATGTCAGCAGGTCAACCACCTTCCCGAGCGTATATGGCAATTAGATTGCATTTTAAAAAAGATTGAGAATATACTTTGGGTAATGTTAAGGTGAACATGTAGTTTCATTTTGCTACCCTTTGTTGCAACCCTAAGTATTACACGATTTACAATTTCAAATTTTGCAGTTACGTAGACAAAGAATCAACGCAAGGCGGTAAAGAGCCATTTTGTGGAAAAAAAAATTATATGCGACGGCATTTGCGTCAAAAAATGGTCGAAAATGGACAAATCTACATCTATTTTATAATTCTAGATTTGATTTTTTCATAAAAATTCGCCTTTAGCGCCCAACTATATATATTTCCCGTTTAAAATCACATTGAAGCTAATACATACCTCTTATAGTTTTAACATAATATTGCAGCGGCGGAAGGCTTGCAAATGATCCATAATACTGCGTGCAGTTCCCCCTTAAGAAAAAGACTAAAGGTAAGGAAATTTGATAGCTTGCCACTTAAAGTGGAGTCTTAACTAGTTTGGTAATTGAGTTGAACCTAAGGGCGTTAAATTGGTGTCAAGGATGTTAAATAGGTTTTGAAAAACCCCAGAGAAGAATATAATTCCTGGACCAGCACCAAATTTGCCACCTACAGAGTATCACTAGAGCCGAGAGAAGAAATTTACAAAAATACAGATAAGGCAACTTAGACGAGTTTTTCAGTTCGATTGAAGAAACATCCATCATCGCAAGTGAAGTGAACAACAAAGGGAAGCAATACCTCGTTTTAAACTACGAGGGAAAGCAAAACTATTTATTAAGTCGATATCTGAATTAAAAAATACAACTAGCTGGACTGATTTAAGAAAGGAGTTTAAAACGCAGTTAACGTTACCACGTGTAAAAGGAATGAATATGAAACATTTTGGAGACATTGGAGAACCATGTAGATAATTTTTAAACAGATTAAAATTGTTAGCTAATAAAACAGTAACATTTACTTGAGTCGCAGCAACTGATTTAGTCCTAAAAGAAAAATTGGAAGAGGATACGATTACCCAATTTATCGTCGGTCTTCTCATGCCTACGAAACAATGAGTGTTATCATAGAGCCGCACTATCTTAAATACGACAACCGAGTCGCTTGTAACAATTGTAAAAAGGTAGGACATACTGAGCAATTTTATTGAAAAAAGGATTAGTGTATTTTGGATGCCGAAAAACAGGACACTTTATTAAGGAATGTTAAAAATAAACATTTTCGAGGAAAAACCCGGTTCGGAATTTTTCTTGCAATAAAGCAGGACACATCGCGAGGCACTGCAGACAACAGGACTGAAATCAGCCCCAGAAATATTTAAACTCCGCTGCAGTGAAGTCCTACTGAAAACCAGGAAGGTTGGGAATAGGCTGTGAATCTAGAATAGGGATCAAAATATGCTTGCTGAGTGGAATCCCTCAGCCCACAAATTATAAATAAAAATTAGTATTAATGACAATACGTATAAGGCATTAGTTGATTTAGGACCAGTTGTATCGCTAGTAAAACCTAAATTTATCCAGATGTTCAAAACGAAGACTTATAGTGAATATTTAGCGGGTGTACAGAGTAATGTATTCCAACATATGGGGAAGTGTAATTACCTATAACGTTTTTAGAAAAAACGACAATGAAGTATAATTTTTTTGAGAATAGATTTTCTGTATAAATATAACATCAAGATATAGATTGGGGAAATTAATGTTCTTATGGTTATTCTATTGGTAGTCAAGTTACATGCGAAAGAGTCAGAAGACATTTTTGAAGTTTTGGGAACCTAAGCCAGGGAAAATTTAGTAGTCTACTGGAGAAATGTATGTGATGCCATTTTAAAACGACTGGGTGAAGTTTTGTAGAAAGTAACAGGTGTGTACAGACTGATCGACCCATCTCTTAGTCGTTATTACCAAAAATGACGCATAGTAGTGCCCCGATGATTGGCAGTCGTCTGGACAAAACTATTCAACAACATCCAGAGTAGAAAAGTCGAAAACTATTGTATCAATCGTTTCCGAGGAAGATAATAAGAAAAAAGAAGGCCTCCGAAAATTAGTAAAGAAAATAGAAGAGGATAAGAAAATGTGTAAGGAAAATTGTGAAGTTTTCCGGCACGAAACAAGGTACCAAGGAGGCTGTGACGAAGAAGGCTCGCACCTGAAGGCCTCAAAACCAAAACAGTATTTCAGAGTATTTTTGAGGGAGGATGTAAGAATTCCCCCTATGAGTAAGGCATTGTACTCAGCATCCTTGCTGAATTTTTCGAGGGTTAAGACGCAAAATTTGGTAATTGAACTGAATGTCGAACAAGGCTTGCTAGTAGCTAGAGTTCTGTACAAATCAGGGAGAGAGATTCCTGTAAAGTTTGTAAATATTTATGAAAAAGAATATTGATACAGAGGAGAGCCATTCTGGCCAATGCATTTGAGGCGACGGTTGAAGAATTAAAAGGAGACCGCACCAAGACAAAGCCACGACAGAAGCCGAAAAGGAAATAAAAAAACTGATAATTGAATTCACCGACATATTTAAAGTCTCTTATCAGAACCTTAATTGCACCAGCGAAGTTATGCATAGTATAATTACAAACGATATTTTTACTATAAATAGAAGACCCTATAGAGAGGTACAAAAATTATTAGATGATGGATTAATAGTGGAAAGCCAAAGCCAATCTCTTTGAGATACTTATAGAGAAGAAAAGACATGTTGGAGAGGACATAGGGCATAGATTATGCGTGGACTACCGCTTGTTCAATATTTCAAGTAAGACATATTCCTGTTACCTAATATTTCTGAGGCGATTGACAGGTCATGTTCAAAAAATATTTCTCCACCATGGATCTCACTTCGTTTTGTCAAAATGTCAGTGGAATTAAAAAAAGCGTCTGTCACTTGGAGTCGACTCATGCACCCATACTAGAGAAATTAGCCTACACAGAATGTCTTGCGTACCTCGATGACATATTGGTATTCTTGACTCGACTTGAGTGATTTTGGCTCTATTCCTACTGGAATAATATGCCACTCGAAGAATATTGACACTCATGTGCAGAGGTTACGGCATATATTTCAGAAAATGAGAGCCAACAATGTAAAATTTAAACCAACTAAATGCTACTTTTTAAAAATAAAAATCGAATTTCTGGTACACATTATGGTATAAGGTGAATACACTACGCATCCCGGTAAAATAAAAACAGTAAAGAACTATTCCATGCCAAACAACGTTAAGGGTATCATTTCTCGGGTTAACCCATCACGCATTTGACTAAAAAAAATGTTAAATATAATTGGAGTCTGGAGCAAGAAGATACTTTGAATAAACTTAAGCAAGCCCTGATCATATTGTCGATATTAAAAAACCCGATTTCAGTAAAAAAGTTAAAGTGCATACAGACGCTAGAGTGACAGCTGTGACAGCCATGCAAATACTTGACAAAATCGATCCTTGCCGTGCAGTGCCGTATAGTGCAACAGAATGCTTAGCTAAAATGTATGCTGTAAAAACTTACAAGGTTTATTTAATAGGAATCCATCTCACGGTCCATTTTCTTACAATATAAGATTCAAGTTCACGTTTAGCTAAATGGGCTATGTTCCTGATGGAACACAGCTTCACTATAAAATATCGACCCAGCAACATCAATAAGCTATAACAAGGCTGAGGATATGGGAAATAAAGGAAGCCGTGATTGCGATAGTTAAAGAACAAGAAGTAGTTATCCAATAATAAGCGCCATGTGTAGCAAAGAAGAGATCAAGATACTTCAGAATACAGACATTTAACAATTAAAAGCGCAACTTCAACCCAATGACCCTTTCTATTATTGTTATCCTGAGGGTTTATTTTATAGACAGAAGGCTGATAATCTTAGAAATGATCAAATAGTGTCCCCCTTAGATATTGTCCCGGAAATATTAAGAATTTACAACTCTTCAATATTTGCATTGCATCTCGGTTAAAAAAAACTCAGGAATTAATTAGACAAGATTTAATTTAATTAGACGTAAAACTATTTATTGAACAATACCAACATACATAAAACGAATCCCCAGTTATCCTCTAAAATCTAAAACAATTTAGTACCTGAAAAGCAATGGTCTAGGATCAGTCTAGACCTGGTGAGTCCTTTAAATTGGACTTATCAGAGTAACAAGTACATCTTAACATATCCAGACTCTTTAACGAGATTTCCGGAGTGCATTCGACTTGAATATATACGCTTTGAAACTGAGGCCAAAGCATTTGTCCTAAATATCATTCTTCGACACCGAGAGAAATATTGTCAGATTGCGGAAGTCAATTTGTTGGAAATTTAATTACGGAAAGTTATAAGATTAAGAATTAAGAAACTAAAAACAATCCCATATCATGCAGCTGGAAATGGTATGGTTGACCGCATGCGCAAAACTCTAAAAACTATGTTAGTGAATACCATAACGGCTGGGCCGAAATACTTCCTTATGCTTTAATGGCCTACAGGAACACGATACATGGACCAAAGATACCCCGATTCTTCCCGGAACTTCCATTTGATCTTACTGTAAGGGAAAATAGAGTCAGATACAATCAAGCTGAAAATTATGTTGAGTTTTCGAAAGAATGTATAAAGGCCAAACTAAGTATAGAAAGATCAATAGAATCTCGGTGTGAGAAAAGGATCTTTCAGAAAGTTAAATCTGAATTCTTTCTTGGAGATTCTAAGCCGGTTGCACACAATTTTTAATCACGTATTAAGTTTGACTGACGTTTAGAATTATTTTTGTTATTGACACTCTTATGTGGTCTGTCATACTCTGAGTCGTCTGATTAGTTAAATGTGTTATGCCACCCGTCATTAGTCTATTTAAACAAATTAGCCATTCCAGGAAAACAAGTAGCCACAAAATTTAAACCTAAATGGGCAGGACCGAATCGCGTCATTTAAAAAAATTAAGAGTTACATACAAAATTTAAGAATTAAGTGGTAGAATGGAGTGCGTTGTGCATTTGGACTAAAACCTTGAAAGGTTGCGGGAACAACTGTACCAACAAAGTGAAATTTCCGAAATGCTTTAGCAATGTTAAGTATCGAGAAATCGTTTATAAAAGGAATGTGTACCGTGCAATTTTAACGAATGTGTCATTCAGCATTTTTCCAATTCTAAAGAACGAAGAGTAGACCTGAACTTCAAGAGAATTTAAAGCTCAATTTAAAGACATGATATTTATTTTTATTTTAAGTATGCCTATTTTTAAATTTGTTATTCACCTCCCAATATAATTCACCACGAGTCGCCGCTGATATTGAGATGTAGTTTTCTAGATACATCTCTCTTTCAGTGGCGGCTCGCTACGGGATGCGGGTGAACCGCCGCTGCACCTACATTTTCCAATCAATTTACTTAAAAATAAAAATATTTTTAAAATTTTAAGCATTTTACAATCTACATTTCTATTATAAAAATGTAGTATGTTTTATATAAATTCACATTATTTACTTAATTATACCATTATTTTTTATCAAAACTAGTGCGTTATATACTCAACAAAATAATAATGACTTAAAAATTCCGCATCATCCTCCCCCCGCACGCCGGCTTTCGCGCTTAGATTTGCGGCAGTTGCTATGGTGTATATCCGTAAGCCAAATAGAGATGGGAGAGGCATAAAACTGCTGCTGCAGGCTGCAGGCGCTTGTTATAGAATTAGTGTAAATTAGTGCGTTCGAATCATCGTGGGCGGAAGCAGTTTTGCATTGTCTGGTGTATCGCGGTATATAACTGTTTTCTAAGAAGAAAAAAATATATTTAAAAACTTATAAAATCATATTATTTCCCCTAAGTATTAAAAATCGCTCCAAAGCTATGGATAATTAACATCATAAAAAAGTAAAAAAAAATATCGATTTTGGGCGTGGCACTCCGAACATTTTTTCGCCTATGGCGCTATTTTTACTTATGAGACTGTGCACCTAGCTACGCTGCGCTTCACCCGTTCTTAAATCCACGAGCCGCCACTGCTCTCTTTGCTCATTATTTCCACTATTTAGCTATATAATTTTTATGTAAATACACATAGATGTCTACTAAAACTTATACCTTACTTGTCAAATTTGACATTACTTTTTTTAAATGGCAAAAAAACACATTTGTGCTCAAAATTTTTAAAAATTTTAAAGGAAAAAGTTGTTTCTATTTTGATTTTATAACCATACCCTTTAATTTCGGCGCAATCGGTTGACTTAATTTTTTTTTGATTTTTTAAAATTTGATGCCCCTTTACATTACGGAATGTAGGTAAACCTCAATTAAACTGTTTGTTTTTATTAAGTTCATAGTAAATAAATATGTATTAATTTAATAAGTAACCCAATTTTAAAATACTTCGCATTAAATTGTGGAAACTGGATTAACTTTGCAACACGTTGGACGAATTTTTTTGGACCCATTTAGGTTTTTATCTACAAAATGGCGTTTAAAGGAAAAAATTAGTTAAGAAAATGCATTTAGATGCTGAACTTAATAAAAAAACAGTTTAATTTAGGTTTGCTTACATTCCGTAATGTAAAGGGGCATCAACTAGTGAGAGACGAGTACGCGTCTTTGCTCCTCTTGGTCACTCTGGTGTGGTTTTGTGTATTACTTTTGGCGCTAGTTGTACTCGTCGCTCAACTAGTTGACTGTACTGATGATGACCTAAAGTCAGAAACACGTGTCTATGGTTAGCCAAATTCCATTGCTTTAGCGGTCATTTAAAAAAACTCTTGTAAACAATTCTATTAGCAAAGAAACCTTTATATTGCATGATTTTATGATTTGGAAATTGTTCCAAACGAATTAAGAAGGATGTGGTGTGATAAACGCGATTTTACGGCTTATATTAGTACCAAAAATGTCCTACAAAATATAACCAAATAAATACGTAGTCCCGCCGCGAAATTAATATAAATATGACGTGTAAAAGTTGCTACCATCGGGGCAAGGACGTAAATCGTAGGTACTACCTAGGCACCATCTATAAATACAAATGTATTTAGATATTATTTAGAGTGATTAATTATATCTAAAATTATTACTATGTATTTGGTTATAATTATTTTCGAATAAAAATAGTTTTTAGTTAAAGTATTAATAAAAATATGGATTCTGGTCATGGCATGGCGACAAAATTTAAACTTTTATTTTTGGGGATCCTGTAAACAACCCCAATGATATGAGTTCTTCTTTAATCCGTCCACTGATCATATATCAATTAACATATACTACCCGAAAATCTACAAAATACAATGGCCTATGTAAAAAAATACTGCTTTTGGAACATTTTTAGCACAAGCATTACATCGTCTCCATATTGGAGCCGCCATCTTGAATTTTTTATATACAAAAGAGTCATATTGTATTGTCACACGAACTGTGTACATATACTAAATTTTAAGTTAACAGATTATGAGGAAATGGGTGAAAAATCCATTACAGAGAAGTGAAGCTAATAAAAGCGAAGTAAAAACATGGCACATTTTTATCATAAACTTAAATACTTTAAATCAGTTTAAGAATATTATCCTCGTATATGTACTCGCTTCGACAGTACATATACCACTATCTTATTTTGCCTCAACTATCATTATATTCAATTAATGTTTCACATTACGAAAATATTCTGTTTCTTTGTGTAATTTCTAATTTTCAAACAATTGTTTCCATCTGGATCGGACAATCAAAGGCGAAACGTTAAAGAATTCAGCTTTCAGAACAATAACTTCAGAATTTTTGAAAGTTAAAATTAATTCCACACTCGTAATTTTTAAATGTATTAGGTACTTAAAGAAGGACTGAAAATGTACCACTTCTCAGAAGTTGGCGGCACGGGGCATGAGAAATTACTGAAATTTAATTGTAAAAAACATAAATATATTACTAAAATTTAATTGTAAAAGGCGGACAGAGATAACACTATAACTGGATTACTTACACTATAACTGGATTATCTGCCCAAAAATTGCGGATTTCCCAGTTCTTGAATTTTAAACTAGTATGCTATTATTTGGTAAATTTCAAAATATATACATCCACCAAAGCGCAAACTTTATATTCTCAGATAGTTACTTACTTTTGGTTGTCATGATTACTTAATTCCTTCAAGAGGATGATAATGAGTCTTTCTCTCTTGAAAGGTTTTTCAAACTTAGAATCTATAGCTTCCTTTCCGTTTATTTTTATGTATCGCCAGCAAATCTACTACAACCTTTTTTCACTACTCTTGGTACTACATTATATAATTACAATAATCCAAACTCAATATTTCACTCTATATTCAAATTAAATAAACATAAAAATCTGATACACAAAGCAATAAATAAATTCGAAATTTTGGGTTAAGTGAGAAAAACTCTTGAATTTACGGACCCGCGTCGAAAATAGCTTGGATGGACAGCCGCCTTTATTCGGGGTCAATGATAGCAATATTTCAATTTTTTTCTTAGTATGCTTTGTACCGTTTTGCCGATTTAGGAAAAAAATAGTAAATAGCCGTAAAATTTGTACTACTGGTGTCAAACTATATAAAAATAAAATTTAAATTTTACTTAAACAAAGAAAACATTTTCTCAATCCTGCCGTTCAAAATAAAATTAAGGTAAACTCATATACAGTGTGTCCCATATGGATGTAACTACACTTGTAAACGTTATTATTTCGCATTTTAGGAGACAAATTCATACTTCATGAAAAGTTTTGCTTGCCTTGAAACTTCAAAAACTAATGTGGGAATCTGACTTAGTTAATCTAACAATCTAAATTGACCCCAAGACTATAAATAAGGAATGGGTATCCTTATTTTTAATTCAATAAATGTTTATTTGACCGAATATAAAAAAACCTGTGCGAATCCTTCCTTTGTTAATTGTTTCTTCTTGAAAACTATTACTTACTGTTCACAAAAATGATTCAATGCATTTGTTATTTATTTGTCATAGTAACTAATTAAAACTGAATTCAGGAAAATATTTCAATCCACATTTCCTTATCAAAAATGTCTCGCCTTAAAAAAGATCGATTCTTTACAGGAATATTTAATTTTAACTGGGCTTTACGGAATATAAGAAACTTGTTTAAATCTGCCCCACATTCCCGTATTAAAAGTGCATTTGCTTAATAAAAATGTGTTCCGCCCACTATTTTGAATTTAAATGCTTTTCCTTAAATATATTTATTTTTCTGAATAGTAGCTCACAAACGTCAAAATTTTCCATCATGTTGGCGTAAAGGCCGTTTTACATGGTGCAATTTTTCTTTGCAATATGCAATAGTCTTAAACAAAGGCATGCGCAGTTTGACAAAAGGTACAAATGTCTTACCACTGCGCATGCTTTTGTTCAAGACTATTGCAACTTGCAAGAAAGATGTGCTGCATGTAAAACGGCCTTAACTACCTTGATTTTTAAATTTCAATTGAAGACTTATAACTTACACTCTTAAATACCTTCAGATATCGATTTTCGGTCAAATCTATATAACTTATGCTTCACGCAATATACAAGTGCCAACGAAAAACCAGAATTGCTACTTATCCGATAAGTATATTTAATAAACTGCTCTTTCGATGATTCAATCTCTAAATTTGATCTAGACAGAAGGTATAATGCAACAAAGGTTTTTTGTTTCACGTATCGAAAGCGATTTAAGGCATTTGTACAATACTTATTTGAAAGATATTTTACCAATGAATCGATTAACTGCTAAGGAATTAAAAGAGTTCAAAAATGCTAAAGTATATGTGAACGATCTTTCGATGAGAATCATGCGAAAGTAAAGGGCATAGCAGGGCAAAAAAGATATGGCACCGCACATTCCATCTGCAATTTAAATTATAAAATACCCAATTTTCTCCCGATTATATTTCATAATTTAAGTAGCTACGACTGTTCATTAAAGAATAGTGTCGTCGAGGGAATGAATAATATTAAGGTAAGAGCTAAAAGCAAAGAAAAGTCCGTTCACAAAAACCATTTATGTGCATGATTATGTTGATAAAACTGACAGGGTAACACAAAAGAAAAAACTTGAGATTGAGGTTTGTTGATATCTTCAGATTTTTGTCAGCATCATTGGAAAATTTGGGTAGCTTAAAGAAGTACGAAAACGTTTCTCTCATCTCGAGCAATTCGATTTTATGGAAAAAATGAGTTATCCCACACTTCCAACAAAAAATCAATTTTATGATAAGTTAAAGGACGAGCATATTAGCGATGAAGACTATGAGAGAGCGAAGGAAGTGTGGCTTATTTTTAATTGTAGAAATTTGAGGGAATGTTCAGAAGTCTTTGAAGTCCAATGTTCTCTTATTATGTGCTGTTTTTGAGCAACTTCAAAATACTTGTGTAAATATTTATAAGCTAAATCCGTCACCGTACTACAGTCTTCCAAGTTTATCTTTTGATTGTACGTTGCGCATGATCAAGGTAGAATTAAAGTTGTTGAGAGACATTGATATGGTTAACTTTTGCAAAAAGGGTATTCGGGGTGGAATAGGTCAATGTTCGGAAAGGAAAATAATAAATACATTTTGCCAAACTATGATCCTACTAAACCATCATCTTTTATCATTTATTTAGGTGCCACTAATTTGTACAGCCATAGTACGTCACATCCATTGCCATATAGTGGATTTACGTGGCTATCACAACGTGGAAGAACAGGTTGAAATATTATGGATGTTGAAGACAATAACGCATAAGGTTATGTTTTAGAAGTGGATGTGTATTATCCTGAAGAGTTACATGATGCACATGCGGACCTTCCTTTTTTAGTTGAAAATATTAAACTAACAACGGGAACGGCAAAAATGCCAAAGTTGAATTCAAATCTCAACTATAATGAATGAGTAATGCTCTGTATTCTTCTATGTATATTATCCTGAAGAGTTACATGATGCACATGCGGACCTTCCTTTTTTAGTCGAAAATATTAAATCACCAACGGGAACGGCAAAAATGCCAAAGTTGAATTCAAATCTCAACTTTAATGAATAAGTAATACGAAACGTGACGTCAGAGCAATTTTAGAAGTAAACACTTTGTCCTTTTGTTCTAGGAGTTGTTGCGTTAGTTAATATTATGGATATTTTATTAGGTACTCTCAGATTAATAATTTGACTTTAACGATGATTTTAACTAACCTGGTACTAACTTGGAGCACTTAATGGTACTGCTCTACATACCTATTATGAATATTTTGATCGATAGGTGTATTGATACCAGTAGGTGATTTTGTTGCAAATTAGCACCAGATTAGTTGTTAAAACCTTCGATAAAGTCATAAAAATATATATTTTGCCACCTAAATTTAAGAACTACCACTTAACCTGATGCAGATTCACTTAGTGGTAAATATATATCTAAATAATCTTAATCGACTCCCGCTGTCTTAACATAACGATCTAACAATTTCTCGAATGCTTGCTTCATTGGCTTCTGGGATAATCTTCGCGATATAGTCGCTGTGCAAGTAAACAGTTTCTGTTACCTGCACCTATTGTAAACACCATGTTAACTAATTCCTCCTTTGAGAAATTCATTGAAACCTTTCAACACTTGTACTTTCTTAAAACTTGTCAGGAACAAACTATGAATAAACAAATCAAAATGTACGAAATAATTTATTGTACATGTACATGCTAAAAATTGACGCTTTTAAAAAGGTGGCCATGACTCAATTAATAATCTCAAATTATCAGAGGTCATGTCAGAAATAACTTCGTACATTTTGATTTGTTTATTCATAGTTTATTCCTGACAAATTTTAAGAAAGTACGAACGAAACTCTTTCATCCTTCTAAGCTACTCTGTATAGTGGAAAAAATGTTTATATATACAAAATTATAAAATAAATTACCGTTTTTTAGCCATGTTTAATGTTTCTGAAATACACTGTATATTTGAAAAAATTGTTTTATATACAAAAAACAATATTTTTTTTTTTGTATTGAGAAATGGTATTTGGATATTTTTTTTTTGTTTTCAGGCAGGTATGGCGAAGAAAAGATTATGTACAAAATTTAATATAAATTTGAGGTATTTCGCCATTTTTCAAAATATTAAGCATATGTTTTTTTAAAATATAGGTAAACGAAAAAGACTTCCACAATTTTTCCCTGCCAAATCAGTTACCTTAACTATATTTGTTGTCAGTTATATTGTTATTTGTTTGTGCGTTCTCAAAATACGATTTTTCTGGTTATTATACCCCTTAAAAATATAGTAGTTCTACGCCTATGGCTCAGAAAATCTAATTCCCGCGAGACTTTAAGCCACACTATTTCTGGTGCAAATTTTAAACGAATGAGGTTATCTACATTTGTGTACACATATACACACATCTGTACAGGCATTATCATTTTTCTTCTACACGTATGTTATTTATTTTCGAAGTTCTCTAAAATGCCGAAACAAAAACCCAACTTTTCGCGATTACAATAACAAAACATTTCGAGATTACTGTATGTGTCCTATGCATTATATTAATAATACAATATATGAGCTGTTATACGGGAAAGTAAAAATATGATACGTTAATGGTCTTAATGGAAAATTTCAATCGTCTAAAATTTACATTAAGAAAACATTTTGCAGCTCTCAATTCAAAATGCCTTAAACAACTAAAACTCTATGTATACCCACTATCAAAATATTTAGTTTGTAAGACGTGTTATGTCTAAATAAAATCCATATTAAGCTATCACATCCCGTATGTAAAACACCTGAAACCCTTAATGGTCACTGATGATGATTATCAATCAGTATATGCAAAATAGCTTGCAACAGCTTTAGGATTTACAAAAAGTGGCTAATTCATATACCCAGTACTTAATGTCAAAAATTAAATTAAAGCTGCTGTTCAATCCCCGATGACCAGAAAAATGCCACTACTTTGAACTGGATTGCTTTAACATTCCGTATATAAATATATAACATGAAACCATATAACATAGTAAAGTTAGCGATACTTTAAATACCCATACATGGCTATAAAGCAAAAAATAAAAATGTAATTACTTCTAAGTCCTGCGTATATCGAAGAAAGCAGTTATTTCGAAACTATTTTACTAGCCTTTACTAAAGATACTTGAAGAAATAAACATTGTTTCTTATTTCCTAAAAGGGAGAAATCCCTTAATATATTATAACATAAATATACATACCTTTAAGTCTCCACACCATCCATGTATTTATTATTTTGTATTATAACGACTTTCATTTTGTATATAAAATACTTGCTATAACCGTTGATTGAAGGAAAAAGGAAGATCTGCAACCTTATGGGCGAATTCGTGGCAGTGCTGATTTCATTCCACTTACATTTCAGCTGCTGTACGGTGGAGCCGCTGTACGGCAAACGCATAAAACACCCATTCGCAGTCGTTCGGCTCTCGCTGTGATGACCGTCGCGCGTCGGCTGCGGCGTTGACCGAGAAACGATGGGATTCGTGGAAGACGGTGCCGCGCAATATTATTATGGTTTATTGTTCACCCAACGTTATTATTTAATCCAATAAAAATTCTACCGCTTTAGCCGTTAACAGGGCCGTAGCAATTATAGGTCTTGACAATAAGAAAAAAACTTTGTGTTGTTTTATGATTACAAAATAAAGGAGATTATTTTAGATATACGATTAAATCTAAATTTTAATTTACAAATTATTGTTACTTACCTTTTTTAAGACAAAATTTACTGTTTACATTATTCTGAACTAATAAATGTACAGGGTGTCCCAAAAATTGAGCGTTTTTCCAAGATGTCTGACAAATAAAGCCCGTTATCAGTGCTAATTTATGATGAGGACCGAAACATCGGGTCAAAAATCTAATCACGTCATATTGTCTAGAAAAAAAATGACAATGAGAATGAATTTTTAAATAACTTCCGAAGTAGAACAAAAAAGTGAAATATTTTTGAATTAGGTACTTCTTTTTTGATTCTAATAAAAGAGTTAGAGAGAAATAAATTTAACATTTGCATTACCACATTTATGGCTTCAAGATAACGTAGATAAACTAATTTTTGACTAGACGCGGGCTTTCCGTTCCTCGGCAATTATTATTAACTAGCATTGATGATGTTTTTTTAGTCCGAAATATCGGAAAAATGTTAAGTGTGATACGCTGTTGGATTTAGAATTAAATTTACTGTTTATAAAGAAGAACATAAAATTTTTGACTGTTTAAAAAGCAAAGTTTATAATGAACGTTCGGGGATGAATCGTCGAATCGTAAACTTAAAATCGTAAAATTAAATAACATATTTTAGTAGAGGAAATATCCTCAATTTCAAAACGGCATTTGATTGAGCACAAAACCGGGCAACTTTGCCACAATTTAAACTTTTCTATATCTCGTATAGCTTCTCCCAATGGTCACCCTAGAAATTGGAATACCCTATACAACATGTGAGCGATTTTACAAACGTTTTTTTAAATTAAAGAAAAATATTGTTCATAAAAGATTTTATTTTTTTTTTACAATGACTTTATTTCAAAATTTTCAAACAAAATGTAATTTAGAAATAATATATACTTAAAACAGTAGGTAAATAAATATGCAATGTCTGCATTAAAAAGATAATGAAAATTTAGAAAAAAAGTGAAAATAAACTTACATTTAACTACTAAATAGGTACTATCCATAAATATTGAATACATACAATTTACGCAACTGGTGTTCTTTTTACTTCCCTCGTAAAAGGGAAGTATTGTAATCGTGAAAAAATCACTCTCCGAGATTTTTTCGGAACTTCAGTAGGCTTCCTAGATGACGAAAAACATGTTTTCTCAATTCCATCGGTCTGTCTGTCTATTCGCGGCGTAGCTAAAAAACTACTTATCCGATTGAATTCAAATTTTGACCAAAAATTAAGGGTCATATGGGGATCACCTGGAAATATTTTGGTAAATCCAATACGGCGAAACAAAATGGCGGCCTAGTGAAGTATTAAAGAAATTAGTATTAAAAAACTGCTCATCCAATTTATTTTAAATTTTGCAAAAACATCAAGTATTATGTTGAAAACAAGTGGTAACATTTTGGTAGAAATCCAAGATGGCAATTTAGCCTGAAAAAAATGGTTTGATTTCAAATTGTGTGCCATAACTAATTGTGGTATAGGGATCAACTAGTAAAATAGTGGTATTAATTCAAGATGGTGGAACAAAATGGCGGCCAAATAAAATGCTTGAAAAAGTTACCCTCTCAGATTTTGCACATCTTTACGTTTTAGCATTGTTAGATGCCAACAAATATGTTTTATCAATTCTGTCGTTCTGTCTGTCAGTTCGCGGCATAGCTTAAAGACTACTTACCCGATTTGCTTCAAATTTTGGTCAAAAATTAAGGGTCATATGGGTATGACTTGGTAATATTTTGGTAAAAATTCAAAATGGCGAAACAAAATGGTGGCCTAGTGAAATGTTAAAAAAATAATTTTGAAAAAACTGCTTATTCAATTTATTTCAAATTTTGCATAAACATCAAGTATTATGTTGGAATCAACTGATCAAATTTTGGTACGAAACCAAAATAGCGAAACAAAATGGCGTTAGTTAGTTAATGGATTGATTTCAAATTGTGTGCCGTAACTAATTGTGGTATAGGGCTCAACTAGAAAAATTGTGTTACTAATTCAAGATGGCGAAACAAAATTGCGGCCAAATAAATTTTTTGTAATCATGAAGAAGATCACCGTCTCAGGGTTTACATATCTTCACGTTTTAGTGTCTCTAGATATCAAAAAACATGTTTTATCAATTCCGTCGGTCCGTCTGTCGATCTGTGTGTCAGTTCGCGACATAGCTTAAATACTACTTATCCGATTGACTTCAAATTTTGACCAAAAATTAAGGGTCATATGAGGATGGCCTGATAATATTATGATAAAAATTTAATATGACAGAAAAACCTGAACAAAAATTCGTTAGAGTGGTGTATTATTTGTAGTTAAGATTTAAAAAAAAAACAAGTTTTTTATAAATTGTCGATGTTTTGCATTTTAATTGTTGCATCCTCAGGACACATAATATCGGGCATGAAACCCATATTATCAGAACTTTTACTCCGTTGTTCCGCATATATTTCCCAGATATTAAGTTTCTAAAAGGTTTTCGTTAATAATCCTCTTGTTTTTATGTTAGAGTGGTGTATTATTTGGGGTTAGGATCTAGTAAAAAAAAAACAAAAGTCTATTTTTAAATAGTTGACGCTTCGCAACTGTATTGTTGCATCTTCAGGATACATATGTAGATTCTATGTCCAGTACGAAACCCATATTATCAGTCTTTACGTATTCCGTTTGTTCGCAGATATTAAGTTTCTAAATGGTTTTGGTTAACGATTCTCTTGTTGTTATTTTAGAGTGGTGTATTATTTGGAGTTAGGATCCAGTAAAAAAAGACTTCCAAATTGTCGACGTTTCGAAACTTTATTGTTCCGTCCTCAGGACACATATAGATTCTATATCCTGCATGAAACTCATATTTTCAGTCTTTACCAACTACGTTGGACCGCACATATTTCCTATATTAAGTTTCTAAATGGTCTTCGTTAACGATCCTCTTGTTTTTATGTTAGAGTGGTGTATTATTTGGGGTTAGAACCCAGTAAATAAGCAAATGTCTTTTTTTTAATTGTCGACGCTTCCCAACTTTATTGTTGCATCCTCAGGACGCATACATTTTATATCCTGCATGATACCCCTATTATCAGTCTATACCTACTCCGTTGGTTCGCAGATATTTCCCAGATATTAAATTTCTAAATGGTTTTCGTTAACGATCTTCTTGTGGTTATGTTAGAGTGGTGTATTTTTTTGGGTTAAAAAATATCTGCGGACCAATGGAGTAGGTAAAGACTAATATGGCTTTCATGCAGGATAGAAAATCTATGTGTCCTGAGAATGCAACAATAAATTGGCGAAACGTTGTTTTTTTTACTGGATCCGAACGCCAAATAATACACCACTCGAACATAACAACAAGGGAATCGTTAATGAAAACCATTCTGAAACTTAATATATGGGACATCTGCTGACTAACGGAGTAGGTAAAGATGATAATATGGGTTTCAATTTAAGATGTCATTTAAAATGATGTATTTTAAAAATAAAATTTTTAAAATGCAGAAAAATTAAATGTGAAAATGGGATACTGGGAACTAACTCGGATCACACTTCAGTTTTCCTAATAAAAGTAATAATTCATAACGAGGGAAGTTCCGGGTAAAGGAATTTACCGATTTTTTTACATACTACAACATGAAAGTTATATTTAGTTATTTAATTATAAATATTAACGCGCGCTATACATGCAGATTTTTAAATATTAGTATATATTTTTTTAACGCCATTTTGCTGCTATTACTTAAACAATTATGCGAAACGTCCAAATTTCTGCTGGAGACATTTTCTCTGTAAATATAGGAAAAAATCCTTGTGCTACTTTATTAATACAAAATAAAGCAGATTGTTTTAGGTCTACGTTTAAATCGAAATTTTAATTTACAAATTATTGTCTCTTACCTTTTTTTAAGACAAAATTTATTTTTTCATTATTCTGAACTAATAAAGTTACAGGATGTCCAAATATTTCTGACTACCACCTTCATCAGTGCTAATTTATGATGAGGAACGAAACATCGGGTTAAAAATCTAATCAAGTCATATTGTCGACGAAAATAAATGGCAATGAGAATGGATTTATAATTCCGGAGTAGATCAAAAAAGTGAAATATTTTTGAATTAGGTACTTATTTTCTGATTCTAATAAAAGAGGTAGAGACAAATAAATTTTACTTTTCTATTACCACATTTTTGCCCATTTCAAGATGACGTAGGTAATTGAATGTTTTACCCTACGCGGGCTTTCCGTTCCCCGGCATTCATTATTAACTAGCATTGATCATAGTTTTTTAGTCCGAAATATCGGAAAAATCTTAGATGTGATATGCTGTTGGATTTAGAATTAAAATTACTGTTTATTAAGAAGAACACAAAATTTTTGACTATTTAAAAAGCAAGGTTTATAATGATCGTTCGGAGATTAATCGTCGAATCATAAACTTAATAACGTATTTTGGTAGAGGGAAAAAGGTGGCTGTGATGATGTGATATTTATTTGAAAATATCTTTTTAAAAAACTCGGTAGAAAATTAAAAGGATTTTCAAAAATCTCTATTTTTCCGGATATCTATTAATATCCTCAATTTCAAATTTGGGCAACTTTTTTACAGTTTTCACTTTTCCATATTTCGTATAGCTTCTCCCTCCTAGAATTGGGATACCCTGTACACCATGTGAGCGATCTTCCCCTTTTTTTAATGAAAAATTAAAGAAAAATATTATTCATAGAAGATTTTTATTTTTGTTTACAATTACTTAGGGCATAGATAAGTAAAAGCAAAGTTGAAATAAAATAACTTTATTTCGAAATTTTCAAACACAACATGTTCTTAAAAAATAATACATAATCAAAACAAAAGGTAAATAAATATGCAACGTTTGCATTAAAAAAAAATGTTAAAATAAACTTACATTAAACTACCAAATAAGTACTATCCATAAATATTGAAGACATACAATTTACGCAACTGGTGTTCTTTTTACTTCCCTCGTAAAAGGGAAGTATTGCAATTGTGAAAAAATCGCTCTCCGAGATTTTTTTGGATCTTCACGTTTTAGGGTCCCTAGATGACGAAAAACATCTTTTCTCAATTCCATCGGTCTGTTTGTGTTTTTTTACATACTAACAAAAAAGATATATTTAGTTATTTAATTTTAAATTTTAGCGCGCGCTATACATGTACATTTTTAAATATCAGTATATATTTTTGTTAAAGCCATTTTGCTGGTATTACTTAAATAATTATGCGAAACGTCCAAACTTCTGCTTAGGGCATTTTTTCCTTAAATTATTTTCGTGAATTAAACACATGCTAACGAAAGGGATATAAATAGGTATGTACTTAGATCGCCTTATTTTTTAAAAAATATGTAAAAAATAAAATGAAATATACCTGATCAAGCGTTGTTTTGAAAAATTAACCGTTTTTAAATAAAAAATATTGTATTATTTAAAGGGCGGTTTCGTTCTCTTAAAATTTGATTTTTGAGCAGAATTGTGATTAATCAGTGGCCCAATTTTTTGAAATACTCTGTATAAATTTTTAAGAAACCTTAAAATATGTTAAATAACCAAAGTAGTTATAATATGGGAGCGCCTCCTCCTCCTCCTCTTCCTCTCTCTCATGTCCCTCATTCTTAACTTCCTCCCCTTTTATTCTCATTCGCATCATATTTTTAATTTTTTCTCTTTGTTCTCCCACATTTGATTTTGCATTCTTAAGTCTTATAAATAGGTGCATCATGATCATTTTAGTATGCCGAGGCACATTTACTAAGCTGTGCTCGAGTTGCGTAAAAAGTTATTTTTGAATTTTTCCACCAATTTTGTATAAAACAAAAAGAAAAAATGTGTCAAGTAATAAGTGAATTATGTGTAATCGCGAAAAATTAACTACAACTATCAGACAGTTAAAAGTTAAATATCTCAATTTCTTTGAAGTGATTTCGAAAGATGAATACACCAAGCTGTTTTATCCACTGAAACGAGATTATTTGGAAGCAATTGACTGTTGTGATGATTATTTAGAAGGAATTATAAGCCTTACTACGTTTTTCAATACATTTGGGAAATCATACTTTGTAGGAGAATTAAGCCACCTAATAGAATTTATAGGAGAAGATTGCCAATTTATACCTGCTATTATTGCAACCCAAAAGAGGTTTCAATTATACGAAGATAAAAAACAGGTATTATCAAAGAAAGTTAATCCTATTCGCAAGAGACGTCCCCCTACATATTTAAAATATTATGTTAAATAAATGAAATGGCTGAGTTGCTGATTGCAGTTAAATTATTAGAGGAGAAATTTAGTAATCTTTCAAAAACCTATTTCTCATATTGTATGGCAAGTGGTCCGGAGTGGATAGACTTTTATTGTAATCAATCTGAGGAATTCGTAAAGGCTGCCCTCTGTTGCAACAAATACATTGAAACATTAAATTTTTTTCAACTTATTCAAGATCTAAAAGATATTGGCTTTGGTTACTATTTAAAAGACTTGAAGCAATTTATTGACGAGGATACTATTCTTCAAGAAATTGAAAAGGAAGAATAAATTTAATAATATTTACAATGGAGCAAATGGTTACTGAAATGTATGAAGAGTTTATTATATCTGCTGCATACTTCCAATATTTATCAATTGTAGGCGAAGAAGACGCAGAAGCACAAGATTTGTCAGCATATGTTAATAATATAGATCGAATGGAACAATATAAATTAGCCGCTAAATTTTGTAATGATTATTTAAAATATAAAAATGAGTATGAACTTTTAAATGAATTTAGAAAATTAGATTTAAGGTATCATATTAATTGTATTCAATCATGGTTGGTTAATGCAAAATAAAAAGGTAATTAAGTTTTTTATATTTTTATTCATTCATAAAACAATTGTCATATAAAAATAACACATTTGTCAAAGCACACATACAAGGTGATTTTGAATGATAGAAGCATTTTGGTTCCATTAGCTTTAGCGCTGGTTGTTCATCTATTTCAATCACAGGCTTTTTAGAATATTTCTGTATAAAATCCTTTTTTTCGCTTCCTTTTACAAAAACAAAATCTGCTTTCTTCGTAAGTGTTTCAATTATTTTTGGGAAATGATGTAATGGAGTAAATCCATTATTCCAATGTATACAACGATAATTTTTCGTTAACCATACCGCCTGCTTGTGACAATCAGGTGAAAGAAACTCCATTGGAAAAGGCCTTTTAAAAATGTAATGAGTCATTTCATAACCATCAAAAGCTGCAAGCTCTTTCGGTATAAATTTATTTTTTTCATCCTTGAATCCTTGAATATCTATAACCAATCTCATATTTTCAAAGCAGCAAATTTTTTAATGAGACTTTTTTTACTTGAATAATTTGCAATTTCTTCTTTCAGTTGATTAATTTTAAAAATAAATTTTTCAATTTGTAGTTGTAGTTTTGATGTCATGATTAAAACTAAAAGCTTTTGAAAATTTCTTTAAATTAAATCGAAATATGAAAATAGTGGGGATAAAGTTTATAATTGTTTCACAATTTTAGTAAGAGGGTTGTAGCTAAATAATTTGTCATGTAAAATAAGACAATAAGCAGAAGTATCTTTTTTAATTGCATTGTGTGTCTCAAATTCAATAATTTTTCTGTAATCTTCAAAAAATCCTAAAAGCATTTTTAGTGGTATGGATACGGAGAATTTTCCATCATTATCAACTAAAATTGTATCACCTTCTTTCCGATGTGGAAACCAACCTGCATTTTCCAGTTTTAAACTTTCGTTGGTATTGTGAGAAAGGTAGCTTTTTAAGGTTGATGCTAATCCAACATTTCTTATTGAATCTATAGTAATTCCGTTTAGTTCATAGCGGATTTCTCTGAACAAAAAGGCTATACCATTGTTAATAAATAGCAATTCTTTCTTATATTTACCTTCTGTATTAGTTAATTTTCCTTCGATATAAAGTAAACTATCTGATGGTAGAGTGTAAGCATCGAGTTCTTGAATTGGGATCCTTATTTCATCATTGTAATCGAATTTTGAAGAAATATATGGTTGATATGTGTGAAGCTCAGAACTGACGATGGAATTGTCTACATAAAGCTTTTCGTTTACGTTTAATATGTTCATTAGGCTTTTTCTTTTATAAGTTTTTACTTTGTTGATAGTAGTAGGGGCAAGTCTCATCCCAAGGGCTCTATTATATCTAACAACCATTTTATATTTCACTTGTTTGTAAATGTAACCTTACTGTTATAGTTTCTCCTCTAAAACTGATAAGTTCTCCGTCTTGATCAACTATTTTAACTGTTATATTGTTAATTGCTTTGACGCTAACTGGAAAATACAAAATGGGCAAAGGAGATTCAACTATTTTATACCCTGGAGCTACAGTTGGATAAAACTGGTGAATAATATGAACAGGTTTACCATTATTGTAAGAACCGACACAAATATTACAGTCAATACAAATAGCATTCACCTTAGTTATTTTTGCAACATTATCTGATTCTTCCTCTTTCATAGCTTCTAGTATCCTGCTATTAAAACCCAACATTTTTCCTATCGAATCTTCCTTGGTAAAATCAATTATTCTACTACACATTAAAAAAGTTTTTAGAGTATTAACATTTGCTTTTAAAAGAAAAAAAAATTTTTTCATTCGGAAATAAATCTTCTATACTTTCTCTTATGTATGTTTCTATATCTGTAATGTCATAAGTTCCGTCGGGAATAACAATTACTTTATTATCTATATAAAATTTATTATATCCTTCTTTTATATTGGGGATAGTCATAAACGTTTCAAAATCAGCTAAACCCAGGTAATATTGTTTTTCATCCTCTAAATATATGGGCGGATTAAAATCAGCAGACAAAACAGAACTGTTTCCTGATATGGCAATTGTGGTAGACATTGCAGTTTATTTATGAATGAGATATTACAATAAATAATGAGTTTATATATTTTTTTGCAAAAATTTTAGGGATAGTTGACCACAGTTATATGAATTAAATTTTTGTTTATTTTCATAAGTATAAAATACATCCACTTTGCCATTCGAATTAAAATATTTGAGAAGTTCTAAAGGTGGTTTTAAATTTCCATAACTATCAAAATATATTACATTTTTGTTATTTTTAATATAAGCAGTCCAATGAGATCCTTTATTTTGTTTTTTATCCAAATTTACAATACCACATTCTTTCAGATTAATTTTTTTTGGAAGTTCATCGAGCATAAAAACACCTCTAAAGCCAGTTATTTTTAACAGCTTTACATATTTAATAATATCATTGTTCGTAAGTGCTCTTTTTGGAAAACTTATTTTGAGTTTTTTTTTGTCTGATTGCTTTCATTTTGACGGATCCTCCTTTATAAGGTCTAATAAATAGTCCCTTTCCTTTATATGGTCTAATATATAATCCTTTACCTTCTTTAGAAGCATTTTCCATTGCAATATTATGTCTATGTATTTCTTCTAGTTGCTGTTTAGCTGCTTTAGCATCATTTACTGCCTTAGCAATTCCTGCCGCGCCTCCACCTAGTGCACCCAGGGCGCCAAGAATGGGAAACAAAAGAGGTAGAAATCCTCCAATTTTTTTGGGTGTTCGAATGATACGTTTTTTTCTCAATTTAAGTTTACCCCCTTTTGTATTTTTTAATCCCAAACCGAACTTTCTTTTACCCTTCATTATTCCTGCAACACTTAAAGCTGCAATTTTTTCACCAATAGAAGAATCTTTAGCTTTTACCCTATCCCAGGCTTTTTTTTCTAATATTTGGTCAGATATGTGTCTTTTTGATAAATCTTCAGTCTGAGAGTAAGATATATCATGTTCTTTGCAAGCGGAATCCAATGGATTTACACCAACGTCACCTCTAGTTAATCTTTTTTCCAAGTTGGTGCCGGGACCACAATAATTATATCCTGGTATATGAACTTCGAAAGGTAATTTACTAATTAATTTATTTACTAAACCAGAGCCTTTTCTATTACGTCTTTTAATAGTTTTTTTCAACTTATGACGACCCACAGTCATTGAAGTTCTTTTTATACTAAAAACACATTGACATTTTTCTGGTATAAATACTTTTACAGCTAAAAATATTTACTAGTGTGATTAAGAATGAGGATTGAAAAACAAAAATTCTCATTACCAGTAAATAATCATGACGAAAAAATTTTAAGTAAACAGTTGAGAAAACATGGTGACTTATTTTGCGGTGGTTCAAAAAGAGGGCTTATAGTTGGTTGCAGTGGTAGCGGTAAAACCAACGTTATGCTTACACTGCTCGAGCATCCTAATGGAATTAGGTTTGAAAATGTCTATGTTTATTCAAAGTCATTAGATCAACCAAAATATGAATATTTAAGGAAGTTGTTAAAGCCTATGAAAGAAATTGGATACTTTGAATATGATAGCGATGAGAACATTATTTCACCTCATGAGATAAAGCCAAATTCCGTTATCATTTTTGATGATATTCCTTGTCATAATCAATCTATTATTAGGGACTATTTCACGCATGGAAGGCATAGAAACACCGAGTGTTTTTTTATTTTTCAAGGATATTCCTCAATCCTTAAACGTCTAATTCGAGAAAATGCAAACTTATTAATTTTATTTAAACAGGACTGTTTGAGTTTAAAACATATATATAATGACCACTGTATATTGGATATGACATTTGATCAGTTTAAAAATATTTGTGCTAACTGTTGGATGGATCCATATGGCTTTCTTGTAATTGACAAAGATTGTGAAGTAAATCACGGCAGATATAGGAGTAAATTCGATTCCTTTATATATTTATAAAAGTAAAAAATTTGCAGTTTTATTTCATTTAAAACTTGTACAGCATGGATAAACGTTTAGCTCGAGAATTAATAAAATCGAGACAAGCCGTGAAGCAGAAATATCAAAGCTTGAAATTAGCTACTTCTACTGCTCAGTCCGAATTAGAACAAACTTATAGACCAATAACACAACCACTTAAACAGCTAATTTCAAGTATTGGTAAATCCGAACCATTCGATTTAAAAGAAGAAAGAGTTTCAAAGTATGAAGATTTCAAAACACCTACAAAGCTTTATAAAACATCAACTCCGACGAAAAATATTCAGAAAACAGGAAAAACTCCGTCACTCCCTACAGAACTACCAACATTTTTAAATGACAGTAGTATCACTTCTTCCTCTCCTGTAGTACAACCATTGTCATCAACTGTTATAGCAGAAACTTCAGATCCTTCTAGTCACACAACAACAAATTTAAACTTGTCAGACATATTGGAACAAACTAGAAAAACAATTCAAACCTATGTTGGTACACCATCATATAAAGATTACTTAGCAGATTTTCATGAATTACCCAGATCATATATTGATGAGGGTGTGAAAGATACACAACATAAATTTGACCATTATTATGGAATAGTTCATGACCTCGAAACGGATAAGTTTTCTTTTGGTTTAACACAGATACCGGTAGAAATTATTGGAAAAGACATTAAAGTGGGAGGAATAACGTACACAGGCACGCCAGGTTTATACGAATTGCTTTTCAAAAAAGAACCGAAGGTTATAAGAAGAAAGATTTAGATAATTACATGAACATTCTAGCTAAAACAAATGTATATCGTAGGAATTTTGATTCAAATGAACAAGTTCAAGGAAATACATCACACAAATATGTTACAATAATAGGACCATATTTACAAAAAAGGGGATTACAAAGACAAAAACCTTGCCAAGATTAGTTACAGCATTTAACAAACCAAAACCTCCGTTTAGAACAACTAGAGCCAAATCTACAGGAAAGGGATTAATTTTGAAAACAAACAGATCAAATACAGACTATGTATACTGGAATAATGTTAACGAAATTGTTGATAGGCTACGTTTATTAATTTCATCAAGTGATGCGGGAAATAATGCTCATAGTAACGAGATTATCTCTATTATTGAAGAATTAAGAGAAGATAAAGTAATACTATAAATAACAGCTATCAAATATAATCATATTTATTGTTTAATGAAAGCTCAACATGACAGTTGATAAATTTGGACGCCATATTTCAAAACAAAATCAAGAGAGAATAAGTGACATTAATAATTTAAAAAGGAGATTAGGTGAAAATGAAACAAATAATGAAATCTTTGCTAAAAAGCTTAAGGTTTTTGATGAAAATTTTTTAAAGTATGAAAACCAGATTAAAGGATGCTATACCTCAATTGAAAACGTTAATAAACAGTTGCTAACGCTAAATCAAATAAGTAAAGATTTGCAATTTTTAAATGAACATGTTAAAAAGGAAGACAAAAAATTAAGTGATGATATCAACAAAATTAATAAAATAATGGAAACAAATATAAGAGAAGTAATAATTGAAAAACACAAGGAAAAAATTAAACAATTAAGAACTTTTATAAAAAGGTTAGATGATGAAAAAAAAAGAAATCAAAATAGCATTCTTAACAGTAGAACAATTGACCAACTCACTTTGGAAGAAAATCAACAATATATTTCCTTGGAAAATATAATGTCCAGTGTAATTAAGAAATTAGAACAAGAATTAAATAAAACAGAGGAGGAATTAAAAAATAGTGATAGTAGATCAACTACTTTCTTAACTGGAGAGATAAAAAAATCCTTTAATGCGTTAGAAAAGGAGATTACTAAAATTAGTAAAATTTTAAATGAAAAAAGTTATACAATACAAATTGATAAATTGAATAAATGGGAAAAAACATATAAAAGTTATATTTCGAATTATTACAAAACATAGAAAGTGAACTTCCTTAAAATTGAATAAACAAGTTTGTTGTCATGACAACCGTTAAACAACAAGTCGTTAATGAATTACATAAACCTGCTAGAAAAAACTACAAACGCAGAAGGGTGGTAGTGAAAGGGTTAAATGATCTTTTTCAAGCTGATTTGGTTGAAATGTTACCCTATGCCAAATTTAATAAGGGACTTAAATATATCTTGATTACCATAAATGTATTTTTTAAGTATGTTTGGGCCGAACCGTTAAAATCTAAATCTGGAAAAGACGTAACAGCGGCAATGAAAAAAATATTAATCAGTGCAAAAACTCCACCAAAAAACTTGCAAACGGATAGAGGAAGAGAGTTTTTCAATGTAAATTTTCAAAATTTGATGCAACAATTTCGAATTAACCATTATAGCACGTTTTCCAATTTGAAAGCGAGTATAGTAGAAAGAGTGAACAGGACTTTAAAGAATAATATGTGGAAAATATTTAGCATTCAAGGAAATTACAAATGGTTTAATATATTAGCGGATATTGTAAAAGATTATAACAATACAAAACATTCTTCAATAGGAATGAAGCCAAAACAAGTAAATAAAACAAATGAAAATAGAATCTTGAAATCTGCATTTACTCATGCTAAAACGTTAGATATAAAATCTCCAAAGTTTAAAGTGGGTGATCACGTACGAATAAGCAAGCATCGAGAGGCATTTTCAAAAGGTTACACACCAAATTGGTCAAATGAGATATTCCACATTAAAGAAGTTAAGATGACAAACCCTTGGACATATTTAATTCAAGACGAAGATAATCAGGACATTCTGGGTGGTTTTTATGAGCAAGAATTACTAAAAGTAAAGCATACCGATGTGTATCTTATTGAGAAGATTTTGAGAAGGAAAGGAAACAAAGTTTATGTGAAATGGTTAGGACTTGATAAAAAATATAATACATGGATTGATAAAAAAAATATTGTTTAATTAAATTGAAATTAAATTTTAGTTAAATTTGTTTTATTTCTGTTCCTCACTTTATGCTTTAGCTGATACAAATTACAAAGTCTTAATGTGCTAATTAATTTCAAATAAAATTCACATTTACTAAACTAAAATTTTATTAAGTAAAACATCAAATACAATTTTTATTAAAACGTGTCAAATATATTTTATTTCTATGTTCCTCAGATAATATCGAATCTAGAATAAGTTTACAATCATTTATTCTTTTTTCAAAACGGAGTCTATCTAAGTACCACATCTGAAAGTTACTCCTACGGGCTTGTCTGTAAGCAAAGCTCCACTTCACTAACACATGCACCTTATTGTTCTCTTCCAGAAAAGATATTGTTTTCTTCGTAATATTTTCTTTTTGATCCATTTTCATTGTTTTCTTCGTAATATTTTCGTTTTGTTCCATTTTGCTTCAATTTGTTTTCCATTTGTTCAGGATATAAAGCAAGTAATTCCATCATAGTTGAAACATTTTCACTGTTAGGATTTTCTGTTGGACTTATTATATTATAAACATGCGTACACAAGTCGCCACAATCAGATGAAATATTATTTTGAAATATTTTGAAATATGTATTGAATTCTTGCCTTTTAAGTATAGATAATCTATAATCAATAATTTCCTTTAATCGCCACAAATTGTCCAAAGACTCTTGTCCTAAGTATATGAAGTGTGGGCCTTTTGTAATTTGTAGAACAGGGGTATCATTTATTTTCTGAACCTGCAGATGAATGTTGTTTATATTCACACTGGTTTGATCAACTTGAGGAAAGGAGAAATTGTTTACAATAATTCCTTGATGAACACAAATGTCTTTCCAATTTTCTTCGGTTAGTGCGATTGAAAATCCAGTTTTTCCACCAATTACAATTTTTGGAGAAAAATCATTTAAACTAATGCCAACAAGAACAAATTTTGACAAAGAATTATTTAAAAAATAAATTTTTGAATTAAGAAGCGTTTCCAAAGGTTTATGAACCACGGCGTTGTTCATAATGACTAAACGAGACTGAAACATATTGTGTTATTCTTGTACTTAAATATTCTCATCCCCACTTTCTTTAAAGTTTCGATTAAAATGGATTAATGAAAAAATAGATTTCCAGTTTGAAATTTGTAATAAAGATAAATAATTAAAATGGTAATGTATAAAAATAATGCAAAGTTTAATGTAACACTAATGATGGAAAAGTAATAATTTTTGAATCCGTCATAATAATTGGTACAGTTGGGGGTTAAAATTTGTAACTGATTATTTTTAAACTCTAACCTTTCTATCCAATTTGTATCAAAAATAGATCGATTTGGATAATGATACAAAATTTTAAAAAATTTACTTGCATTTTCATTTCCATTTATTCGTTCCATCCAACTAATTGTACTATTGTTAATTAATCCAATTTTCATAAATTTACAATATTTACTTAGAGTGACGTCTGTTTTATTAGAAAAACATATTTCACACTGTGTTACGCCAGGGGGATGATGAACATAAAAAACATTTTGGAAAATAAAATAAAGAAGAATAAATTGAGATCTACTGATAGTCATTAAAACAAATTAATAATTATATTCCAAATTTATTAACATTAAGCAGATACTTTCACCACGAAAGCAAAAGCAGTTGTAAAAAAATAACAATAAAATACTTAATTTAAATATATGTAAAAGTTCATAAATAAGGATATTAATAATACTATATAAAATGTGTAGCTTGAAGATTTATTTTGAATGGTTACAATTATTCGATTCCTATTTTTCCATAAACAGTTATTTAAATCACAATTCCTAGCAAATTTCTTATGCTCCACAATAGGATCATCATAACTTAACCAATCAAAAATTTCAATACCACAATAAAAACATTTACAAATATCATTGATTGAAGTATAGTAAAAGCCAGCTCCAGCTAACACTTCTGGTCTCAATTTTCCTTTCCATTTTTTAAAAGTGGAAAGTCGTTTTTCATATGTTTTAAAATAACTGTTATCAATTTCTTTGTCAAAAGTTTCTATGCACATTTTGTGAAAGACTTATGAAGACTAACTTTGGTTTCAAAAACAACAAATTTAAATACCTTATA
This sequence comes from Kuschelorhynchus macadamiae, assembly GCA_030620095.1. Taxonomy (NCBI): domain Eukaryota; kingdom Metazoa; phylum Arthropoda; class Insecta; order Coleoptera; family Curculionidae; genus Kuschelorhynchus; species Kuschelorhynchus macadamiae. The sequence goes on along the minus strand of JAUTXW010004500.1, from coordinate 22,677 downwards.
ATATCTACATAAATATATCTAAATCTTCATGTTCTGCATTCCATTGATACAAAGCAATATCTTGGTGTCCCCAAGCTAATGTATTAAAACTATAGGGAATTTTATACCGCTTATCATCTTCGGAACTCAAAGCCAATTTATTAATTAACTCTGTAAAAATTGTATGTTGTCTAGATCGAAAAACATACATTGAACAAAAGGTTTTAGAATGATTTTCAACAACATCTTTATAATGAATAAAATCCAACTGCTTTTTAATTGCACTTTTTTTAACACCTTTTGCTTTTTTTGTTAAACTGTTTTCCGTTTTAATACAATATGCTTTTGCTCCAGTACCAAAGAAAGCAGTAATGGGTTCACCAGCATATTCATCTTTGAATTTTCCTATAACTGACTTTGTAATAGGCATTTCATGAATATTATTAAATTCATAATTAGATGTGTCAAATTTGTGAATATTTTTTATCATGTCAGAATAAATATTTGGAGTTGTGACTTCTAAAATGAACGAATCGGTATCGGTGTATAAAAGTGAAATATTTTCCTGATAAAGAGGTTTTAAAAAATTATAAAAGAAATCATACATGACAGTTTTAGATATATCTAATATTGAGAAGCCTACATATATTGGTTTATTGTAAGTAACTTGAATCTTTTGCATTTGAATAGCTACCAAGTTTTCAGAAAATATTGTTAAGTCCTTGAAATATGGTTTTGCAATTAAATTCTCAGCACCATCTTTTCTTCTATTTTTTTCCCACTCTGTAACAAGTCTTACGTCAATTCTCCTATCAACATTTTCCATAGTCTTGCCATAAATACTATTATTTGCCAACTTGTAAGTATTACGATCAAATTCATTCTTTGAATCATTTCTTAATCTTGAATTCAAGTCTATATATTTTTTCAACCAATCAGATTGAGAAAACTGTAAAACTCTATGAACTTTAGTTAACTTGAGTCCATGTTCCAAACATTGTTTTAATAATTGATAGTGAATAACATATTTTGATTTATCATTTATATTGGGTATTAATTTTATGCATTTAGAATTTGGCGGTTTAAAGTTTTCTGGACAAAACGGAAAATCGTTATGATAGGAATGTAGACTTGTAGGATATTCTAAATCAACTTCTAAAACATATCCCTTATTAGATTTTTTAGAAATATTCATAATATTTAAATCATTGATTTCTTTATCTGTTAACCAAACAAAATCTCCCGTTGGAATGTGCTGTGACATTGCATAACCATACAAATTTGTTGCATCATAATAAATTATGTATTTAGTTGGCTTTAAAGGATCAAAATTTAAAAGAAATGGGTTATTAGCTTCAGATTTTCTACAAATGCAAGAGCTCACACCACCGCGAACGCTTTTTTTGAAAAAGTGTATCATATCTGGATCAAATAACAATTCTAACTCTATTCCAGTATAACGCAAACACGCCTCCCAGGATAAACCTGGAAAAGTGTAAAAATGAGCTGGATCGAGCTTATATGTGGATAAACAAGTGCTTCTAAAATTTTCAAAAATATCTGCCAAAAGTAAAGTGTCAGAGAGTAAGTAAACGTCGGAGTATTGACCAAGAGATTCACATTTAAACAATTGCCAAACCTTTACAGCTCTTTGGTATTCTGCATCACTGATGTGCTCATCCGTTAAAGTATTATAAAATTGGTCTTTCTGAGGTAAAGTTGTTTCTTCTAATTTTAAATAATCATCAATATAACTGTAAGGAAATACACCTTTTTGCCGAATAAGTTTAAATCTTTCTTCATCATTGAAAATTTTTTTTATTTCCTTACATTGTTCATCTTTTAAGCTTTCAGAGAGTTTTGATAAAGAATGGGATAGAAATTGAAAAGAATCAATAAACCTTAATGATATATTTTTTTTCTTAGCCTTTTGTGTCTTTTTATCAAAATAGTTATCCACATGAATAAGCTTTTCAAATGAAATATATTTTTCCTTGTTTTGTGCGATAACTGTTAGTTGTTCTTTGTTTAAGCATAATTTTTTAAGAAATAGATCTGAATCATAATTACGCAAATTATGCAATATAACTGGAATAAAGTTAGGTATTCTGTAATTTATGTTGCAGAGTGAATGAGCTGGACCTCTATAAAGACCGGTTATATGACAATGATCTGCAACCCTGTCATTTAAAAGAGGTTTATTACAAATATGACAAACTTTTTCATAGTTATGATAAATTTTGTCCAGTTCGTTCAAAGGGATCATTTTTTTAGGAGCCTTTAAATATTTATTGTATATGTTATACACATCTCTTTCTAAAGAATTTATAAATAATGTATCACAATTTTGACCTCTATATTTTTCAAATTTAGAATAATTATCGTCGAAGGAACATTTAATGTAATAGGCAAATGAATGTGGAATATGTTCATATTGTTTTAAGGTGTATGAAGTATTAGGATTTTTATCAACATTGTCATTATTTAAAGGCTTTAAAATGCATTCAAAATCTGCATACACCACGAAAGGAACTTTCATTTGTTTATGATAATTTACAAATTTCAAAATATTATCATATGAATAGTTTCCAAACTTATCTTTTATTAATTCTTTAGAAGGTAGGTTAATTCGTAAATGATCACAATCATAGCTATTGTGTTGTAATAAATTTTCTTCTGTAGGGAAATATTGTAAACAACCATCGCAAATATATTTTTTTCCGTGATGTTTAGAAATTTGTGCAGAAACTACTTTTGATAAATCTTTAATATAGCAATAATGAAAAGTATTTTCATCATCATCACTTATTAACAATAAATTGACATGTTGATTTTTTTTATTCGATGAATAATAAAGTGGACCAATTACTTCATACCCCTTTTTAGGATTTATAATTTCTAATCCATATACATTAATAGAAATGTTATTTTTTTCTTCAAAAATCTTAATGTTCTTTAGCAACATTGGAAATTCTATACCTGACATATCCAAAACAGAAGAGTAGTGTGGGTAGGATGAAGTTTCAAAATCTAATCCGCGTGGTTGGTGAAGAGCAGACACAACTGCCCAGGCGAAGCAAAAGTTGTCATCATTCCTAATGTTGATCACAGCTTGACGTCTCTTGATCTCTTGAGGAAGTTCGATAAAAGATGAGGCTCTCAGCGGATTGTGCTTGTTAACATTAATTTCCAAATGAAGTAAATTCATCAAAGCCCATCCTGCAACGTAAAAATTAAAAAATTACTTTTTTGTTGCTGTTGTAAAATCGAAAATAAATTCTTTACCTGAATCTCTTTCTGCAAATTCGTCAGCTTTCTGGTCAATAATGGTGCAGATTTGCTCTAACAGTTCTTTTTTCTGATATCCCTGGCAAATGACTTGGAACGGCGCATTAAAAGATTTGACATCATAGCTGTCGCTGCTGGGGTTAAAATAGAAACCGAACAGTTCCATATTTAGCTTGATACATTTATGTTTCTGCAGTTCTTGATCTATTAGATGTGCAATTTTGTATTCCAAATGTTGAAAATATTCTTTCACATTTATGAAGTTTTGGTGTGAGGAAATCCTATAAGATATTATTCGTTCCCTGAATGCTGACTTGATAATTTCAACACCTTCCTCCAAGCCTATTTTGGAATTGTTCTTGTGCACACTAGATCGAAGATGTCCACCCCATAGACTTTGGTTTATATTTTTCTTGCATTCTTTACAATATTTTACAATATTTGTAGAATCTATATAAATTAAGAAAAAAATATTTTACAAAATATTTTACAAAATATGACATGAAAAATAAAATGTTCTTACCTTTAACAAGCTTTGGTTTTTTCAACCAACTGTTGAGTTTTGTGGAATTTCCGTTAACATGTTTTTTAATATGTCGCAGTAAATTATCCTTTCTAGTAAAGACTTTATTACATGTTACACACTTATGCATTTCTGAAGTTTTCTGCATAATAATAATAATAAAATTAATATTGTGCAATTCTATTTAGTTATAGTCAAATTTTGAAAAAAGCAATTGCATTTTTGAAGTTCTTTGTATAATAATAAAATTAATATTGTGCATTTTTATTTAGTTATAGTCAAATTTTGAAAAAAGCAATAGAAATTAATTGACTTTATGAATCCATTTCTTCAAATGAGTCAACTAATTTGTCAAAGGCCTGTTTAACATAATTCACCGTACTTTCGTCTCCCTTTTTAATTGTGATCAAATTAGTTAAATTTTGAATAGCGAAACCCAGACACTTAAGATTTGCTATTTGTTTTTTATTTTTTTTATTAATTTTAAATTTTTTTTTAATGATAAATGATGGTTTCGAAATTGAATTTTGTTCAACTGGTGAATTATTAGGAGAAATATCCGAAGTCAAATTTGCATCAATTTGTTTTCCTTGCGGATCAGAATTTACAATAGCATATGGTGAATTAATAGAAGATATAGCCGAACTTAAATTTTGATCAATTTGTTTTTCTTGCGAATCAGAATTTACAATATCATATGGTGAATTAGTAGGACAAATAGCCAAACTTAAATTTTGATCAATTTGTTCTTCTTCCGAATCAGAATTTTCACTAAACAAAAAGGGAGAGCAAATTGGTCTCGGAGAATTAATTGGCGATTTTAATGTTAAATAATTTGGATTAGATTTTTGAAAACAAACAATATCCTCATAGCTAGAATTTTGAGTTTCGTCAATGTCATTCAGTTCTTCAAGAGTTTGTTTAGTTTTTGTTGTAATTAAGTCCGTTTTGTTGTCAATAATGTCATTAAGATCGTCAAGGTTAGGTTAGGTTAGGTTAGGTTAGGTTAGGTTAGATTAAAAAAGAAGAAAAGAAAAAAGGAGAAGGAAAGAAAAAGAAGAAGGAAGGAAAAAGGAGAAGGAAGGAAAAAGGAGAAACATATAAAAAAGAGAAAGAAGGAAGGGAGAGAAAGAAGATAAGGTGAGGGTGAGGGGGGTTTAAGGGGGGCGAAGCCCCTCTTAGGGGGGTTGGCGGAGCGGGGAGAAGGGCGAAGCCCCCCTTGGCCCCCCCCCCCCCCCGAGGAAACTGACAGGGAAGGGGACAGCGAAAAAAGAAAAAAAAAAAAAAAAAAACTTAAGTATTGCAGGTAGTAAAAGTGGTGGTTGATGGGATATATACTTAAGAACATCCACTCGACGATCATACAGTATCATTCGCTGTAATATCAGTTGTCGATATTATTTTATAAGCTATAACCAAAATTGTTTTTTATCAAATATATCTATCTAAATCTAAAGCTCCTAACGATGGCAGAAAATATGATTGGAAACGCTGACCAAATTGAAGAAAAGTTATGTGGAGAACGCCGCTCAAATTGAAGAAAGAAAAGAAATTTTTATTAACTTGGAAGGCGATTCCATCACTTATAAACATTCATTTTTGGACAAATCATCTAGGCTTGTTAGAAGATCATTCTTATGTAACATCGACATTAATTATATTGAGGAGGAAGAAGAAGAGATGGAGGAAGATGATCAGGAAATTGACGAAGGAGTGGACATGGATGGACAACTGCTAAATTTAGGAACCGAGGCTGACGTAAAAGTAAGCAAGTTTAGGGCTAGTGAATTATTTAATAATTTTGAAGAAAAAGATGTATGTGTTATACAAAGCTACTCTAAAATTGAAAGTCGAAGACTAGGAACATTTGCTATTTGCCTTCCTTGTAGTGCAATTCACATGAGATATTTACGGAGAGGGGAGTCCGATCATGTGAGCTGCCACTACAAAAGAGCCTATGTTGTTAGTGCTTCTGATTTACATTGTGCTATTTGTAGGATACATCTTTTTCTACTAATTCCTGAACATGCTTGCTTTTACTGCAACAAAAATGAAAAAAAAGAGATAGAAAATTATGTTGTTAAATATTAATAATAAACATAGTTTGTAAAGGTGATGGGTAGATTATTTCAACAATATTAATTTTAAATATAGGTTATAAACGTAATGGGTAGATTATATCAAAAATATTAATTTTAAACATAAATTGTAAAGATAATAAGTAGAATACGTCAACAATATTAATTTTAAAAAATGTCAACTGTTACTATAAGCGGTTATATATTTTCATTGCTATATGCAAAATACTTCTTTTTATTCTAACATCTGACACTGTATTTGTAAATGAAATAGCTAATCATATGTAAAAAAAAAAGTGTCAATTATGTCAACTGCCACTAGAAGCACTCATATATTAGCATAACATTTTGTTAACGCTTGTTTCTGTATTCAATTGAGTTTTCTCTTACTTGATGCAAATTATATTAATATTATTAGTATAATTAAAAAGTAGTAGATTAGGCTATGCCGGTCCGACAATCAAAACCGTCATTTTTACATGTAAATTCCCATAAGAAAATTTAAGCTTCCATTTGCAAAAGTGGTGCCATTTTAGAGCGTGGCACTTTTTGTGTAAACCCATAACAATTGTTTGGTTATGTAATGTGAAAATTAGTATGTATTAAAAAACTTGTTAGATCATTGTTGTCGTTTCAATATAGGAAAAGGAAAAAATGTGTGTCAATTATTATATATATTTACATTTACTTTTTTTTACAAAATTATTTGTTACCAGAGTTTTCACAAACACAAATTATAAAAAATATTATCCTCTTTTTAAAATTACAACAAAATGATGTCTAATTACATCTTTGAAGATTTGTACCAAATAGTAATATCTAGTGCGACATACAGGACAATTGTTTACCATTATAGAACAACCATTTTCATCATTCCATCTTAAAATACATTTTAAACAAAAAATGTGGGAACATGTATTTGGTCTACATGAATCATAATATTCGATTATTTCAAAACAAATAGCACAAAACACTTTTTTCTCTTCACTCTGTTTTATTCAAATTTTTTAAAACAATCCCATTATTTTCTACTCGAACTAATGGTATATTTTCTTCTTGAACTCCTGGTATAATTTCTTCGAGGCTAATTGTCTGAAGCGGAATGGATCGATTTCTTTCTCCAACTGATTCACTCATTTTATTTTAATATTATTATTAATAGATTTATTCAACAGATTTTTTTTCTTTTAACAGTCACTCGTACCTTAACATACTAAAATGATCTTGATGCACCTATTTATAAGACTTAAGAATGCAAAATCAAATGTGGGAGAACAAAGAGAAAAAATTAAAAAATATGATGCGAATGAGAATAAAAGGGGAGGAAGTTAAGAATGAGGGACATGAGAGAGAGGAAGAGGAGGAGGAGGAGGCGCTCCCCTATTATAACTACTGGCGTGCAGACGGTCCTTCGGATCAACTTGGGGTTTAAAACCTCGTATTGTGCATTGGCTTTACACGTCAGTGATAAGGCCAATGATCACTTATGGCGCTCTTGTGTGGTGGCCCGCCACTCGCAAGACCACATACAGAAGGATGCTTGACAAGCTCCAGAGACTGGCGTGTCTGGGCATAACTGGAGCCATAAGAACCACACCGACCCGATCTATGGAGGCTATTCTGAGACTAAGTCCTCTGCACTTGTTTATAGAGCAAGAGGCTCGGAAAGCTTCTGTTCGTTTAAACGACTGGGGTCGTTGGATACACATAGACTGGAATTCTGGTCATACGCGAGTTTTTTCTCCTAGCAAGGAGAGATGCCATTATTCCGGTCTCAATTGCCTCTAAAAAGTTTTGTGTAATTGTTCCTGAGAGAGAACAATGGAGGGATTTCTCCCCATTCTTCCTCAAACCGGAGGGCCTTGTCTGCTTATTCAATTTAATTCAAATTATGTATAAACATCAAGTATTATGTTGGAATGAACTGATAAAACTTTGGTACGAAGTCAAGATGGCGAAACAAAATGGCGGTATAATAAATTATTTAAAACTGCAGCCAGAAAAAACTACTCACTGGATTCATTTCAAGTTGTGTACCATAACTAATTGTGGTATAGGGCTCAACTATTAAAATTGTGTTACTAATTCAAGATGGCGAAACAAAATTGCGTCCAAATAAATTTTTTGTAATCATGGAGAAGATCACTGTCTCAGGGTTTACATATCCTCACGTTTTAGCGTCTCTAGATGTCAAAAAACATGTTTTATCAATTCCGTCGGTCGATCTGTGTGCCAGTTCGCGACATAGCTTAAATACTACTTACTCGATTGAGTTCAAATTTTGATAAAAAATTAAGGGTCATATGAGGATGGCCTGATAATATTATGATAAAAATCCAATATGACAGAACAATGTTAAAAAATTGTTGTTAGAGTGGTGCATTATTTGTGGTTAAGATTCAGTTAAGAAAAACAAATTTTTTTATAAATTGTCAATGTTTCGCAATTTAATTGTTGCATCCTCAGGCGTGCAGACGGTCCTTCGGATCAACTTGGGGTTTAAAACCTCGTATTGTGCTTTGGCTTTACACGTCAGTGATAAGGCCAATGATCACTTATGGCGCTCTTGTGTGGTGGCCCGCCACTCGCAAGACTACATACAGAAGGATGCTTGACAAGCTCCAGAGAGTGGCGTGTCTAGGCATAACTGGAGCCATAAGAACCACACCGACCCGATCTATGGAGGCTATTCTGGGACTAAGTCCTCTGCACTTGCTTGTAGAGCAAGAGGCTCGGAAGGCTTTTGTTCGTTTAAACCACTGGGGTCGTTGGATACACAGAGACTGGAATTTTGGGCATACGCGAGTTTGGACTGAACTGATCAGATCAGACCCTCTCTTAGCAAGGAGAGATGCCATTATTCCGGTCTCAATTGCCTCTAAAAGGTTTTGTGTGATTGTTCCTGAGAGAGAACAATGGAGGGATTCCTCCCCATCCTTCCTCAAACCGGAGGGCCTTGTCTGGTTTACAGATGGCTCTCTAATGAAGGAGGGATCTGGGGCGGAAATTTATGGGGAGAGTCCCAGGGCAAGAATTAGTCTTGCTCTTGGACGGTATGCGACTGTATATCAGGCTGAGATTACAGCAATCTTGGACTACGTACAGGAAAACCTTTTCAGAGGATACCACGACAAGCATATCTATATATGCTGTGATAGTCAAGCCGCGATTAAAGCTCTGTCCTCGAACAGGGTCAATTCGCTGCTAACACTTGAATGCAGGAGAGCCCTAGAGAGGCTGTGTGAGTCCAATAGGGTTAGCCTCATTTGGGTGCCTGGCCATCAGGGCATTGGGGGTAATGAAGGGGCGGATCAGCTGGCTCGGGAAGCTAGCAACACTGCTTTCACTGGGCCGGAACCTGCTCTTGGAATTGCTCCTTCAGCTGTCAAGGCTAGGATTAAGAATCGCACTGTCGAGGAATTCCGTGCTGAATGGCACGAGCTGGCAAGACTCTGACAGTCTAAGGTCTTCATATCAGGCCCTTATAGCCGTTCTGAGTCTAATAGACCTCTAAATCTAAACAGAAGTCAACTTAGAACTATTACCGGGGTCCTAACTGGACACTGGCTAGTGAAATGTTACCTACATAAGATTGGACTCGACAACGATCCATACTGCAGGTTTTGTGCTAAGGTAGATGAAACTACTGAGCATCTAGTCTGTCGATGTGACGCTTTAGTCAACGCCAGACTGCTTTGCTTGGGTGACACCTACACCACCCGAGCTTGTGGGACGTGCGCGACAAGAAAGGGTCCTTTCCTTTCTAAAAAGGAGTGGGCTCTTGGCCTGACACGCCTACTTGGGGGGATAGTACAATGGGCCCCAGTGAGCCTAAGTGCTGCCCTTGTCGAGCTCCCCATTTATGTCTATGTCTCGTATAGCTTCTCCCAATGGTCACCCTAGAAATTGGAATACCCTGTACACCATGTGAGCAATTTTCTATACGTTTTTTAAATTAAAAATTAAAGAAAAATATTGTTCATAAAAGATTTTAATTTTTTTTACTAAGACTATATTTCAAAATTTTGAAACAAAACGTAATTTAGAAATAATACATACTCAAAACAATAGGTAAATAAATATGCAATGTTTGCGTTAAAAAGATAATGAAAACTTAGACTAAATGTGAAAATAAACTTACATTTAACTACTAAATAGGTACTATCCATAAATATTGAATACATACAATTTACATTAGTTTTTACTTGCCTTGTAAAAGGGAAGTATTGTAATCGTGAAAAAATCATTCTCCGAGATTTTTTCGGATCTTCACGTTTTAGGGTCCCCAGATGACGAAAAACATGTTTTCTCAATTCCATCGGTCTGTCTGTCTGTCTATTCGCGGCGTAGCTAAAAAGCTACTTATCCGATTGACTTCAAATTTTGGTCAAAAATTAAAGGTCGTATGGGGATGACATGGTAACATTTTGATAATTCCAATATGGCGAAACAAAATGGCGGCCTAGTTAAGTATTAAAGAAATTAATATTAAAAAACGACTCAACCAATTTATTTCAAATTTTGCAAGTATTATGTTGAAAACAAGTGGTAACATTTTGATAGAAATCCAAGATGGCGGAACAAAATGCCTGCATAATAAAATATTTAAAAATTCAGCCTGAAAAACTACTTAATGGTTTGATTTCAAATTGTGTGCCATAACTAATTGTGGTATAAGGATCAACTAGTAAAATAGTGGTATTAATTCAAAATGGCGAACAAATAAAATGTTTGAAAAAATGACCCTCTCAGGTTTTGCACATCTTTACGTTTTAGCGTCGCTAGATGCCAAAAAATATGTTTTATCAATTCTGTAGCTGTCTTTGATTTCAAGTTGTGTGCCATAACTAATTGTGGTATAGGGCTCAACTAGTAAAATTGTGTTACTAATTCAAGATGGCGAAACAAAATTGCGGCCAAATAAATTTTTTGTAATCATGGAGAAGATCACTGTCTCAGGGTTTACATATCCTCACGTTTTAGCGTCTCTAGATGTCAAAAAACATGTTTTATCAATTCCGTCGGTCGATCTGTGTGCCAGTTCTCGACATAGCTTAAATACTACTTACTCGATTGAGTTCAAATTTTGATAAAAAATTAAGGGTCATATGAGGATGGCCTGATAATATTATGATAAAAATCCAATATGACAGAACAATGTTAAAAAATTTTTGTTAGAGTGGTGTATTATTTGTGGTTAAGATTCAGTTAAGAAAAACAAGTTTTTTTATAAATTGTCAATGTTTCGCAATTTAATTGTTGCATCCTCAGGACCCATATATAGATCTAATATCGGGCATGAAACCCATATTATCAGAACTTTTACTCCGTTGTTCCGCATATATTTCCCAGATATTAAGTTTCTAAATGGTTTTCGTTAACCATCCTCTTGTTTTTATGTTAGAGTGGTGTATTATTTGGGGTTAGGATCTAGTAAAAAAACAATAGTCGGCGTTTCGCAACTGTATTGTTGGATGGATACATATGTAGATTCTATATCCAGTATGAAACCCATATTATTAGTCTTTACGTATTCCGTTTGTTCGCAGATATTTCCCGGATATTAAGTTGTTAAATGGTTTTGGGTAACGATTCTCATGTTGTTATTTTACAGTGGTGTATTATTTGGAGTTAGGATCCAGTAAAATAAAAGATTTTTTTAATATGTCGACGTTTTAAAAGTTTATTGTTGCACCCTCAGGACACATATACATTCTATATCCTGCATGAAACCAATATTTTCCGACTTTACCTACTACCTTGGACCGCAGATATTTCCTATATTAAGTTTCTAAATGGTCTTCGTTAACGATCCTCTTATTTTTATGTTAGAGTGGTGTATTATTTGGGGTTAGAGCCCAGTAAATAAGCAAATGTCTCTTTTAAATTGTCGACGTTTCGCAACTTTATTGTTGCATCCTCAGGACACATACATTTTATATCCTGCATGATACCCCTATTATCAGTCTATACTTACTCCGTTGGTTCGCAGATATTTCCCAAATATTAAATTTCTAAATGGTTTTCGTTAACGATCTTCTTGTGGTTATGTTAGAGTGGTGTATTTTTTTGGGTAAGGAAATATTTGCGGACCAATGGAGTAGGTAAAGACTAATATGGCTTTCATGCAGGATATAAAATCTATGTGTCCTGAAGATGCAACAATACATTGGCGAAACGTTGCTTTTTTTACTGGATCCTAACGCCAAATAATACACCACTCTAACATAACAACAAGGGGATCGTTAATGAAAACCATTCTGAAACTTAATATCTGGGATATCTGCGGACCAACGGAGTAGGTAAAGAAGATAATATGGGTTTCAATTTAAGATGGCGAAACAAAAAACCGCCAAATAAAATGTTTTAAAAATTATTGAATTTATTTTAAATTATGCCCAAAAGTCAAATGTGGCATAGATAGAAAGGAAATGGTAAACATATTGGTAGGAATCCAATAGGAACAAAATGGCGCCCAACAAAAATGAAGAGACAGTATATGTAACACATATATACTGTACTCTGTACTGAACTAACTTGGATCACACTTCACATTTTTTTTACATACTACAAAATGAAAGTTATATTTAGTTAGGTAATTAATATTAGTATATATTTTTGTTAACGCCATTTTGCTGCTATTACTTAAATAATTATGCGAAACGTGCAAATTTCTGCTTGAGACATTTTCTCTGTAAATATAGGAAAAAATCCTTGTGCTACTTTATTAATACAAAATAAAGCAGATTGTTTTAGGTCTACGTTTAAATCGAAATTTTAATTAACAAATTATTGTTACTTAGCTTTTTTTAAGACAAAATTTATTTTTTACATTATTCTGAACTAATAAAGTTACAGGATGTCCCAATATTTCTTACTAATAAAATCCTTCATCAGTGCTAATTTATGATGAGGAACGAAACATCGGGTCAAAAATCTAATCACGTCATATTGTCGACGAAAATAAATACTACTTATAAATGGTACTCCTTTTCTGATTCTAATAAAAGACACAAATAAATTTTACATTTCCATTACCACATTTTTGCCCACTTCAAGATGACGTAGTTAATTGAATTTTTTACCCGACGCGGGCTTTCCGTTCCTCGGCAATCATTATTAACTGGCATTGATGATGGTTTTTTAGTCCGAAATATCGGACAAATGTTAGGTGTGATATGCTATTGGATTCAGAATTAAAATTACTGTTTATTAAGAAGAACAGAAAATGTTTGACTATTTGAAAAGCAAAGTTTATGATGATCGTTCGGAGATTAATCGTTGCATCGTAAACTTAATAACGTATTTTGGTAGAGGGAAAAAGGTGGCTGTGATGATGTGACATTTATTTAAAAATATCTTTTTAAAAAACTCGGTAGAAAATTAAAAGGATTTTCAAAAATCTCTATTTTTCCGGATATCTATAAATATCCGCAATTTCAAATTTGGGCAACTTTTTTTACAGTTTACACTTTTCCATATCTCGTATAGCTTTTCCCCCATAGAATTGTAATACCCTGTACACCATGTGAGCGATTTTCCCTTTTTTTAAATGAAAAATTAGAGAAAAATATTGTTCATCGAAGATTTTTATTTTTTTTTACAATGACTTAGGTCATAGATAAGTAAAAGCAAAGTTGAAATAAAATGACTTTATTTCAACATTTTCAAACAAAACATGTACTAAAAAAATAAATACATAATCAAAACAAAAGGCAAATAAATATACAATGTTTGCATTAAAAAGAAAATGAAATATTAGAAAAAAATGTTAAAATAAACCTACATTTAACTACTAAATAAGTACTATCCATAAATATTGAAGACATACAATTTACGCAGCTGGTGTTCTTTTTACTTCTCTCGGAAAAGAGAAGTATTGTAATTGCGAAAAAAATCACTCTCCGAGATTTTTTCGGATCTTAACGTTTTGGGGTCCCCATATGACGAAAAACATCTTTTCTCAATTCCATCGGCCTGTCTGTGTTTTTTTACATACTAACATAAAAGTTATATTTAGTTATTTAATTTTAAATTTTAGCGAGCGCTATACATGTATATTTGTAAATATCAGTATATATTTTTGTTAATGCCATTTTGCTGGTATTGCTTAAATAATTATGCGAAAAGTCCAAATTTCCGTTTAAGGGGGAACTGCACGCAGTATTATGGATCATTTGCAAGCCTGTCGCCGCTGCAATATTATGTCAAAGCTGTTAGAGATATTTATTAGCCTCAAGGTGATTTAATTAGGGAAATATGTATAGTTGGGCGCTAAATACGATTTTTTGTGAAATAATTAAAACTAGAATTATAAAACAGAAGTCGATTTGTCCATTTTTGACCATTTTTTGACCACTTTTTGACGCAAATGCCATCGCATCATTTTTTTATCCACAAAATGGCTCTTTACCGCCTTGCATGGATCCTTTGTCTACGTAACTGCAAATATTTTAAATAAAATTTAAATTGCCTATACATAACACATTTTTTTGAAGTCGGACGGACAGCAAGTTTTTTCTAATACATAGGTACTATTTCATCTTACTTTGAACTTGACTAGACCTTGTCGCTGATTTTTTACTTTTTGCGTGCAGTTCTCCCTTAAGGCATTTTTTCCTTAAATTATTTTCGTGAATTAAACACATTCTAACGAGGTCCCGCGATTTCGTTCGCGTATGACGCTAACGAAAAGGATATCAATATGTAGGTAGTTAGATAGCCTTATTTTTTTTTAATTTTCAGAAACGTTTTTTTGCATTTTCGTTCAATTTGTGTCAACAGGAGCTTGAGAGATTTTTGCTTATAAATTATTTCCGATTTTTTGGACCACCTTGTATACATTTTTTAAAAATATGTGAAAAATAAAATGAAATATATCTGATCAAGCGTTGTTTTGAAAAATTAACCGTTTTTAAATAAAAAATATTGTATTATTTAAGGGGCGGTTTCATCCCCCCAAAATTTGATTTTTGAGCAGAATCGTGATTAATCAGTGGCCCAATTTTTTGAAACACCGTGTATACATTTTTAAGAAACTTTAAAATATGTTAAATAACCAAATAAAATACACGAGCTTAAGGGTTTTGCCGAAAAACCAACCATTTTTTAAATAAAAAATATTGTAATATTTAGGGGGCAGTTTTACCGCCGAGTTTTGAAAAATTCCTTCTTATCCAACCACTACATTCAACTACCAACCAAAATGCATGTTTTTTCGTCAAGCAAATTGAGCAGAATCGTGCTCAAACCGCGACCCGATTTTTTTGAAACACCCTGTATGCAATACAAAAAATAGATGTGAAAGGTCTCGGTTACCAGACATTCATTTAAAAAAAATCATATAAATTGGTGCAGTACAACTCTCTTACTAACTTGCTGAAAACTTTAGCTCAGTGTTTTAAATATACAGATTTTACAAAAAATATTAAAAAGCACTAACACGTTTTTTTTTTTAATATGAAACCATTGTTTTTTTGTTTTGAATTATTTCACTGAATTGAAATAGTAAATATTAAACTTACCATCACGGTCAGGAAAGGAAACTGAAAAAATTATGTATTCGACAAAATTCTTATTTTTCTAGTTGGTTTACTTTCCAAATCTTTATTTTCGTGACTATGCATTTTTTATTCTTTACATTGATACATACCACCATTTTTATGTCATGTTGAACTCGTACCGGTTTATCCTCACAATCAGTTGAATAAGATTTTTTTTGCGTTCATTTAAAAAGAAATATTGGGCGGCCATTTTGTTCCGCCATCTTGAATTCGTACCACAACTTTACTAATTTATCTATATATCACATTTAATGCATGCATAAATTTTGAAATTAATCTAATGAGTAGTTCTTTCAGGTTGATTTTTTTAAATATTATAGGGACGCTAAAACCTGAAAATATTTAAAACCTGAAAGGGTGATTTTTTCACGATTATAAATATTTTATTTGGCCGCTATTTTGTTCCCCTATCTTGTGTTATACCCCAAGTAGTTATGGCATGGCACACAGTTTGAAATCAGTCCATTAAGTAGTTTCTTTCAGGCTGAATTTATAAATATTCTATTAAGCCGCCATTTTGAATTCGTACTACAACTTTACCAGTTTATCTCTAGGTCACGCTTAATGCTTGCATAAAATTTGTCATTTTGTTTATCTATCTTATTTTTATTTTTATTTTATTTTATTTTATTTATCCCATTATACAGTTACAAAAACCAATTAACTAATGGGTACAAGCACAACAGTATTTGTAAGTAAATTTCTATATATATAAAGAAGTATCACATGAAAATAATACAATTTTACTACCTGCAACTACGACTTAAGAAATACAAAAATATATATGTATGTACAAAAACAATGCAATACAAAGGCGAATCACAAAGAAATTTTATCTCAAACTTACATGGACCAAACCACAGTTAAATATGTCAAATTTGTCTTGATGAAAATTGTATGCATTACACATACTATTTATTGGAGAGTACTTATAGATATTTGTGCGCGGTGTTGGCACATAGAGAGTTTAAGAATGGCGAGCTGACGTTCTAGGTACCAGAAACTGCAGCTGGCTCAAAATATCACTACATTCAATGTGTCAAACACAGTGCGCCGATCAGCCAAGGAGTGAAACGAATGCCTACGCAATAATTCTCTTTCGGGGATGCCGACTTCAGGATACCGATCGTTAATTTTTAAACTTAAATATTTTAGAAAACGTCGCTGGACTCGTTCAATACGGCCTACATGTACCTGATAGTAAGGCGACAATATCACAGAGGCATACTCAAGTCTTGACCTCACGAAAACGTAATAAAGTAATTTTAAGACACTTTGATTCTTAAAATCCCTCGAGTTTCTTATGATAAAACCCAGGGATTTAAAACATGTTTTTATAAGATCATTTATATGAGGAACAAAAGAAAGATTTCTGCCATATACAACACCAAGATCACGAAAATACTCCACTCTTTCCAACATTTCGATATTAATTTTATATTCATATAGTATAGTACTATGCTTTAGAGAGAATGTCATTATACTACATTTTTTTATATTTAACGGTAATTTATTTTTATTACACCAATCAAAAATTTTGTCAATTGACAGCTGCAAAGTATTACAATCTTCTGAGCTTTTTATCCGGGCATAAATCTTCATATCATCTGCGTAAAGAAGCGTGTGATTATCCAGATTATTAATTATGCTATTGATGAATAAGTTAAACATTAAAGAACCCAAAATAGACCCTTGTGGCACCCCTGAAGTAGACTCCAACTGCACGGATGATTGACCACAGCATTCCACTATTTGCGTTCTACCGGTTAGATAAGATTGAAAAAGATTGTCAGAAAAGCCAAGCGAATTAAGTTTATCTAGCAAAATATTGTGGTCAAGCCTATCGAAAGCTTTCGAAAAATCTGTATATATTACGTCAACTTGACAATTATTATCAAAAGCTTCTGCTATAAATTGCGTAACACAAACAAGGTTGGAGACTGTTGACTTTCCCTTGACAAAACCATGCTGATTATCCGCGAGTTTATTTTTAACCTGAAAGTACAAATTTCTATTCAGGAATATTTCAAAACATTTAGAAAAGTTGTTAATTATACTTACTGGACGATAGTTTTTGATTTTATTTTTATCTCCTTTTTTAAAAACAGGAATTATTTTAGATAATTTCCAACAATCTGGAAACTGCGATGTTTTAATTGATAAATTAAAAAGTATTGTAAGAGGCTTTGCAAGAAGACATGCACAGTCTCGTAATAAAAATAATGGTATTTTATCTGGACCTACCGTCCCTTTCGGTTTCATTTTTTTTAAACAGCGTAAAATATCGTCCTCTGTAGCGCAGTTTATAAAAACGGTGTCCACAATACCTCTGATTCTCTGAGGATTTAGTCCATCACTATCAGGCACAATATACGAGGACAAGAAAAAATTGGCAAATGCATTTGCAATCGATGTGTGATCTTTAAAACTATCTTCGCCTAATGTCATTATTTCTGGAAACTGCTTATTATTTTTTTACTGTTAATTAATTGCCAAAATTTTGAGGGATTAGTCCTAATATCATTTTCGATACCTTGGCAGTAATATTTATAAGCATTACCTATGTCCGATTTAACCTGAGTCCTAAGTTCTCTAAATGCCTGCAAATCAGTAACATTCTTAGTTCTTTTAAACCTCTTCCATGCCCTGAATTTTTGTCTAATTTTTCGTATTATTTGAGAATTGAACCGAGGTGGATAGTTTCTGCGACGCTTTCGTGTTTTTGGAACAAAAAGATCCAGGATTTCATAAATTTTAAAATAGAACTTTTCACAAGCAGAATTTACGACATTGGCGCTGCACAAAAAGTCCCGGTTAATATTAGTCATATGCGAGTAAAGATTTATAAAATCAGCCTTTTTAAAGTTATAAAAAATGTTAGTGGTCTTTTGCATATTAAATTTTTTTTCATATGTCACGCTACAGTGAACTAACAGAGCTGGATGATGTATATCTTCAGGAAGCAAAAAAACCTCAGCCTTTTCAACTTCACATGAAAAAGTATCAGAGTTACATAGCACAAGGTCTAGCAAACGATTATTTAAATTTTTTACAAGGTTATACTGTTTTAGGCTGAAAAATTTCATAGAATTTAGCAAACAAAAGGTGTTATCATCAATATTCTCACCAGATAATGTGTTCGAGAAGTCGGGCAAATTAAAATCACCTAAAAATAAAATTTTCGTTTCGTATAAAAAATCCAGTGCACTTATTTCTTCAAATACTTGATTATATTCATCTATACTAGTTTTAGGTGGTATATAAACGAAAAATAAATAATAAATGAAAGAAAACATGTTTGCTTTAACACCAATAATATCAACACATTCTGGAAAATTTTTAATTTTTAGAACTGTAACCGCGTAAATATTTTTTATTGCCAAGAGGACTTCACCCCCTCTTTCACAACCCAATTGACTATAGTTCCGATCTGCACGAAATACTGTGTATCGAGAATCGCATATTTCGGTATTGAAAATACCGGAGTCCAGCCAGGTTTCGGTAAACGCGAGTACATCAAAATCGGCAGCTGAAATCGAATTCAGCAAGTCAGCCGTTTTAGTTCTGAGGCCTCGCACATTCTGATAATAAAATGTTATTTTGTTGTTGTTCTGTAGATTAAAGGACGAATTACTTAGGTTTGAATGAGAGTGAGAAAGAGAATGGACATGTGAATGCGCACTGCCAATGTTTAAACGATTTAGAGAAATGGGCGACATAGAGGTTGTTTCATATGAACGATTCAGTGGTTGCTATTGGCTTATTTGAAAAATGTCTGATCTAACTTTTTCAATTAACTGCTTGTACGCAAAGCAACCTTTAACATCCCATACCACGTGATTGGTTGGAATATCTAATTTTTGTTTATCTTTGACGTTAACACTGATTGCTTCAGGTGGACATACAATCAGCATGATATCGTTTTTTGCAGAACCCGCTGCATGTTATCTTCGCCTTGCGGGAGGATGAATCACAAAATCCACACTTTGACATTGTTATATCCAGTACCAATTAGTCTTGTTATATTCACATGATAGGCAAAAAAAATAGCTACACAATCATGTAAATTGCACTAAATAAACTTAACCAAAAACCACTCTATTTGAAACAAAATGAGGACACGCTTAACCAACAAAATACTACATACATTAGTTGAAGGGCATTATATTTATACCAAAATGTTACCGGGTCCATTCCCATGATTTTTGGGCAAAATTTGAAGAAATTGGATAATTAGTTTTTTAGTAGTAATTTTTTTAAGGTTTCACTAGGTCGCCATCTGGTTCCGGGGTATCGGACTTTTATCAAAACATTACCAGGTCACCCACATGTGACCATCAATTGTTGACTAAAATTTGAAGTCAATATACTGAGTAGGTTATGCCGCGAACTGAGAGACAGACAGGCAAACCGACAGACGGATCGAGGACATTTTTTGGAATCTAGGGACGCTAAAACTGAAAATATGTAAAATCTGAAACGGTGATTTTTTCGGGATTATAAATATTTTATTTGGCCGCCATGGTGTTTCGCTATTTTAAATTAGTACCACAGCTTTACTAGTTCTACTCTATACCATTATTAGTTATGAAACACAATTTGAAATCCGTCCATTAAGTAGTTTTTCAGGCTGAATTTTAGAATATTTTATTAAACCGCCTTTTTGTTCCGCCATCTTGAATTCGTACCAAAATTTTACTAGTTGATTCCTACATATTACTTGATTTCTGTACACAATTTTAGATAAATTGAATAAGTAATTTTTTAGTAAAATTTTTTATAACATTTCAGTAGGCCACCATTTTGTTTTGCCATATCGGATTTTTACCAAAATGTTACCATGTCATCCCCAGATAACCCGTATTTTTGATCAAAATATAAAATCAATCCGGTAAGTACTTTTTTAGCTATGCCTCGAACAGGCAAAACATGTTTTTCAGCATCTAGGGACCTTGAAACCCGAAGATCTGAAAAAACCTCGGAGGGTGATTTTTTTCAAATTTCAATATCTCCATTTTACGAGGGAAGTAAAAATGAAATAGGAATGTGCCAATTGGTTTGTTCCGGGCTTCTGCTAAGTCAAACCGTTTGGATTTCACAGGTTTTCCAAAATTTTAAATCTAAAATTTTCCTCATTATTTTAAATTCAATTAAATTTAGGCCCATGGTGTATACAGTGTGTCTGAAAATGGTTATGGACGTATATCGCGATATATATATATATATATATATATATATATATATATATATGTATATGGAATTTTGTTAGACAATAAATTACATCCATATCACGTTACTCTACACCAAGCTCTGACAGAAGGAGATTTTGATTCAAGATTAGATCACTGCTACTGGCTAAGATCTATGATTGTCGAGAATCCTATTTCTTGTCCCACATATTATGGATGGATGAAGCAACCTTCACGAACACTGGAGGGGTCAATTTACATAATATGCACTATTGGCCACTAGTTAATCCCCACTGGATGCCTGAAGTCGACAATCAAAGTCGATGGAGTGTAAACGTTTGGTGTGGCGTACTAGATGGCCACATAATTGGCCCATTTTTTTTTAATGGTCACTTAAACGGCGAAGTTTATCTAAACTTTTTAACAAATGAGTTGCCTGCACCATTGAAAGATGTTCGTTTAGAAATCAGAAGACAAATGTGGTTTCAACATGATGGTTGTCCGGCACACTTCTCCAGGGCAGTTCGTAATTTTTCGACGAATATTATCGAAACGGCTGGATGGGACGAGGCAGTTTGTTTTCATGGCCTGCTAGATCCCCGGACCTCTCTGTGTTTGATTTTTTATTTGTGGGGGAAGAATAAAAGACATTATGTTTGAAACGCGCCCTACTACGCCCAGAAAATATAATTGAAAAAATTCGAAATGCTATAGCTAGCATTTCGAGAGCTGAAATTGAGGTCGCCGTTGCTAGCACTCGGCAAAGACTTGATCGTTGTATTGAAAATAATGGAAGCAATTTGAACATTTATAAAGACATTTTTGTTAATTGTAATTTTTTAAGATTTGTGTGTTATCGTTATTGTTTAACACGCTTCAAATTTTTGATAATAAATAAATTTGGACCAGTACCAAGCCTGGATGTGTGAGGTAAAGCCAACACTATTGTAATAAGGATTATTTGCTTTCAAGTTGTAATAAAGAATACTTTGTCACAGAATAATAATATTTAATTATGATTAAAAGCTAATATTTTTTTAACAGTGGAAAACAGGTTATTTTCAAATAACTAAAAAATGAATAAATATGTTAAAACGCGGTTTTTTCAGAATTTAAGCAATTTTTTTTCTTTAAAATCACACTGTTAAAAGCATACCGTTCTATTTGATTTTTTCGAGAAAATCTCCAAAAATTGAGTTTTGTTTAAACAACGCCCTCTAGTTAGTGTGCCAAGAATATCGAGCGCCAAAAATGACAGTAGTTAAAAGAGCTTTAAATGCTCTTTCAAACAAGTACCATTTGGATAACATTAAGTAAAAGATGTAGGAGGCAGAGCGCTTTGAAAGTTGATTTATTTATCACCTTCCCTCACCCTTATTATTGGAAATATGACAAAACGAGTTCAACAAAACTGACGCAGATTTGGTTGGAGTTTTTGTTGCTGTTATCAAAATGTTATCTCATATTGAGTATTTTTGCAAAAAAAAAGTGTTTTTGTATTTACCGTTGCAGGTACGCCATCTTGCGGTAGTTCTACAAAGTTGAAAATATTTTCCAGCTATTTCTCTTCGCCCCTTTAGTCATGAAATTTTTTTTCGCGAAGCTATAGCTTTCATAGTTTCTGAGAAAAAGCTACCCGGCCGCCAAGTTGGACACCCTGTATATATATATATATATATATATATATATATATATATACATATAGAAGTATAAAGAAATAACGGGAATTCGGCCCAAAAGTCTATAGTACCTTTAGGACTTTTTTACAATTAAAAAGTACTTACACTATTTAAAATGAAAAGACAACTTTGACTGAATTTTCAGAAAATATAAAATTATATATTTGACATATTTAACGTATTTCTGTCATTATTATTTAATAGAAAAACAATTAGTTTTAAGTTGTTTATTTCTTGTCAAATGATATCAAAATTTTAGTAGTTAAAATCTATCCAATTTCATATTTTTTGAAAATTCCCTCAATATTGTCTTTGCAATTTAAAAAATGTATTATAAACTTTTTGGATAGTCCCCGTTATTTCTTTATACTATTGGTA
>JAUTXW010004499.1:37500-112500 GCA_030620095.1 Kuschelorhynchus macadamiae | reverse complement strand
TAGAAATAAAAAAAATCACGTAAAATCAATTTACACTTTGTAAGAGTTTCATGAGATCAACTTGTAATTGACGAGTTTATTGCGTATTTTAATTTTAGCTATTTTATAAAAATATTTTTTTCTCTGTAACTAGTCACAGTAATTGTAAGAATTATAATATTATGGACGTGAGTTAACAAGAGTTTACTCTTTGTAATAAGTAAAACGATTTTTGACTTTTATATTATGTCATTAGAATGTTAAAAATTGTGGTACAGCACAGCATAGCAGTCAAAAGTTGTATTTTTTAAACTTGTTAATATCCCTCAAAAAATATGTGCGCTACTGATACTAAAATAACTGATAACTATGATATAAAAATACAAACATGAATGATACAAACACCAAATAACAATGATATCTCTACATAAATTTATACAGATATTTAAAAATAGAAATAGAGAAAAATCCAAAATAAACAAACAAACCAACATAAAATAATTGAGGTAAAACAGTATGGGCTCCCTGGTGAATACAACTCGACAGATTCCACATCTCGGATTTTGGACTTTAAATAACCAATCTGTACACCTTGCACAAAACATATGGCCACAATGTAAAACAAATTGTTTTTGATTTATCAAACATACACTGCATCTCATAATTTCTGGCTTGGTATCTTCTTTGAATTCCCTGGCAGCATTCGAAGGTTCCCAGTTTGCAGATGACTGTATAAAGTCATTTCTGGTAACTGTTTGAGAGTAATACTAATATTTGCAACTTTGCTTTATGGTGCGAAAAAGAAATGGCTCTAGATGTAATTTTAACAGTAAACATGTAGATGAGATTGAAATTTCTAGATTTTTAGGTATATACAAATATGATGTAATAACTTAAACAATGTCGCAAAAAAGCTAAATAGCTTATTTCGCAAAATATGAAATCTAAAAAATATTTGGAGACAGAACTATTTTTAAATACTTTTATTCACTCGCATACTATGGTATTATTAACTGGCACCAATCAACAGATTTAAATAAAATTAATCTATTACAAAAAAGAATTATTAGAAAAATCAACAAATTGCACTCATGTACATTTATTTTCAATAAAATAAATTCCTATCTCTCCCATGTACATTGGCATAAGTCTTTGTAAGGCTAATAACAAGCAAAAAATGAAAGAGATAAGATGGAAGATTGAATTTTTTTTAAAGCGCATAATAAACTATCAATATACTCTTCTATACTAATTACTTACGGCGTACAGGCTGTTCTACAAGGTCTTCGTCATTCCCTAATTGACCAAACAATCTTCCGATACCTTCTGGAATAGCAGGAAAATTATAGAGAGGATCAGGGTCTGGAGAAGCAGAATTTGGACGGAGCTGGCCCTCTCCAGCAAAAGTTATCTCAGACAAGGGGGAGTGAGAAGTTAAAAGTTGTTCTTTCCATTTTTCCTCTTGATAGGGTTCTAGGGTTGGGGAGTTTGGGCTAGAGGGAAAGGATTAACACCATGATCTCCAGGTCGAAAATAAATTAGAGGAGGCGGTTCAGTATGAACAAGAGGTGGAATGGGCGGAGCTACTTGGGCCAGTGATGTAGACTCTGCGTAGAAAACAACAGAGGGGGGGGGCTGGGCGTTTGGATCCATAATGACATTAACTGGGACCGGAGGGCCTAACATATGGGGTTCTGCTAAAATAGGGTCATCATTCTCTGAATTAGAATTAACAATCTGATTTTCAAGATCCTCAACAAAATGAACGGCTTGTCCACAGTAAAGCGGCCATCTGACAATTTGTTCCACGCCTGACGTAAACGTAGATCAAATAAGGTGTTCTTCTTTGCTACCCTGAACACATCTCTCCCGGTTTCCAGCTGTGTGAACTCGATGGCTGCAATGTCTTGTATATCAATTAGGGTCTCTAAATCAAATATTAAAATAATTAAATATTGTACAAAAAAAACTTGTATTCCAATTGATGCGATAAGTACTACTACTAATAATATATTGGATATTGGAATCAGCTGATCACACAGATATAAGTAAATTCAATTATCTCCTCCACTAGTAAATAAATATATAAATATACCCATTAAATCCCATACACCAGGGTGCCTTGTTAATTTGCTATTATGTCTCCTGTGGTATGATTCCATAATATTATTTGTTCTATGTTTTTGTTTTAATACACTGAAGTGTTGTGGGGTGGCACG
Source organism: Kuschelorhynchus macadamiae (assembly GCA_030620095.1). NCBI lineage: Eukaryota > Metazoa > Arthropoda > Insecta > Coleoptera > Curculionidae > Kuschelorhynchus > Kuschelorhynchus macadamiae. The sequence goes on along the minus strand of JAUTXW010004499.1, from coordinate 110,302 downwards.
TTCTATCCATTGTCTTCTTATATATTTATTTTTTATTTATTATTTATTTATTTATTTATTTATTACGGGACTTGCCCAATCATATTTTCGTTATACATTACTAAAAAAAAAATACAAAATATAAACAATGTCAAAACAGAACTATGTATAATTCAATAACATTGAACTATCAGTTATTTAAAAAACATGTATGTATTAAAATAACCATGTCAAGAGACTAAAATACTTAAAAACACTAAACATACACAATGACTGCACTTTTACAAATTAAAAATATTACAACGTCCGTTTTAAACAATACAAAGAACAATTAAATATATCTAGCTCAATGCTATTTGGATTGGCCTTCATCCAATTCACAATGGAATTTTGACCATACAAAGTACGACGGCGTTCCAGGGCTAAAGTAGTGGTGCATCTTAACGAGCGAGCAGGAACGTGAATTCCAAACCTCGCAAGCAATTCCGGACTATTTATCACACTAGTTATGACTTTGTAAACAAAGAGTTTGTCAAAATTATTCATACGGTGCGACAAAGTAGTTAATCCTGTTAGCGTTCGAAGATCTTCATAATTGACATTTTCAAGTGGAATCTTGAGTTTAAAAGCTACATATCGTAGGAACTTATTTTGGACGCGCTCAATCCGGTTTACATGTATTGCGAAATATGGACACCAAACACAAACACTACTCTCCAAGTGACTTCTAACTAAGCCAATGTAGAGCATTTTCAGTTCATTCAGATTGTTAAAATCTTGAATGTGTCTTTTAATAAACCCTAACATTTTAAGAGCCTTATTACAACACAGATCAATATGCTCAACATAAGTCAGTTTTTGGTCAAACAAGACACCTAGATCACGAATTACCTTGACAGATTCAATTTCATTACCATCAAGAGAGTAAGTGTTCACAGTTGGTGACACGCTCCTGGTAAATTGGATATACTTACACTTTTTAATGTTTAAGCTCATTCTATTTTCCCTACACCATACTTCAAATCTCAGGAGATCATCCTGCAACCACTGTAACGAATCTAGACAGTTTATACAATTAAATATCTTTAAATCGTCAGCATAAAGCAATACTTCGCTGTGCTCAAAACAGTTAACTGCATCGTTAATAAACAAATTAAATAACAGTGGTGCAAGATGAGCCCCTTGTGGGACACCAGATGTAGCCAAGTATGGGGGAGAAAAATGAATTGTTTACTTTAATTATTTGCCTTCTGTTGATTAAGTATGAATTCAGCCAGTCCATGAGCTTACCTCCCAATCCATATCCAATATTCGTTTAAGCTTCTAAACATTTGCCCAAACTCCACATTATCCTTAATCAAATAATAGTTATCACGTGAATCAGATTGCAAAAAGAAAAAAAAATACCTGTAAAGATGCCAATGTAGGTGAAATCGTTTCAGGCGGTAGAAGAGCTAAAGCGTAGTATTTTCTAAGAAGAATTCTTCCATTATTATTTCCCTCAATTTGTCTAACTATTCCTAAAGCTTTAGCTTTACGTAGCACAGCCTACAAAACAGAAAAAACGGATGAAATTTGAGTTTAAATATAATCGAATTATTTTAGAAAAAATGTCGATCTTCATTTGAACTTATAAATATGAAATATAACAACACAAAAACTGTTGCTTTTTGATCCCTCCTGGAATATTGTTCAATGGTTTGGTCCCCCAATTATGTTGTTTATTATAGGGAATTTATAAAGCTTGATCAATGATTACAACACAATTCTCTCTATGTTAGATCTTCCCTTGAAATGTAACAGTCTAAAAGGTGTATGGCTGACTTGTGTTTTTTTTACAAAATATTGTTAAAGGTAAATTACTACAATTAATAAAGTCAGAGAAGAGGTAGGAACACTAATTATGATGTGATATTTCTTTTTTGTTTTTTTTTTAATGTTTGACTTCCTCAACCAACTTGAATCTTGTATATTGTTTCATCATAGATTACGATAATTCACTTTTTCAACTTTTTTATTCATTTTTAATTTTTTCTAATATAGTTTTACAATTGCCTTTGTCAACAAGATACTAATCTTCGATTATAAAGCATATTTTGAATTGAATTGAATAATATTTTTGCAATACCTTTTCACCCAACTAATGATAGCAAGAATAATGATGATATTAGCCAATGTAGTAGTAATAGGGAAAATTTTATTATATTTGGCTGGAGCTTTAGGTAATTTAAGTTGTTGTTAAAATCTTGTGATGTTATTCCTGTGTGATTTAGGAAATATCTGTAATGTTAGTGATTTTATTTTATAAATTATATTGTAGATAGTAGGTGTTTCTACAATTGTAAAATGGCTATGCCGTGGATAAGTAAATAAATAAAATAAATAAATATGGAAAACAATTTGATAGTACTAAAACTTAAAATGCATTTAAGTGACAAATATTTTGATGAAAGTGTTAAAATTTTAGAATGAGATATTTCATAAAAAAGTCAGTGATATGCTAAATTTACTTTACACCACTTTGAATTAATGTCATTTAATACCTGACAATAATGAAAAAAGCATCCATGCAATGTTGCCTCTGGATAAGAAGTTTTCAGTGCTTCTATTAAAGCTGCTTCGTAATCAGTAACAACTGCTCCATTCACAAAATTTGGAAAACTTGCCAACAGATACTGGAACACGGCTTCATATAGAGCTTTGGTTCTTCGTTCCATAAATACATGTATCAAAGGAAAAGCCTAGGAAAAAACATTCTTTATAAAAAGAAAACATTTTTACGAGTACAAATGTGTGTGTTCGATAACTTCCAATATAAATAGTCTTATTTTAAGTCACTCTTTAAGTAATTTCTAACATAACAAAAATTTAAAACTTTGTCATATAATATAAGCCACATATGTGAAAAATGTAAAATGTACTGCGGTTGACTGTGGTAAAGGTCTCTTTTAATATATAGTACAGAACAAAAACATAGGATACAACAAAAGAAGACTGCAAAGGTCTCATTACAAGTTAATTTATAACATACCTGGCAAATAAAATATAAATTTCCTTAATTAGTATTTTGATTTGCCCTTACATGATCCATGCATATAGCAAATATAGTTAATATCTGCCCAAATGCTGATCTTGGAACCGACTTGAATGTGCCATCCATAAAAGTGGTTTGGGAATTACTGAAGTATAAATTCAGTATTTCCAAAAATTACCGCTTGATGCCCCTCCTCACTTGCTACACTACCTGAAAAAAACGGACCATTACTGCAATGGCTATATCTAACCCACTCACCTGTCTGAAGAAATAATGATAATTGTTCCAAGCTTCCTGGAATATTTGGTGTCATCGACTGCTTCCATCTTAACATGGAGGATCTAATGGAATTGTATGGCACCATAACTGCTCCATTCACAAACCTAAAATTTGGAAAAAATTACATGCATGTATGGATTATAAACTTGATATCTTTGCTAGCAAATTTAATGTTGTATACCAAATCTAAACTAACTTGTTAACAAATTTGCATATGGACATCAATAAGTGTGGGAGGACTGGAACTGAGGGTGGAACCCATCTTAAATTTTTGATCAGTCGGTCAAGTTTCCTCAAGCTTAAGCTAATGTTAATTGGTATAAAACATAATTATTGACAATGACTAATAAAACAGAATGAAGTTTTTTAAATTCTAGTTTTAAACTAAAAAAAAAAATAATCTACTTATCTAACCTTATGTTAGTACGGTCATAAATGTCCTTTAAATTGCCTCTTTGTTGGATGCAAGCCTCCTTTAGCTGTTTCTTGAATTCCGTGACACTTATTTAGTTTTCTTCATCTGGATGATTATGGTGGGCCACTGTATAACTAAAATGAGAATTATTCCCAACAGTTATAATTTTTCCACTCGCTTTGCACCCTAAACGTTTATTATTCCTGCATACCATATATCTAAAACAGACAATTTAATAACCATAAATAATATTTTTAATGTAATTAATATGATTATGCCAAGTTTTATAAGTAGTAAAGTCTGTGCCACAGATATGTTATTCATCCTTTAAGCGATTTTAAGGTTTATTTTGCTGAAAATGTAAGAACGAAATTCATTAGGCTAGTAACTATTATCATAAAATACCTATTTTGGAACACAACTTTCAAGCCATTTGTTTTAACATACATTACTCCTAAAATGAACACTTATTAATATATTTGCTGCTAGAGTTTATACACTTTACACATTTTATACCTACAGTTGTTTGAAACAACAACCAGTGGTTATTCATGTGTAAGTCGCAGTTTTAAAGGTGACAATGAGCCCACTATTTTGAATATAATGATTGCATTTAAGATTTTCAGATATTTCCCACAGACCGACTGAGAGGGGACAAGGCAAAATATAAGGTTCCATCCTGTACATATTTCAAACTATTTAAACTAATTTATTTTGTAGTGTTTTTCAATTTGTATTTTTTTATATGAGTGTAATACATTAACATGCATGTTAAGCTATAAAGAATTTAGATGTGAATGGGAAGTGGAGAGGTATTGAGACTAGAGTACCTACCACAGATCAATTCTCTGTCCCTTGCTTTTTACTGTCTTTGTCTCAGACATCACTACCACTACTATTTATCACATGTATGTAGATTCAAGCTGATGATCTGCAAACTTATTTGTGCCCTATAAATTCTCTTGCTCCAAACTCTAATAAAACACAGTTAATACTGTTTACAGAAATGATATTCTTAATAAATCTTAACCCATTTTGATATAGATGGTTATAGACCTATTTAACATATCTCTCCCTAAGAGGGTCCTTTGTCTAATCATACCTATAGTTTTTAGCTTTTTTGGTTAGTTAGTATTGTTAGCAGTAAGTTTAGAATTATTTATTATTGTTAGTTGTTTATGTGTTTACTCCCCTTACATTTAATTACTGTATGGTGTCTGTAAGGTGTACCAATAAAATAAAATAAAATAAAAATATTAATAACATTAAATATTTGAATTGTAAGCCTTTATACAGTTTAAATATGTAATTTTCATACCATGGCACTTAAGTCGTTGTACATAAACCTTGTTAATTAATTAATACAATAAATATAAAGTAAAAGGAAATCTTGGGTAGATTTAGACGATTTACAAATTCTTAACAGTACACGTTGCACTGAACCATGCAGCAAGCAATTCCTTTCTATTATCTATATCTTTTTTTAAATGCCTATACTTTTTACTTTCAAAGTTAAAAATTTATTTTGTATGGTATTCACAAAAATATTTCATTATCTACACCTTAATAAATCAACTGGTACTTCTAGCAGTACTTTCAACTGCCCTTACATAGTACATCTTTGGGACGTACTTGGTGGTTTTCTGTAAGCTGTTAAAATATGAATATATTAAAAATTTACTATGAATAGTAATTTAATAATTTCTTTTCACGATGCTGAATCACATATTTACTCGATAGTATTTTCCATATAATTTTAGGCACAAATAGCAAAGAGGTTTTGTTAAAAACATATGCTTTTTAGCTAGCTTGAGAAATGAAATAGATTGCGTCAGAAAAAACAAATTGAGCCGGAATGTTTCTAAATTAGGCGGGAATTTTTCTGGTATAAATTTAAGGTTAGTCACTTTTTAAAAACAAATTAATTTTAAATATAAACCAAGCTATTTATCTTATGTTGTTCTTTGTCATCTTTGTTTTGAATAAATATTGATCCTGAGAAACAAGTCTTCCACTTCTTGGGGGGTCCATTTTTTCAATATAGAGTCAATGGATGTTATATCGATTCAATGAAAAACCTGTAGAAATACCTAAAAAATAATCTGTAAATACCTAAAAATAACCTGCAAATACTTAGAATCACAAAATTAATATATAAAAGCGTGTCAAACAGAAAGACCGTTAAATTTAAATTTAGGTGTTTGGACCGTTTGGGCAATAATATTTTTTCACGTAGAGTCATATATATAAAAAGAATATATCGCGTGTTTTGCCATATACTTGAAGCCAAGACTGTGAGATAGATGTATACAACCTCGCATAAGTCTGTCCTTTATGCTGAGCAAGACCTAACTGCGCACGCGTCAAATATTAAGTTGTCGTTAGTCGGTTTAAAACCGTTGTAACCAATAGAATAAAGGGCGGTATATCTATTGATTTAAATTTAATTGTTGCATATTTCATAATTCCATCATTTAAAATGACATTAGGACAAGTATGCAAATAATTGTCTTTATTTAATTCATTCTCGAAGATTTAACAATTAACCAAAACTTAACTAACAATTTTAGTATCGAATTCTGTTTACAAATAACATTAAAAATCGAAGGTATATTCTACAATCCTATCCTGTTTTATTTAATTTATAGTAGGTATAAAATTTACATATATCTTATGTTTTAGGATACTTATTGCTTTTAAAGAATCATATTATTCCTGAGATAAATGCTAATTTCGTTGGGATAAAAATATATGTTTACAGTGAACCAAAAAGTTAATTTTTTTTGAATTGACAATTATTTTACGAAAATATATGTACGATGGGGATACATTAATTTTTTATATAGGGACGTTTAAAATAAATAAATTTACAATTATTTTTTATTATAATTACTATTATCGCAAAAGAAGGAAAAAAAAACACACAAAATTCTGTCTCGACGTTTTTGAATATAGGTTTCTTTTTTACGGTCCCTTTTATAATACCATGTGTAATCGAGGTAACTTTACTTATAATACTGATAATTAGATAAGTCTTCATACAATTCATATACAATATTTGTTGTAATACAGCAAATAATTAGTGTAAATAATACTTATTTTGTCACTACTTTATTTACGTAATTCTGAGCAAATTTAAAAAATGTTTTAATTTGAATAAAAACATAATCAATAATAATTATTTTAATATGCTGGATCATTCTCAGCCAAATTTAGATTCTTAAAAATTTTTATATGCAAAACTTTTTTGTGAGATTTATGTAAGGGGAAACTGGTTATAAGAATGAAACCAACAATAATAAAAAAATTAAGATTAATTTTTTTGTCGTACCTACTTAAATATAAAATACAAGATCTAAAATCCTCTTTCAAACATCCGATATTATTTATTTTAAATCATTAAATAAAAATTATTCAGTTTAGCTCAACAGTATATTAGATATAAATGCAGCAAAAATTGATTGTGTAGTTACTTGTACTATAATAAAGTAACTTGCCAGTAACATTTAATTATAAATGTGTACATTTTGAGTGAAAAAAAATAGCCTTTAAGATATGCATTTCTGAAGGTAGAGATTAGGAAACCTTAATATACACAATGTTTTTTTAAATAGTTTTATTTTCAAATATTTCACATTACAAAGACATGTCTAAATCTAAAATTCAAAAAATAAAAAAGTATGATATCTAAAACTACAACAAATAAAACTCTGGCAAAATTTACTGGAGTTTAAATAAGATTAACTTAGTGTATTTTTGCCTAATATTGTCATATTTTTGCGACTGTGTTTTGGCTTCATGAAAAAACCTTACATTCAAAAAAGTTTCGATAATTAGTTTTGTTAACTGACTTACATGATTATCTAAAATATCCTGTGATAATATATGATTCTGCATTTCTCGAGAATTGAATGGTTGCCCTACACTTCTAAATATTTCTACTAGTAAATATTGCCTAATGTTTTTTTTTTACAAAAAGAATGTATAAATTTTGACGAAACACTCTCTCAACTGTAAGACAAATTTTACAAACATCTTCAGACGGAAATAATAGTTTTTCCCGGTTTTTTATTTGAATGAGCAAAGCAGATTCATTGTCCGTTGTCAAGTGGTTTGCACAAATTTGACACAGAGTTTTGCATTTCAAAATTTTCATTGTTACAAAACCAGCAATATATTTAACAACATTTTCTACATAAGGTGTTAACTTCCATAACGTTGACACATAATCACGATCAAACAACTCAAAATTAGGATGTTCATTTTCTGTAATACTATTTGGTAATTATTTTCTTTGGGAAGAGGCAAATAAAATTTCAACACCATCTACTAAGCAATTTGTACCATAAGTAGTACTTATTTCATGTCTTACTAATAATCTTTTATAAGCACTCTCAAATTGCCTAGCATTGGGATTGTTATTAAATCCTCCCCTACTTCTAACTGCACTAAAAAAGGTTTCGAGAAAATCTTGGCTTAATTTATATGACAAAAAATAACTTTGACCAAGTTCATTTAACTTTTTATACAATTCAAACATATTACGAAGACAAATAATAAGACCTAAAAAGCCAGTTTTGCGTATTGGTATACTAGTGTCAGTTTTTAAACCAGAAATATACATCTCAAATTCTTTTGCATGCTCTAACAAATACTGCATAGTATTTTCTTCAATCGGAATATTATATTTATTTTTTTTTGAAAATTTATTTCTGCAATTAAGCATATCAAAAATATTATTAAAAATATGACAAAATTCTGCTGTATGCATACAGCCTTCAAATTCAAAAATATTTAATGTATCCACAAATTTAAAAGCATTGTAGACTCTCTCGCTAAGCGTTTGAGCAGCCAGTTTTACATTCATTCTGTTATCTTGAAAATGAATATGTTTTTTTGTTAATTTTGTGCCTGCATGTAAACCCTTATTATGCTGAAGCTTAAATAGATTTTCAATATATTCCCATTTGACTTTATTGCCATTTACATCAATGAGAATTTTTTTTGTCACCCAGAGTATTTCTTATTAATTTAAGCATATGGCAAGCATCCCAAAACATCCATATTTTTTCACTTGTGGAAGGATTAATAAACCATGGTTTGAAATTAGTGCTATAAAAATCAAAATTTGCACCGAGCGTTGTACACATTGTTAAATTAGCAGGTGCGCCATCAAAAATAACAGAAAACACCCGTGCACCTGTGTCTTTTATTAGTTCAAAACACCTGATTAACAGATTGGCTTTCAGGCCCACTAAGTCCATCAATTAAAAAATAACCTAAAGGCACTTTCCAATGTCCGTTCAATCCAACAGCCATGAAAACTAGAGCATTGGTTGCCTCACGGAAGCTATCTGTATCTTTTAATAAATCAGTTCCCATGTCCACTCCACCATAAAACTGACCATTGTCATAAACAATTTGTGACCTAATTGACATCTCGTCTATCATAATGTTTAAATGGACGGGAGATACTTTATTTCTTGAATCAATGGCTGAAAGTGCTTCTTTGGAAAATCCTGGTTTCCCATTTACTACACTATACCATTGCCTAAGTGTGCTAGGATGTGGTAAAAGAATCTTCCAAGTTTTTCTTACATAATTGTATGCCACTGAGGAATAAAACTGCAGAGTATTGGCAAACTTTCGTAATTCAGGGGGATACTGACGACCTCTCATTTTCAGCTGTCTGGAAATTAGCTCTTTAATTGATTCTGGGAGACTACTCTAACAAAAAAAGAGGGCAACTAAAACACCAGATCAGCATACTTTTTATATAATAAGAGTGAACAGTGGAAGTTTCCAATTAAGGAAGTATTTAGCATGAGGTGTGCCTAGTGCAGAAATTCTTCGAATATGAAAATCACCACTTACACATTAATACCGCACGCAATTTTTTCTATGACCACAAATAATCTTCCGCAGGACATTTTTTTGAAATAGTATATAGCGCAACAAGAACCAAAACATGCACATTTCATATGTGATTATGAAGGGTGCATTTCGTACGTTTCACACTATAGTCAAAAATTAAATTAATAATATAATTATAACTGTGCAAAATATTATTTCACACAGTGTGACATCACATCCGGAGGAATGTTCAATGTAAGGATGCACATAGATTATATTCATTTTCATAGGAGTCGAAGAAAATCTATTTTTCAATTTGTTAAAAAAAATTTCAAGAAGAAGTGTGATATAAGGTATTTTCTAGCCAAGTTATGAGTGTTTTTTTTTGTCAGTTTCATAGGTGTCATAGAATAAAAATATATTTACAAAAAATAAACCTACAAAAACATACCACCAAAGATTCAGCACTATTTTTGCTAACAAGGTTTTTCTTCGTAAGATGCTCAATCAGTCCTTCTAAATTACGTATTTTCTTTATTAGTCTCCTATTTCTTTGTTGAAGGATCTTAATTTTTTCCCCTTGTTCAAAAATGTTTCTTTTTGCTATTTTTAAGCATCTTTTGGCCCTTCTTGGAGTAGACACATGTGGACTTCTTATGTCTCCAGTATATCTTGGATCTTTCAGTTTTCTTTTTTTGGGGGTTTCTTGATGGTTTCTTCCTTGATCTGGAGCTGAAAAATAAAAAAATTGTCTGTATAATAGATCGGTAGATAGTGTTTTATTTGTGCCCAAAAAAAAACAAGCCTTATGTCTATGGAACATTGTTACATTAAAATAAATAATCTTAAGTAGTACGTAAAAAAAACTTAAAAATATGTTGTTTACAAAAAAAATAGCATATTAAAAAAAATAGCATATTAAAAAAAATTTTGGTAATAGCAACAGAAAAAACCTCAATTTAAAATTTATTGTACCTCGTTCGACCTATTATTTAAAATAAATTATATAAAAATCTTATATAAGGACGCACTCTCATCCTGACAAGTCATGATTTAAATTATGATCAACCAAAAGCTCACTAAGTGAATAATATGCTTTCCCAATCCATATTTTAACTAGAGCTTCTTTGGCCTCAACCTGAGACAGGTTACGTACACTCTCTGGAAAGTAATTGAAAATTCTTATTATAGTACAAGGTACATTTTTTGTAAATAACTAAATTTACATCTGATATTTACAAGATCAATATCTAGTGGAATGATCATGTGTAAAGACTGCATATTCAAATAGGTCTTTATTTTTATTGACAAATATAAAGAATCTAAAATATACATTGACATGATAGTTAAAATTTATTCCAAACAAAAACAGGTTTACAAGTTTCGCGAAAACTCATCCCAAATACACTGCGTATACCTCTTTTTTGAAGTAATAGATAAGTAGTATTAGTTGTAAAAAGTAAAGGTGTATATAATTTTATTTTTAGAGGGTATCACAATATTTCCATTATTGAACATATTAAACCAAGTAGTAATTTTTTGGTTTTATATATGTTTATATAAGTTGGAAATATATTGAATCTGCATATTCGTTTGATGATCTGAAAAATACCTAGAGCTTTACTTGTATATGTACAAAACTAGGTATACCTTCCAAATGAATTTCTTATAAAAGTATAGCCTGCACTAAAATATGTTTTGCTCTGGCTACTGCCCTGCACAAATGTGTATAGCTCAAATAATAATTTTTGGATTATTAATTTGGGTACCTACCTATCTCAAGGTTCCTTTTAGAAGAATGATGTGGGGTTGGCTCCTGAGTTAGTGTGAAAATTGAGGGAATACTACCAAGCTTCAATGTTAACTTGCCTCCCAACTTTTTTGCGTTAGAGTCTATGTAGTCAGTAGGTGTAAAATGCTCAGAACATATCTCTACATTGGAACCATCCTCCTTTTCATTTAACTTACAAAATGCGAGCCAAACAGATCGAGTATTTAGGTTTTTAGGAATCCTGAAACAAAAACGTGTGAAAAGAACTATACCTAATAAGAGGAAAATCTCTACATTCAGCAATAATAATTTCATTTTTAAAATCAATAGGTGTAAGAAACCTACCTATGAAATGCTACTTCCTTGGTTCTTTCTTTATTGCAAAGAAAGGAAACGCTTTTTGCCACCCATTATGCAAGTAATGTAGATTTAAAACTGGAGAGCACTTGTACAAAAAAAAAGTTTGTAAACTCAAACTCAAAAAAACTCGACTATACAAAGAACAACGTTGAAATAGTATTAATAATCACACAAAAATATTACAATTTTATTATTCACAAATAACAAAACGGGAAACCAAAAACGACAATAAATGACACAATTCAGTTGACACATCCGACATTCGATCGATAATCTTGGGGGTGGCGTCGATCCCGTATCCAAAAGAAATCTTGAATTATAATCATGCGCAGAAGGACCTTGCTCAACATAAAGGACAGACTTATGGCAAACTCATATTTCCCTTTCACCATCCTTGCTTCAATTTTAGCTCATTGGGGAAATGGTAAACACGCCATATATTCTTTTTATATATATATATATATATATATATATGCGTAGAGTACTAGTGCTATCCTTTATATTATGTCTTTGTTGGTTAGCTAAACGACCAGACCCGAAGCGTCATTCGGGTTTTGGGGTTTTTTATTCACATATGGTTAAGATTAATACTTTAAGGTAAAATGTAATTTTTTAATTAAATATTTTATGAGCGTCATTTTGAAAAAGGTTTTATTTGGCAGATATCCCAGTAGGACTTCAAAACGGGTGAGATCGTTTCTGTAAACCTAAATATACCAAGATTGAAAGAACACAGCTAAATTTCCTAATTGTCCAAAGTACTTATCGAAAACTATAACACATCGAAAAATCAGGGAAGAAACGCTTAGGGAACTAGACGAAATTCGATTTCAGCAGGATATTGACGAAAGCAAGTTCGAAATGTTAAAGCATAAACAGCGCACAAATTGTGATTATGAAATACCGATTTAGAAATAAGTACATATTTATATGGACAACCAATAAGTGTACAAATTGATAAACAGAAAACGCCGTTTTTGTCAAGTATTTTGAACAAATTACGAAATTTAATTGATAGCATTGATTATTCGATGAATGTTCTTTCTTTAGAGACTGAACAAGACAATAACCCCCATTATGACCGAGCATAGCAACGATGTTTCAAAAATAAATCTAGTTCTGAACTTTGTTTCAGAATTGCTAAAAAATTTAAAAGTAGATGATGCTAACGCAGAAGCATTACTATTTATTCCGGAGCAAATAAAATTAAGAACGATACCGATATTCATGTACAGCTATGGTATTTTATATATACAATTAGTCCTTATGTCTACAAATATTTAAGAAGTCATTGGCTAATTATTAAAAAATCTGATATTGACAACTTAAAACCCGATTATTTAATTAGGAAGCTATTGTAGCCACATTACTTTAAAGAGACTAAAATGCAATTATTGCAAAACTTCTTTGATATGCGATAAAGACCCTGTTGTTGATGATCATTTTTATCTCATAACTAACCTAAGCAGAGGGGCACTACAATATCCTCGAGATTCTTTAATTGAAATAGTTGTGATTTCTTTATTCCAGAAAATACTAAGTGACCATAAACTATATATATATATATATATATATATATATATATATATATATATATATATATATATATTATATCCTTAAAGAAGAACATTTAGTTTATTTCGTAGGCTACAATACGCACTCAGCAAAAACAATTATTGAAATTGTACTTAACAGTATTACCAATACTTTGATTAAAAATTGGTATAGCAAAAAAAATCGATTAGGTAAAGGTCATAAAAGGAAATTAAATACATATTCAAAATAATTGGCCTTAATATATTAACTTCAACTAAATAGTGGCTAGGTAATCCAATGATGAAATGCAGAGACATTCTGCTATCTGGGGAAGCACATTATCTAGACCCGTATTTAAGATGTTATGGATTATTATGAGAGTATTTTTCTGCTTGTCGTTTCACTGGGTCAAAACGGCTTTAGGTAGGTACCTATTTATTTCGAAAAACTACAATAGAGCATCATAACTATATAAAAATAAGTGAAAAAAAAAGCACATACTATTGCAATAATCGACAATACTGCGTTGTTTTCATATGACCACGGGCGATGACGTCACAAATCAGCGCCTTGGCCTTGTCATCTAGGAGTTGTTGCTTAGCATCAGCGTTTCAGGTACTGTGGAACCGTTCTGCTACAAACAACACCCATTCGCACTCGTTCCACTCTTGCTCTGATGGCCGTCGGCGTCGGTCGTCGGCGGCATTGATCGGAAAACGAAGAGGTTCGTGAAAGACGGTGTGGTGCAAGCAAATATTATTATGGTTGATTGATTAATCAACGTAATTATTTAATGTAACAAAAATTCTACCTCTTTAGCCATTAACAGGGCCGTAGATATTATAAGTTTTGGCAATGGGAAAAAAAACCTTGTGCTATGTTATGATTACAAAATAAAGCAGATTGTTCTAGGTCTACGTTTAAATCTAAATTTTAATTTACAAATTATTGTTACTTATCTTTTTTAAGACAACATTTATTTTTTAAATTGTTCCGAATTATGAAAGATACATGTTGTCCCTTATTCAAGCGGTTTTCTAATGTTTCTGACTGATAAAACCCTTCATCAGTGCTAATTTATGATGAGGAAAGAAATATCGGGTCAAAAATCTAATCATATAAAAAAAAGTGAAATATTTTTGAGTTAGGTACATCTTTTCTGATTCTAATAAAAGAGGTAGAGTCGACAAACAAATTTTACATTTCCATTGCAACATTTTCTCCGCTTCAAGATGAGGTCAGTAATTTAAATTTTAACCCTGCGACGGGGCTGTTCCGTTTCTCCGCAATAATTATTAACTAGCATTGATGAAGGTTTTTTTTTATTTCGGAACATCGAAAAACTGATGTGTGCGATATGCTGTTGGCTTTAGAATTAAAATTAGTGTTTATTAAGAAGAACACAAATTTAAAAAGCAAAGTTTATGATGATCGTTCGGGGATGAACCGTCGGATCGTAAACTTAATATTATTTTGGTAGAGAGTAAAAGGTAACTGTAATGATTTGACATTTATTTGAAAATATCTTTTTAAAAAGACTTGATAAAAAATTAAAACGATTTTCAAAAATTTCTTTTTTTTCCAGATATTTTCGGAAGTACTCGAAATATCCTCACTTTCAAAAGGGCATTTGGTTGCACAAAAATGTCCAACTTTGCCACAATTTAAACTTTTCCATATCTCGTATAGTTTCTCCCAATAGCCACACTCTAAAAATTGGGATACCATGTACACCATGTGAGGAGCTTTCCCTGTAAAATAGCTTTTTTATTACAAATTAAATGTTGTTCATAAAAGATTTTTATTTTTTTTGCAATGAGTAAAGCATAGTTGAAATAAAATTACTTTATTTCAAAATTTTCAGACAAAAAGGTAATTTAAAAATAATACGTAAGCTAAATGCTAAAATGCAATGTTTTTAATTTTGCATTTAAAAGATAATGAAAATTTAGAAAAAATGTGAAAATAAACTTATAGTTAACTACTAAATAGGTACTATAGGTTCCTTTCTACTTCTCTCGTAAAACGGAAGTATTGTAATCGTGATAAAAGTCGCCTTCGAGATTTTTTCAGGACGACTTTTCTTAATTCCGTCGGACTGTCTATCTGCCTGTTTGCGGCTAAAAAACTACTTACCCGGTTGAAATTTTAGTGAAAAATTAAGAGTTATATAGGGTTGACCTGGTAACATTTTGGTAAAAATCCAAAGTTAATCGCGGAAAAAAAATCATCCTCTCAGGTTTTAGCGTCCTTACACAATTGACTTCAAATTTTGACCAAAAATTAACGGTCATATGGAGATGATTTGGTAATATTTTCGTAAAAATCCAATATGGCGGAACAAGGTTAAAAAAATGGTTAGAGTGGCGTATTATTTGGGATGAAAATCCAGTAAAAAAAAGTATTTTTTTAAATTGTCGATGTTTTGCAATTTTATTGTTGCATCCTCAGGACACATAGAGATCGTATATCCTGCATGAAACCCACGTTATCAGTCAGTATAGTTGGTCAGCATATATTTCCCAAATATTAAGTTTCTAAATGGTTTTCGTTAACAATACTCTTGTTGTTATGTTAGAGTGGTGTATTATTTGGGGTTAGAATCCAGTAAAAAAACAGTCTTTTTTTAAATATTCAGCAACAAAAAAGTTGGAACTTTATTGTTGTATCCTCAAGACACATACAGGATATAGATTCTAAATCCTACATGAAACCCGTATTTTCAATCTTTGCCTATTCCGTTGGTCCGCAGATATTTCCCAGATATTAAGCTTCTAAATGGTTTTCATTAACGATCCTCTTGTTATATCAGAGTGGTGTGTTATTTGGAGTTAAGATCCAGTAAAGAAAACAAAACATTTTTTTTTAAATTGTCGACGTTTCGCAACTTTATTGATGCATCCTTAGGACACATACATAGAACCTATATCCGGCATGAAACCCATATTATCAGTCTTTACCTACTACTACTACTACGTTGATCCGCAGATATTTCCTAGATATTAAGATTCTAAATGGTTTTCGTTGACGATCCTCTTGTTTTTATATTAAAGTGGTGTATTATTTGGGATTAGGATCCAGTAAAAAACAAAAGTCTTTTTTTAATTTGTCGACGTTTCGCAACTTTATTGTTGCATCCTCAGGACACATAGATTTTATAACCTGCATGAAACCCATATTATCAGTCCGTTAATCCACAGATATTTTCTAACCGCAAATAATACATCACTCTAATTTAGATATTTAATATTTGGGAAATATCTGCGACCTAACGGAGTAGGTAAAGACAGATTACATGGGTTTCATGGAAGATATAAAATCTATATATTATATATAAATATTATTAAAAAAACTAATTATACAATTTACCTCAAATTATGCACAAATATCAAGTGTTACATAGGAATGAACTGGTAACATTTTGATACGAATCCAAAATAGCAAAAATAAAAGAGCGGCCTAGTAAAATATTGAAAAAATTAGCCTGAAAATTTTATTTAATAAATTAATTTCAATTTTTGTGCAAGAGGACGAAACAAAATGGCGGCCAAATAAAATTTAAAAAAAACAACGTATAAAAACCTTGTTCATGTAAAATGGTATAAACTGGTACGAATTCAACATGACGTAACAAAATGGCGGTATATGTCAATGTAAAAACTTCTTATTGAATTTATTTTAAATTATGCCTAAAGGTCAAGTGTGGCATAGGTAGAAAGAAACTGGTAATATATTGGTAGGAATCCAATATGATGGAATAAAATGGCGCCCAATAAAAACGTTCGAAAAGACAGTTTATAACACATATATACTGTGACTATGTACTGAACTAAACCGAGTCACACTTCATTAATCCTAACAAATGGAAAAAAAATCATAACGAGGGAAGTTCCGGGTATATATATTTTAGAAATTTACCGAGTTTTTGTGTACTACAGCATGAAAGTTATATTTAGTTATTTAATTATATATTTTAGCGCGCGCTATACGTGTAGATTTTTAAATAATAGTATATATTTTGTAATGCTATTTTGCTGTTACTTAAATAATTATGCGAAACGACCAAATTTCTTTTTGAGACATTTTTTCCTTCAATTATTTTCGTAAATTAGATACATATTAGCAAGCACCCGCGACTTCCTTCGCGTATGGCGGTAACGAAAAAGATATAAAGAGGTACTTAAACCGCCTTATTGAAATACCCCTTTATAAAAAAAATATACAATGCAGTGGTTTTTGTGCGAATTTTTATTATTCCAACATTCAGTGCAGTAAACTAGGACGGGACCAAGCCGAAATGTTCAAATCGACTCCTGGTGCAGCGTGGACTTGCGAGGACTGTCGATCCAACACGTCCAGTACTACCAGCGGCTCTGATCGAGATCCCCACTTGCCGCTACAGATGTGTCGTTCACGGCTGATCCGGATCTGAGATCCGGATCTTTATACTGACCTACGGGAGCCGGGTCTTGAAAATATTGCGAACCGGATCACGGATCTTTGAAATAGAGACAAAGCAAAATGAAGCATTCAGTTGTCTATGGTTCAATGCATCATCATTGCTTGTAGGTCTCGGGTCGGGAGTTGAGCCGAGGAACCGACGACAGATATAGCGCGGTTTTCGAACCGGTCTGATTCATAGAGATAAGAATAGCAGGATGATGGGGTGGATTGCTGGGTCGATCATTAGATTGTTGAATGCTGATTGCAATGAAATATAAATTTCTGTATAGCCAGAATCTGGTGTAAAAATTTAATTTGGGCTTGATTGGCTTGTTGACTTCGTAAATTATCGTAAAAACATCATATTATACCAGTTCTTTAAAACTTATATTTATATTGTGTGGATTAGATAGCAGATTTAATTATCTACTTTTTAGTGCGATGTGTATATGGAAGTTCAGATGGCCTTATAATTAGTAATGATAATAGGACGATAGTTAATAAAAAGCAATATAAATAATATTAAAAATCTAAATCGAACAAGCCAAACTGAGAAATGAAAATTTTCTGAGAAATAAATTAGTAAATAAATAAATAAATCCAAATGGAAACATAAAAAACTTCAACTTCAAAACCAATATAGCAAGACTCTTAAGCCTTATAAGTTAAAAGAATAATATCTTTAAAAATTATGCTTATTACTTTGTATAGGCAAACATACAGCACGTATTACTTTGGATAGGCAAACAAACACAAAGGAACAGCATAATGTGCCGTACGGGCCGACCACCGCTACTTTTATTTCTAAAAGGAGTATAAAATGGGAATTAAAGAATAAAATCAAGGCATAAGCTTATTAATCCTAACGGGAAAACATATATATTTTTTATTAATTTATTTATTAGATTATTCTTCAAAAAAGAGTAATCAGAAAAATATTTTCATTAAATCCAGTGAAGTGATGTCGACAAACCTAAAAATAAAAATAATAGTTTAATGACTTTAACATGTGTATTGCTTATAGAGGCAGCCATTTTCGTTAAAATGAACCAACATTTATTTTTTTTGTCTCATCAGTTCATGATTATGAAACACGTTCAAAAAACTCTTAACAACTGTCAAAATACAGAAAGACCCCAATTTGTTTCTGCAGTACTGTTTTTAACAAACTTTCAAATGATATACAGAATTTAAATCATTTTGGAACATTTAGGAAACATCTAAAGCGTTACCTATTAGAAAAAATATTTTATTCATTGACTGTATTTTTTAACTGTCCTGTTTAGATGTTCGAGTTTTAGTATTTTGATAGTCTATAAGTGTATTTTAACTTTTTGTTTGTTTTAACTTTTAAAATGCTTTATACTGTTCACTTGACAATGTTAACACTTTCATAAAGTCTTATTAACAATGAATAAATGATATAATGATGATATGATATATATATATATATATATATATATATATATATATATATATACCTATTAGGTTTTTTACATTTAATCTCCCGGGGTATATAAGAATTGTATTTCGCTTAAAACGTTTCCCTGCAGAAGTTTGTAAACAAAAAACTAGACTGGAGAGGGCACCACTCATTTGACTCGTCTCGAAAAACTAAAAAAAAATGTACGGACAATGCTGTCTATAAAACCGATGTTGCATGATTACAAAGTTTTCAGATGGATGGAGGTACGCAACCTACATACCCAGTGCTCTATATGACGAATATGGACCGTCTATTTTAATGAATTTAAAGAGGTCCGAGATCCGGATCGCTGATCCGGGTCTTTAAACTAAACCAGATCCGTTGACCCGGATCTTTGAAAAGATCCAGATTTCCCATCATTTGCCGCGTAGATCCTCGATGTGCGGCTTTAGTCGAGCGGAAAATGCTGATTCTACCAATTCTCTGGCAGCCGTTCATGAGGAGCTCAAACTTCTTAGAGAATCGGTGACTTTTTGTAGTGATAAAGTGTCCGATGTCGAGGAAACAAAAAAGAAACTTGCTGATTACATAAAACTTGCTGACAAATTGAGAACGAAAAACTTAAATCAGAAGTAAATTCCCTTTCCACTCAATTTAACGGTATGGAGCAAATGAGCAGGAGCAACAACACAGAAATAAGGGGAGTACGCGAAGATAATGAAAATTTGATCAACGTTGTTCAAAACATTGGCTATTTTATTGGGTACGAAATGATCGACTTCGTACACAGGGTTCCCACACAAAATGCTGAGAACCAAACAAAGAACATTATTGTTAAGCCTATTTGGAGATGCTTCAGAGAGGATATAATTGCAGCAGCCAAGGTGAACGTTCGTGATAGTTCTAAAAAGCGACTCATTCTGGATAATACTTCTGTACCGATTTACCTAAATGAACATTTAACACTAACGAATAAAGCTTTATTTAAGGAAGCTCGTGCTGTAGCTCGACAAAGACAGTCTAAATTTGTATGGGTACGCAATGGTAATATTTTCTTACGTAAGGATTACTGCTCCAAAGTTATCCATGTGAAGAATATGGAAGTACCGAAGAATTTTTAGTGCTGCCGCATATGCCAGACAGTAAACATCATATGTGTTGATCTTCTGCAATGTTCTCGTATACTGACAGAACCCTAACTGATATTTATCAAAACGTTAGGGGAATTAGAACTAAACTATCTGATTTCCGTTTGAACGTGTGCTCTAATAACTTTGATGTTGTGTTCATAACGGAATCTTGGTTAAACAGCTCTATTCCTGATCAAGAGGTGATTAATCTAAACACTTATAATATTTTTTGTCGAGACCGCGAAACTTCTGGATCACAAAAAACGGATGGTGGTGGTGTCTTCATAGCCACACGCAATATTCTTCGTGCTTCCTAGGTACGTGAGTTTCATAGTGAGGCTGAAGATATTTGGGTAAAATTAAAAGTGAGTGATAATGAAAGTGTTTATTTGTGCTGTGTCTACCTGCCTCCGGGTGATGATATCGCTAGGGTAACTTTTATGTCAAAATTGGGCTGCATCACTGACAGGGTAAGTAATAGTAAAGTTATAATATGCGGAGATTTTAACTGCCCGGCATAAACTCGGCCTTTACTGATAAAAGCTATTTAGTACCCTCTAATGCGGATGTAAAATCTGCAGATCTTGTTGATATGCTTTCCTTTTTCGGGGTGGCCCAGTTCAACTATTTAAGAAATAGGCTATGAAAAACATTAGATTTAATACTGTCAAACGACTATAACACAATTATATTTATTTTTTTTTATGTACACGTCCGATGGTGCTGGAGGATCCTTATTATCCAAGTTTGGAGTTTTTCCTTGATATAAAGTTCGCCAGATCACTGCACATACCAAATTATAAGTCTTTAAATTTTCATAAAGCTAATTATAATATTATAAAAGACGCAATACTCAGTACCCCATGAAATAATTTACTTAGTAGTAATAACTTAGAAACTAACATTTTAAAATTGTATCACAGAATAAATAATATTATATCGGAATTGGTTCCAACCGGTTACCGTAACAGTAAATATCCAGTATACTTTTCTAGTTCCACCATTAAGGTGATCAAAGAAAACATAAATTCCATAATAAATGGAAAGTTTATGGAAGTTTGAGTGATTTAAATACCTTTAGAGGTTACCGTAACAGTAAATATCCAGTATACTTTTCTAGTTCCACCATTAAGGTGATCAAAGAAAACATAAATTCCATAATAAATGGAAAGTTTATGGAAGTTTGAGTGATTTAAATACCTTTAGAACTCTTAGAAGCCGTTCAAAGAAACTAATTAGAGAAGACTACCAAAATTATATCAATCATTATGACGCGGAAATTCCCACAAATTGCAAAAAAATTTGGCATTTTGTATCTGCTAAAGGCGGAAAAATAGATATACCTTTGGAAATGTATTTTGAAAACTGTACAGCTAGTAATAATAATGATGTTTGTAACCTTTTTGCAACTTCTTTTAAATCTGTATTTGAGGCAAAAACTAACAACCTAATAACGTCAGAGAGTTTTTCAGGAAATTCGGCTTTCAGTCGACTTCAATTGGGTGAGTCGGAGGTTCTTTCTATGCTTAGAGAACTGGATCCTAAAAAGGGAACCGGTTCTGATGGCAGATTTTATTTAACCGATCGGGAGCACGCCCTTACGGTTGCGGGATCCTCGTCTGATTCATTTATCTCGACATCTGGGGTACCCCAAGGGAGTCATCTGGGACCCTTATTCTTTAACATTTATATAAATGATATCAGTAAATGCTTTTAATTTTCTAATTATTTATTTTATGCGGATGACCTGAAAATTTATAAAATAGTAGCGTCGATTTTCAGCAATTCCAATCAGATCTTGCTAGAATTAAACAATATTGTTCTACAAATAGTCTATATTTAAACACTGAAAAATGTTTTACAATTATTTTTACCCGTAATCACCAAAAAGTGGTTTTCAATTATAGTTTGAATTTAAACCAGCTTCGTAGAGAGGGCCAAGCAAGAGACCTAGGCGTTATCTTCGATGATAAGATGCTTTTTGATCGACAAATTGACAATATTGTTAATAATGCGTTTAGAATGTTGTTGAAGTTTAGAAAGCGTTTCAAAATAATAGTACATTACTGACCCTCTATCATGTTTATGTTTTTAATAGACTGATGTTTATGTTTTTAATAGACTGATTAAGCTCTTAAGCGTGGCAGATCGCAGGGTTATAAATGATATCGTTTTTCTGAAAAAAATTAATTATTTCCCAGTCGATTCAACTGATCTTTTATCCCAAATTCCAATAGCAGTCCCTCAAAGAAATCTAAGAAACACGCGTTCGTTTGTACCTCCTATGGCTCACACTAATAACTGTGCAAACTCTCCTATATTTAAAATGTTAAACTCTGCAAATGTTCACTGCGATAACATTGATTTATTCTGTATGTCCTCCAAAAATATTAAAAAAGCTTTAAAGGCTGATTTTCTAAATAGGTATTAATTTGTGCAGACATTAGTTTTTTTTCTAGTGTTAATTATATTGTACAATATGTTAAGTAATAGATTATAATATGTAGATATGTAGTTTTAGGTGTATGTTAACGATTAAATTAACATGTAAATAGTGGACACAATTTTGTTGGCTAGACCTGTATGTGTCCCAGAGCGAAATAGATAAAAAATAAATAATGGCTTGGAGTATTTATTTCCGATTTTTTGGAATACCCTGTATACATTTTTAAAAAATTTGTAAAAAAATAAAATAAAATATACCTGTTTAAGCGTTTTTTTTGAAAAACGAACTGTTTTTTAAATAAAAAATTTTGTAATATTAAGGAAGCGGTTTCATCCCCTTGAAATTTGATTTTTGAAAAATTCCTTCTTTTCTAACGTCTACATCCTACAGTCAAGCTGCATGCCAAAATTCAGCTTTTTACGTCAAACGGTTTGAGCAAAATCGTGATTAATCAGTGGCTCGATTTTTTTAAACACGCTGTATAAATTTTTAAGAAATTTTAAAATATGTATGATAATCCAATGAAATACACGAGTTTAAGCGTTTTCCCGAAAACCAACTGTTTTTTAAATAAAAAATATTGTAATATTTAAGGGGCACCCCCTTGAAATTTCAGTTTTGACACTCTTATCGATCCTCTACATCCTCCAGTTAACCTGTGTGCCATCTCAGCTTTTTACGTCAAGCGGTTTTAGCAAAATCGTGATTAATCAGTCAATAACATTTCCTAAATGTTTTTTTTTCATAGGTTCTCTTGTTTTTTTTGGAGGTAGGTCGCTTACACTTTCTTAACAATAGAATGCTACTTGTCATATGTTTTATTTAGATATACATAATACCTACACACTTTTTTAAGAATGCTTTGCTCTAATAAGACTACTAATAAAAAATTTGTTATATTTTTTTATTTAAATATACTTAATACATATACATATCTGGCACAAAATGAGTCTACAAAAAAAAATAATTTAAAAAATACATTCTGCAAAAAGCTGTGGTTTTGATAAAATTAAGTTAAACTAAATTGCCACATTTCATACCTTATATAATCGTGCTGTGTCCATACGAATCCGTTTATCCCATTTCTTCTAACCCATTCTTTTCTACAACTAGGATTCTTAATGTTTGATTTGATTTGATTAACACCTTCATATGGAAGCCTTTTTTTGGCAGAATTTGAACATCCTACTGAACATCACAGCCTGGTATATTGTACTTTTATAATGATCTAAAAAAATATATACTTATGAAAAAATAGTGGGTAATATTGTGAAACTTAACCATACGCTTGAAATCCTCGAAAACATAGTGATTTAAAAGGCTCCAGAACGCACTACAAGGACATTCCGGTTCATGGAAAAATTAGATTAATTCCTTCCTAACGTATCCATTTTTATGTTCTTGACTTTATTGCTACTATAATAGAAGGGTTAAGTTCAAATATAAACTTTTAATAATAAAAAATGCTTTATTTGCAAAAAATAAACATTAATTATCCCAAAATTTCAAGCTACATAACCCTAGAAGATATTGCTCTTCTTGAAGAAACTAAGAATTGCAAAGAATATTTATATAGTATTTGCAGTTTACATTACTATATTTTATAAATCAATTTATAGTCTATTGTATATAGGGTTACCAGATGCCCTCTCGTTATGTCTGCGATTTAACCAAATTTGCCCTTTCTTGTATGTACCAATTATAATTTTTTAAAATTATATATTTCTACATCAGAGATAACAATTTATTAGGGATATTCACTATAAAAATGACAATACTTTTTTTTATATTAGTTGCTGTTGAGGTGATAGTTGTTACAAAAAGTAGCCCTTTTTGTTTTTTTTTATTTGTTAGGCTAGATAAACTACTCGCTCAGACATTCGTTTCCCCTTTTTTGCCAACGGAAACCTGGTAACTCTAATTTCGTAATTTACTTCTAAATAAGTATTTTCAAAAGAAAAGCTTCCACAAACAGGGCTTATAAAAACAGTATTTTTTAAAAAATTTGCTTACCTAAATGTACAATAACAAAATGAGACTCAAACTTCATACATAAATACAGAACAGTGATATTTTAAAACTGAAAATATTTAGACACAAACTATTTAAAAACGCAAAACAAATATGCAAAATCGCCGTTTATGCACATATAAACAATAAAGATTTAGCCCATGAATGGCGGATGGGCGTAGCTTATGCTCTATTGTCGCCACTATCCTCGCATAAAGCCACTGTACTGGTAGCGCGCAGCGCCAAGTAAAATTTCGGACACCTTCCTTTGCAGCGACGGTGTCGCCAGCTACATCTCGGACACTTGTGCCACGAATTCGCCCATTTATTTTTACTTGGGCCCAAGGAAACAATATCTTATTATATAGTGTTATTTGGACGGACCGAGGAACAGACGAAGCTAAATTTACGAAAAATGTTGCTTTTAGTCGACATAAATCCCATTGCCGGATTGATTTAAATTTACATGTATTTAGAAAACAAAATGTTTAAAAATTCTAGTAGAATTGAAGCACGACACTTTTATCAAGATAATTTAAATGGTAAGTTAGATATTTTGAATCGCCTGAGTTATAAAATATGTTAATTGCTTTTAGGTAAAATAATGTAATAAAAATTGAGTGTATAACACTCCAGGGACAATCATGGGAGGCTACATGCAGCCGTTAGAGACGAGTTCCGAAATTTAAATTCAATCAGTAGGATAAACAATCGATGCGAAAAATATCTGGAAGTTCAAGGACATCAGTTTAACATTTACTAAAATTGTTCTTGATATCACTTTGTCACATTATCCATCAGTGGCATAACTATAAATTTTGGACCCCTGCGCAGGTTTCGACAAAGCGCCCTCATGTATGTGTCTCATATGTGTTTTGTGTAGCACATCTCTATATTTGTTATATATTGTCTTATTTATTAATAGGTGGTGCTGCAGATGTTACTCAACTGACAGATGTTAGTTCGTCAAAAAGAGGAGAACTTGCCTTTTGTAACAATTTGATGATGTCAGGAAAGTTTAAAACAAGAATAAATCTACTAAGTTTAAAAAGTAATAAGAAGATTACCAAATAAAATAGAGATTGGCTTGGCGGCCATACCAAACACAATGAAGAGTCCGTTTAAACGACCAAAAAATATAAATTTTGATAGCAATGTGCATGTAAATTGAGAAAATTATATAATTTATTTATAATTATTGGTTCGCTAAAAATAATCTACCACTTATTTAAAAGCTCCTGGGGTGCGATTTTGCACTTATCATTTCGTTAGTTAAAGAAAATTTTCTAAGTTCGGAGAGCTGTTCGGCATGACAATCGGATTTTCCGATCCTGGTTCGTTAAACACCAACCTACTACTCTAAAGCCGTCATTTTCCGAATCTGTCAGTTCTTGAGTTTTTGATAATATCTAAATTCACTGCCTTGGAGTTTCATTTCGTAAGATAAAAAATAGTGTTGATTACTTGAAAGCTAAGCCATGATATATTAGCATATGCATCATACCGTAAATAATCAACAGATGCCAAAATATTCAAGAAATTATATTACACAGTATGTGGTGTATGGCACATTTATTGATTATAGCAATATTTTTACTTTTTTGCAAAATATGACCATAAAAAGAAGGGAATGATACAGGAAATGATGTGAAGTATTTGATACAGTGTTTTCATTTACCTTTCACATACTTAGTCAATATAAGGAAGAACAATCACCAAAGCAAAATTACAAATTCCTCAATAAGCTATTTTGTTGATTCAAATTTGAACTCGACCATTTTGATTGCAGAAGATATATACCTGTGTAAGTATTAATTGTGATTATTTTTTTTTTATAAAGAAACTTACTATAATATTAGACTTAAACAGATTAGGCTAGTATAATTTATAAGCTTATGTTTAGCAAAGTCTACTCCAAAACATACCTATGAGTTCGTTATTATAACAAATTATCAGTTTACAGTAACAAACAGAATTTAACACTTGTTTGATTTGACTAATTGTTTTTGCACTGATATTCTGTCGGCAAGATAATGCATAGCAACTCAACTGATGAATGGTGCACTTATTTTTTTATTAAGTCATCCATTAAACTTTGTGCTAGACACCTCATTATGTTTTATAAGTTTGCTTAATTTCTTACAGTGTGATTCAAATATGTCTGAAGTGTTTGTTTGAACAAAATCATCATTCATTAATCATTCTTGCCGATTATAAATGTACTAGGTTTAAACTTTATCTCTAAAGATAATAGAGAAATTTTAGAGAAAGCTCCCAATATAGTGGAGTCAGTTGGAATACATTGCTTCTTATGATAGGTTTTTTTTTTAAATTTCTTGATTATTTTTAGAGATAAAGGTCTTAAACCTAGTTCATTATTAATAATCAGCAAGAAGAGACCATTTGAGGTGTATCTATTATACAGGGTGTGCCTTTTAAAATAACGCAGTCGATACCCATTTGCTAAATTTCCGATAACCTTTTGTTTGTTTTTCTTGTAAATTGACCAAACCTAAACAGTTTTATATTTAAAGTTTTTTGATAACTCATAATAAAGTCTCTAGTGTACTGTTTAAAATATAACCAAACATCCTGTATATAAAATCTGTATAAAATATCAGATGTGTTATAAATTAAAAAAAAACTACATAGATATACATAAAGGAAAAGTGTACCAAACTTAATTTTAGAGAAAAAATTATACACCATATACATTATACCTATATCATGAAGAAACCTTATTTTTTTGTAAGTTAAGTTAACTGTGTTTACCATTTTTGACCAGAAGAGGTTATTTCAAATCCATTATTATGTAATTCTGGGATACCTTGTTAGGTACTGGAAGATACTAGGTTGCTAAAAGTACATTTTGTAAGGATATATTAAATATTTATACAGGATGTCCCAAAAATGTTGTCTAAGGTGCAGCTGCTGTTTTTTTTATTATGGACTATTTTGTTTTATTAAAGAACAAAACATCTGGTTTATATGCAATTTGATAAACTGAGGTTTAATACCTTACATGAATTTGTAATTCGTTTTGTTTAAAATTTTATTTTTCAAACTTCAATTTACTTGAAACACCTGTATGTTGCCTTTTTTAATCATATCAAATAAAGTATAACTGACTAAAGTCTATGAAAATTAAGATTACTCAAAGTGAAAACTGTATTTTGTAACAAGAAACATTTTTTTCTCGATTTTTTCTTCAGAATAACTTTATTTTATAAATTCAATTCTGTCTCTATTTTGTAAGATTTGGAGGTGATCATGGTATCTATTCTTCAGAAATTCAAGAACTACAACATATAACTGTGTGTAACTGACTTGGTAAAGGAGTTATACTCCAAATATGAAAGCCAACATAAGTGTAAGCATATCAAAAATACATACCCTACCACCATACCCTTGCCTACACTAACTATGGAAACTACCTGCTCCACCGCCTCTACACAAACTGAGGTAACACCTACGGATATTCCCAGTACTACTGAAGGCTCCAGCAAGCTGGCTTGTAATAATACACAACGGTGGCACTATGTAGTCGTAAGAAATCTTCCTGCAGGGTTTACGCCTAACAACATAGTTCACTACGTTAAGGAAAAGCTTGGGACTACAGAGTTTATTCGATGCTACCATCTAATCAATCATATCTCAAATATTGATTTTAAAATTGGAACTCAGTCAAAAAAGTCAGCTGAAAAGCTTTTAGACAGCAATCTATGGCCACATGGCGTAGTAATAAAACGGTCAGCTGTATCCGAACTTACAGAAAAATCTACACCGAACCTCCCACCTCCCTCCACACCGAAAAAACTGCCCACCAACTCGATCTCCGTCAGTACACTGGTTGTCTCCTCTCCAATTTCTCCAAAGGGCACTATAATATCTTCTGACAAAGAGGCCATTGCTGCCTGCAAAGCAGATGTCTTGTTGAGCGACAACTGCTATAGTCTTTCCAAGAAAGCTCCTACTGACCAAGAACCTATTTTTGATCCAATGTCTCCCCCAACAGTGAAGCTTACGCGAACCGAAAAAAGTTCTGATAACCGTTTCCTCATGTCTAGACTAAGAGAACCAGCCATTTTAAAGGCCTTCAAGTTATATCTCGCCTTCCTGCACGACCAACCTGCGTTTTTGGCTTCTGAAGGCATTCCTATAGATTATAGAACCCTACATAAGATATATTTCGATTTTCATGCTGCATACGGATTTAACGCAGCAGAAGTGGAAGCGTATCTTGCAGCCTATGGATCCTACATATCTTCGGAGAGATCGATTCATCTTCAGAGGACCAGAGAATGCCATAAAAATTATTTTACCAGCAATTCTCCCAAAAAAATTTTTTAGAAAACACGACGTGTCCTGAGGAACTAGATTCCTCAAAACTTCCTGTTGTTACTAGTCTTAATATGGTTCTAATTAATATTGCTTCTCTAAGAAATAAAACTGACGAGTTGTACCTATTTCTGGAAGAATTGGAGTTCCCCCAACTTGTTGCAATTACTGAGCACTGGCTGAATCTAAACGAACCCTTTTATATTGAGAGGTATACCACAGTAGCTAGATATGACAGAAAAAACTCAGCTCATGGGGAACAATGATTCTATCCCTAAATGGAGCTTTCATGTCGGTATCTAAATATGATCATTTGTTAGCGGATAGCTCTTTTGAATTCTCTATAGTATATAATCAAAACCTTGATCTTTATGTAATTTGTATTTATAGATCACCAAACTCTGATGTACAATCATTTTTAAATAGCCTGGTAAGTTTGCTAGACAGCCTACCGATTAAAGGTAAAAAAATTCTATGCGGGGACTTTAATATTGACTATGCTACTGTTTGTGCCATCCAGAAATATCTAATTTCTATATTCGACTCTTTCGGTCTTTCAATGCATGTATCCTCGCCAACTAGAATTTCAAAAAACTCTTCTTCTATCATCGATTACATGGCGTCTGATTTTTCTCCATCAGAGGTGCAATCACAGGTCTATAACTCAGGTCTTTCCGATCACGAGGCAGTAATTTCCAGGTTTAGTTTACCTATTAGGCCCTTACCAAGATCTCGCCATCGGGGCAGAATTTTCTCGGCCGCAAATTTCTCAGTATTTCATAATATTTGCTTTAACACCAATTGGAATTTTGAATCTGATAATGTCAACACAAACTTCAGAACTTTTTCAAATAAAACTTTAAGTGCTTTTAACAAGGCCTTCCCGCTTAAGAATATCAAACCTAAGCGGCATAAACCGTGGACCACGAAAGGAATACGAATTTCTGCTAAAAATATGCGCTCGCTCTCATATATAAAAAAATTCACCGACTCCTTTCTTATTCTCGACTATATCTCTAATTATAGGAGGATCTACACTACTCTTATTAAGTCAGCAAAAAAATTACACTACCGAAAACGTCTAACAAACTCTAATAACGTTTCAAAAGAAACCTGGTCCATCATCAATAACCTCAGAAACAAATCAAACCCTGTGACTCAGATCTTGCCAGGGGCTAATGATCTAAATGATTATTTTATTAATGTAAGCAAAAATGTTACCTCTAGTATCTCGCCAAGTTTGGACCCTCTTTCGTTTCTCCCTCCTTCAAAAAATTTAGCTGATAGCTTTTTCTTAAGTCCCGTTAGCAACACTGAACTATTGAAGGTAATACATAATATCAAAAGTAAATCTTCGTGTAGCACTGATGGCCTATCAATTAGAATATTCCTGAACTTGCCACTCCCAGTCATAGAGGCCCTTACAACATTAATAAATGAGTCCTTTATAAAAGGTGTATTCCCTGATTGCCTTAAAACAGCTATAATTATTCCACTTCATAAAGGCGGCGAAAAAACTAACTCTTGCAATTATCGCCCAATTGCACTACTACCAGTGCTATCAAAAATCATCGAAAGGCTACTGAAGAACCGTCTTATGCCATTTCTCCTGAAACATCAGATAATATCCCCGGAGCAGTTCGGATTTCTACCCAACAAGTGCACCAGTGACGCCATGTTCACGTTGCTTAGAGGCGTCTACTTATCTCTCAATAACAACCACCCAACTGCCTCAGTTTTTTGTGACTATGCGAAAGCCTTTGATTGTGTTAGTCATGAAATTCTGATAAACAAACTACATTTTTATGGAATTCGTGGTACTTCGTTAAATTGGTTCAAATCTTATCTT
Organism: Kuschelorhynchus macadamiae; assembly: GCA_030620095.1. Lineage (NCBI taxonomy): Eukaryota > Metazoa > Arthropoda > Insecta > Coleoptera > Curculionidae > Kuschelorhynchus > Kuschelorhynchus macadamiae. The sequence goes on along the minus strand of JAUTXW010004499.1, from coordinate 79,433 downwards.
GGAAAAAGGCAACAACTTGTAAGGGCTAATGGTTCCGATTCTGATTGTAAGTTGATTACAAGTGGAGTCCCTCAAGGTTCAGTCTTGGGACCTATTCTTTTTTTGTTATACATTAATGATATCACGAACCTTAAAATTAATGGAAGAATCTCCCTTTTTGCTGATGACACAAGCATAACATGGAGTGATTTTGATACAACGTCTTTACACTCTAGTATCTCCAAAGACTTGGTTATAATTAAGGCTTGGTCCGATTCCAATATGCTTTGTTTTAACGTCGATAAAACGGTGGCGTTATCTTATAAGGGAACTTTACAACCACTTCAGGTACATAACAGCAATATTGAATACGTAGAGTCGGTTAAATTCCTGGGTTTAAATATAAATAGCAACCTAAAATGGTCTAATCATATTGACACCTTAACTAAAAAACTTTCTACCGCCTGCTTCGCCATTCGATCAGTTTCAAAAGAACTAGACGTTCCTTCTGCCAGACTTACTTATTTCTCTTTATTTGAATCCCACCTCCGCTATGGCCTTCCCTATTGGGGCTGCTGTACCACCGAGCAATTTCGTAGTATTTTTATGCTTCAAAAGAGAGCCATTCGTTATTTGTTTGGTCTAAATAATAGAGCTCACTGCCAATACTATTTCAAAAAACATGAAATATTAACACTTCCTGCATTATTTATTTTGGAAACGGTATGTTTGCTGAGAAAACATATAAACACCCTCCCAGAAAGGCCACAACATGTATACCCTACCAGAAACTCTAGGCATGATATTTATCTTCCCATTCCTTCCACAGAATTAATAAAAAAATCAATTATTTACAACGCCATAAAACTTTACAACAATCTGCCAGTACATTTAAAATCTATCCCTATGCTTGCACAATTTCGAAAAAACACCAAAGCATACCTCATTGAGAGACCATTTTACAGCGTTAATGATTTTTTTTTCAGTAAGTCTCTTTAAATTGTCACTAAACTTCTACACTAGTTCAATATACCTTCTGTTTAACATCACAATTATTTGTATAACTATAATAACATAGAGTTTAAGGTCGCATAGTTGCAATTTTGATTTCAATGTCATCGAAATTATTCACCTCGTACATGTGTGTTTGTTTACTTTTATAAGGTTATCATGATTCATTTACTGTTTGCAATGTTATGCTATATTCTAACGTGTGTTTTACGATTTGGTAAATTGATAATTTACATTTAAAAAAAAAAAAAGCACTGACCTGTCGAAATTATTTTCGATTAATGTTTTGATATGTCTTATTTTTAGGTATATTTTGCTTTGTCCATAAAATTGTAGAATTTTTCTGCGGCAATAAAGCATACTTTTGTTTGTTTGTTTGTTTGTATATAAAATGTAGGGAATTTCCCTCAAGCTAGTTTTATAAGATTTATGTGTAGTCCTAGTAGCCACCTCGCAATTCACCCATTCTTATAGGCTTTGTTCAGTATAATTTTTAGAATACCTAGTGACATTGTGGACTGTGACATTGTGACGTATAAATGACGAACTTAAAGATGGACATTTTTGAACAATATTCAGATCTCAATTTTTGTTCAATAAAAATTAACATATTTAGTTGCGGTTTTCGACACTGTCTAGCAGGCGCGTAACTAAGGGGGGCATAGGGGAGGCGATGTCTTTTTTTTGGGATATTGCATGGGCGCCTGCAGAACCATAACTGATGAAAAAGGTCATGCATAGTCCATTTGGCATATAAATGTAATTTATATATGTAATAGACAATATTTACATTTTCCAGGGGAGGCAAGCGTCCCCCTCCCCCTGCCCCCCATTCAGTAACAGGAGTCTAGCGACGCCCCTTCGATCTAGCAGTAAGTATGGAGTTTATAGCCTAGAGGATGTTAATTCAGAGGTCTTCAATAAGTTGTTTTACAGAGTGTTTTGTAAAACACTTGTAAAAAAAGTTTTCCTTGTTTTTTTTTAAATTCTTTAGTTTGTTTTTGTATAGGGTGTTTTCAACGAAATTCTAAATTTTTTTAAACATATTTTTTTTCTCAACTTTTGTATCCCTTAAACTATTATTTCTTACCTCAGTTATGAATAAAGGTAATGTCCCTAAATTTATAAATGCGAGTGTTGTACAGGGCTTTCATTTGTATTTTGACACCTAGTTACATCTTTAATTATAGAAAATTTAAAAAAAACTTTAATTTCAAAATTTGTAGGATTATTCCTGTATTATGGTCTAAGAATATCAAATATTTCTAAAAATTATTGAAAAGTAGAAAAAACTACATAACAAGGATTTTTTAAATGTGACACCTTGAATATTATTATCTAATTAAATTATTCTTTTCATACCGATTATAAATATATGAGTTCAGAGAGAGAGAGGACGAATATCTTTGCCTCTTATGAAATGGTTTTTATCAATTTTTTGGATAAACTTTAAAGATAAAGGTACCAAACCTGATATAATTGCTAACTTCAGATTCATTTAATGTTGCATTAAATGGGGCCAGCTAAAAAAAATAAGGTTATGTAATTTCTTCAATTCAGTAATATTTTGTATTCTTAGAAGATAATAGTGAAATAATTCTAAAATTATTGTGTTTTTATTTTCTATAGTTAAAGCTGTATCTAGATGTCAAAATATAAATAAAAATATTATACTTATAAAAAACTGTTTTGCATATTTTTTACTTTGAACTAACTTCAAACTCATCATTAGAATTCATTAATATCTATGTAAATTTAAATAATAACAGACCTTTTTACCATTATTTAATAAGTTTCATTAATTTTTAAACTCTCAAATGACCTTTTGATCTGATGGATCCTGAAAGTTAGTTTAAAGTAAAAAGTTCACAATAGAATGGGGTAAGAAACAATTGTTTGATGCATACAGGAGCTGAGAAAAACAACCTTTTATATAAAAAAATTTTTTTGGTATTCGGGTGTGGATTATCCTGGGTAGAAAACAACAATATAATATTTCGTTTTGTAATAGTCATTGTGTGTGTATAAATATTTTGTGAAAATGACAAGGGCTTAGATAATACTCTGTGTAACAGATTTCTTGTGGCCTTTTGCTAGGCATTATCGAAAACCACAACTCAATATATAAATTCTGGTTGAAAATTAGTAAACTTGAATTTTGTCTACAAATTTGGACATCAGTACCTAAAATTAATTAATTAATGTAGAGGTTATGGTTATATTGAATAAAAAAAATTGGATGTAGGTACTATACATGCTGTTGGTTACAAACACAAGTTTAAAAAGCTATATTTATATGGATTTTCTTCTTATTTTTTTAAGGGGAATATGCTCCTTAAGTATTGCTTTTAATTTTTAACTAAAATTGGAAATATACCTATTTTATGAATAACGACATTTTTTAATAGCATATTTACAGCTGATTTTTCGAAAAGCAATTTTTTTACAATATTTTTTCTTCTTTTTAGGCATTTCAAGTCACAGTGTGAGTCCTTTGGACCCTTTGTAAAAGAAAACGGTGTGGACTTGCGTATCACAAGAAATCAGCAGCAATGGAAACTAATTTCAGCTTGTAACAACTTGAACAATAAAAATATGTCCAATTGTAATATTTTTTTATTTAGTGACAAATATAGAATTGATTTTTACTATAAAATATTGCAACACTTAAAAAAAAATTAAAGAAGTTCCAGTCAATTTCATAATAATCAAAATAGAAAATTATTTCATTTATATCTTAAAGATTTATGACTATACTTAAACCTAAAAAAATAATTATATTTAGGCGTTTTATAGATACAGATTTACAGGGATATAGAGAGTTAGAGATTGATACCATTATGAAATTAGTTATGGGTGGTATTATATATGAATCTTTAAACAAATTTCCAAAAGTTAAGGTATGAAAGTAGAAATATTTATTTTTCAGTTTCTACTGTTTCTTTTGGTAGTTATGTAAACTCTCAAAACGTCAATTTTTAGTTTTTAGACGATAAAATTATTCTATTAGGTATAGGATCAACTGTGCAGTCATTTTATTATTTTTAATGCAATGAAAAAAATGCAAAGTAAATTTTCTTCTTCCCAATCATATGGTAATTCTTAGTATCTTTGAAATATATAGAGAGTGACAAAATATCTATTTTTATTAAATGAATACCCTGTCTATTTTTTACACTTATGAAAAGCTAAAAAATATCTTTCCAAAAAACTTCATGCCAAATTTTCTGATATAGCCACCTATGATATTTAAAAAACTAAAATTAATACCTTTCTGCAAATGGCCATATTATTTTTGAATATATAAATTTCAGTCGTAACAGTTACAAATAGAGTATTTCTTAAAAGGGCTTCTTTATACAGAGCATTCCATGTAAAAAATTACACTGTGTGTAATATTTTTTAGTACGAGAAATAATAAAAATATTAGAGAGGGACCACTTTAAATGGCAATCAAATTCCGTCGTACAGATTGTCACTACAATTTGCTGCATATTCAAATAATTTATTAGGCCGTCATTTAGTTTTGTCATACAAGATTCGGACTAAAATTTTACCACTCTGTCTCTGTTTCTCACTTGAGTTTTATGCAATTTTATTTCATTAGGCCGCCATTTTGTTTCGCCATGGCGATCAGATTGTTACTACTCCGGATCCCGTCACGTACTATACTGACCGCCGCCGCCGCCGTCAGAAGTTTATTTACCCGTCCGCCAGCAGGACTTGTGTTGGAGATGTGGAGAAAGTGGCCATCGAAGAAGGGGATGTACACGACGTCACACTCTGTTCTGCTCCCGGTGTGGCCTTGTAGGGCAACTTAGTTGCACCTGCCGTTGTCCACAAGGAAGAAGACAAGATGAGTTACCGTCCGAAAATAACTCATCCAACCGTACTGACAATTTACCGAATCCACAAACTACCGTTTCTGTTGCTGTCCAATGCAACATACCGCTCCGAGAAGAGGAATCTTGTACTGTGTGTGGATGTCCGTTTGCCTTGGCCCATGTAGGACATTGGACAGGAGGATATGAGGTACCCACGCGACTACGCCCGTGATTGTAAATATTTATTGTAAATTTATTTTTTGTGTAAATATATTAATTATTAAGTAGGTAAGACAATTTATTAGGTTTAGGTAATTTAGAGGTTTATTTAGGAAAAAAAATAATTTCATTCTTTTTTTTTGAGGAAGTAAGAGGGGGGTGTAACGAAGTCACAAAATGTTATTTCTATCTTATGCAGAAATGCCTTATTTCGTATTAATTCTATTGTAAGTAGGAAGAAATGTTTTATTTATTAAGATAGCCGTAACTTTCTTATTTTTCATGCTAGAGAATCCATTAATGGATAGATGTAAATTGCATAAATTACCCAAAATATATGTAATATTAAAACTGTCGCGAAAGACTGGGAAAATATTTTTCCATTTTCCTAAGGCAGATTGCATTGTCAAACGCTGGTTGCTTTATTCGGATGAACGCATCGAGAATCTCCCTGCCACGCGTTAGCTCAACGGGAGTCCCCCACCCTTCTCAAATTCACTTAAAAATATCGGACGACAGCAAGTCAGATCACTTGGCCTTCGGCGAAAGATCCCGGGGCCCACAACCGAGGACGACTGGGAAAATACCAGTTGTTCTGACCGCCGAATTCTCTCAAGGTGAGGTACCGCACAAATTGACATTTTTTCGAGCAGCCTAGAAGTCCGTCCTGGGTGAAATTATTAGATGCAGAAAATGTCTGCATCTATGATTTTACCGACGGGGACTAAGGCCTGTTCTCTTTAATGTTAAAAGTAATGCAACCCTGTTTATTTGTTTTCCGCACAAATTGACATTTTAGCGATCCGCCTGTATGTCCGTCCTTGATGAAATTTTTAGATGCAGTAAATGCATCTATCATTTTATCGACGGGGACCAGGGTATGATTTCTTAAATGTTGAATTTATCCGTCCTAACTACATATATTTTCCGTTTCTTTTGATTGATTAACCGAAAGTAGAATTTTGCATGCATAAGCACCGTTGCATCCGTTTTTCAATAACACAGCCGCCGACCATAATTCTGTAAATAGTTTATTTTGCTTTAATAGAGGCATACGTTACACGCTCATTAAAAATTCCGAGTTACCTTTCTTTGTTTTACTAATTTTGTATAAATTAGAATTAATGTATAGAAAAGCAATTCCTTGTAAATATTAAACAAATAGAATTTAGTTTAAGATAGGGTTACTTTCGTTAGTAATAGGATTAGCAGTATTATAATCAGATTTTGATATTTTCAGAAGAATAAAGAAAAGCTAAGTTATAGATATTTAGTCGAAATAAATTTATTATTTATAAACAAATCCCTGTTTCACTTCTCCACTGTATAAAAGCTACCTTGCGGTAAAGAGTTTCCCTCTTTATATAATAAATAAAAGAAAATCAAAATTAACGTGGGGTCATAAATGGACGTCACAATGCCCATGGTATTATCAAATATTTGACAGTTTTACACTTACATATGAACTTATTTAGATCGAACCATATTTTATGACACTCTGTATTAAGTTATGTAAGTTAAAAAGTACCGTTAAAAAATTGTTTTCTTAAAATGAACCAAAGTTGTTAATAATAATAGAAAAGTGTTATTAGCCTATTGTAGATTTAAACATTTCATAATGCTTGCCTAAAATAGAGGAGCATTAAAAAACCTTTATTGTATGTTACCCTTTCAATATTTCAATCTTTTCCGGTGTTAAGTACAGCCCGTAAGTATTTTCTTTTTCTCTTGTCGGCCCTCGGGCTATCTAATATTGAACAGCGCTGATTTACCGGATCCTATAAAACAATTGCAGAAAGTTTAAAAAGGCCAAATTTTAAAAATGCGTATATTTCTATACAGTAGTAAAACTGTTTTTATTCCTTTAAGTCTGTTTTTTAAAAAATAATCTTAATTTATGTAATAAAACCTGCAGTTATATATATATACATATATACATATATATATATATATATATATATATATATATATATATATATATATATATATATATATATATATATATATATATATATATATATATATATATATATATATATATATATATATATATATATATATATATATATATATATATAAAATTATATTTTAAAAAACAAACTTACAACAAAATACTTACGGGCTGCACTTAACGCTTAACACTGGAATAGTTTGAAAGATTGAGGGGATAACATACTGTAAAGCTCTTTAATGCTCCCCCTTTTTTTATATTCTATAAAACAATTGCAGAAAGTTTAAAAATGCGTATATTTCTATACAGTAGTTAAACTGTTTTTATTCCTTTAAGTTTGTTTTTTAAAATATAATTTTAATTTATATACTAAAACCTGCAGTTATGTTTTATTTTAGTCTTAAACTGTTTTTATTCCTTTAAGTTTGTTTTTAAAATATATATTTAATTTACGTACTAAAACTTCCAGGTGTGTTTTATTTTAATCTTAATATGTTCTATTTCTGTACAATGTATCTCATCTTTACTTAATTAGCATATTTGTGTAACGTTGTTTATTCAAATTATATTTGTTGACAAAACATTAACATAATTCAAAATGTCAAATTCTTGTAACTTAAGAGGGATGTGGAAATTTGATAAAAACTGGTTATTTAATTAAGTAAAATGTAATTATTTAGAGCCAATGAAAATTCAAAAATCTCATTCCCAAGATATAGCGGGTCTTTTAGCAGAATAACAATTTATTTATTTATTTATAAATAACTTGTTTTGAAACACATGTTTTTAATATTAAAAATATAAGCTAGTTTCAATGTTTTCTTTTAAATCATAACTTAATTGAAGTAAATAAAAAGCTAAAAAATGTTATTTAGAAAAACATATGTCCTAAAACAAATAATAGAAAAAAATTCTACTAAGAGACCCAGAATATATTGGGAAACAGTATAGTAATCAATTTGGTGCAAAAACAAAATTCCTGAGAATAGACAGGGGTAACTTTTTAGCTAACGACCTGTAAAATGACAGCAATTGGTGTGTTTGTAATTTTAGCTCTAAATATTCATATTCTATTAAATAACTCCTTTTTTGATTTTGATTTCTGAAGAATTTTATATATATATTATATATATATATATATATATATATATATATATATATATATATATATATATATATATATATATATATATATATATATATATATATATATATATAATATAAAATTCTTCAGAAACCAAAATCAAACAAGGAGTTATTTAATAGAATATGAATATTTAGAGGTAAAACTACAAACAAACACAGTTAACAGTCTAATGGGGTAAAAATCAACTATTTACGGCAGAGCTGTTCCAACACGCTGGCGTGATGCGGCCCTCGATGCTCTATTCTGCGGCCCGCCTTATGTTGACGAATTAATATTTATGTATGAATCTATAATATTTAACGAATAAATAAATTAAAATATAATCACTTTCATTTAATTATTTTTATAATTATTTTTTAGAAGTTCAGTGCGACATTTGAATGTCCACCATAATTACTTTTTTGAACCAGTCAAGATAAAAATGTCACACACATATTTTAATAACACTAAATGATTTCCCTAGCGACTGAACGTCATTTTGATGAAAAAGTTTAATAGAAAAGGGGTTCGAGTAACACATATTTTGAATGGACTTTTCTAGCTGCAGTCACTCCCAAAATGGCGGCTATTCGTAAATGTGACGAAATCTAAAAAAATATGAGAATTGGAACATCCTTTCCCTGTAAACGAAAAAGTGTAAAATTTAGCCTTCCACTTATTAGGGCATTTTAATTCCGAATCACTAGAGGAATACGAATTATTGAAAAATATCTCCTCTCATTTTTTTAGGTTTTATCTCAGTTACGTTTTGGGGTTGAAGTTGAAACGACGTTTCAAAAGATGTGCTTGTCGACCCATATTTGTAATAATAGTTTTTTTAATGGCGTCCAGCCGCCATCTTAAAATGTTTCATCACACACCAAAAGAAGTATTTAGTCTTTTACTGAAGTGTGCCAAATTTAAAATTTTAATCCTGAATGTTTAAAAAAAAGGGGGAGCATTAAAGAGCTTTACAGTATGTTACCCTCTCAATATTTCAATCTTTTCTAGTGTTAAGTGCAGCCCGTAAGTATATTGGGGCTATCTAATATTGAACAGCCCTGATTTACCGGATTCTATAAAACAATTGCAGAAAGTTTAAAAATGCGTATATTTCTATACAGTAGTTAAACTGTTTTTATTCCTTTAAGTTTGTTTTTTAAAATATAATTTTAATTTATATACTAAAACCTGCAGTTATGTTTTATTTTAGTCTTAATATGTTTTATTTCTGTACAATGTACCTCATCTTTACTTAATTAGCATATTTGTGTAACGTTGTTTATTCAAATTATATTTGTTAACAAAACATTAACATAATTCCAAATGCCAAATTCTTGTAGCTTAAGAGGGATGTGGAAATTTGATAAAAAGTGGTTATTTAATTAAGTAAAACGTAATTATTTAGAGCCAATGAAAATTCAATTTTCAATTGCATTCCTAAGATATAGCGGGTCTGTTAGCACAATAACAATTTATTTATTTATTAATTAATTAATGTATTTATTTATTAATTAAATTAAATAACTTGTTTTGAAACACATGTTTTTAATAATAAAAATGTAAGCTAGTTTCAATGTTTTCTTTTAAATCATAACTTAATTGAAGTAACTCAAAAGCTAAAAAATGTTATTTAGAAAAACATATATCCTAAAACAAGTAATAGAAAAAAATTCTACTAATAGACCCAGAATATATTGGGAAACACTATAGTAATCAATTTGGTGCAAATACAAAATACCTGAAAATAGACGGGGGTAACTTTTTAGCTAACGACTTGTAAAATGACCCTTATATGTAAGATGGCCCTTTCATATCTTCGTTTTTTAGTTATCTGTCTCCTGATACCAATTTCTATTTTGACAGGAAATGTCAAATTTTAAGACCTCTTGTGAAACTAAAAATTGGTATGGGGAAATAGATAATTAAAAACTGAGATAGAAAAGTAAAATCCATTTTGTAGCAAGTTAAGTCGTTTGGGAGTTATACAGCTTCAAAGGCACAAAAACGTGAATTTCCAAGCTCCATTTTCTCGAATACAGTTTAATTTGGGATATAGGGAACTCAACAGAAAAAGTGTTTAGAGTGTTTAAGATAGAAGCGGCAACACCGCAGAATTTAAAATATTTTGAAAATAGGGTTTATAATCATGTATAGCCAGAGCAAAATTTTCAAAATAATCTATGTATTGGTTCTCCACATACTCCAAATAAGCCATTGAGTTTGGGGCATCCTGTATATATCTATATATATATATATATATATATATATATATATATATATATATATATATATATATATATATATATATATATATATATATATATATATATATATATATATATATATATATATATATATATATATATATATATATATATATATATATATATATATATATATATATATATATATATATATATATATATATATATATATATATATATATATATATATATATATATATATATATATATATATATATATATATATATATATATATCTTTATTTGCCGACAAGTTTAAGGGGTTCACTTTCAAAATTTATTAAAAAAAAAGTTTTATTTATTAGTTCTGGATTTAGCCATTTTAGGACAGTGTTTAGTTTTTGTTAATAATTATACCACTTCTTAATTTTTTATACATTTCTTATTATTTTATTTATTGGTAACAACATAACAATTGTTTTTCGCATTAAATGCAAGGTATTACATTAATAATTTTAGACCATAACTATCGATTATGTTTTATTGTTATTTTTTTTTATTGACATATTAAGGAAGTAGATACAAAAAACATGTTACATATATTTTTTGCAATGTTTATACAGGGCTAGTTCTGGTATTGCATATTATAAAAAATAAAATATAGATACACTAAACACGTTAGGTTACATATAAACGAATCCTTAAAACACAAAATACTTCATATAAATGCAATTCTCAGAAAACGTGCATAGGGTTTCCATCGGGTTATTTTTCATGTGGCACAATCCGCACAAACTCGTCTAGTACATTTCATGCATATGGGAATCCTACAAATTATACAGGAGTGTGCAGTTTTTCTTCTCTTACTTGCTGGACACCTTCTACAATTTATTCTCACATCAAACTTTTCTTCCTAGTTTTGGTTTTCTAGCTTTATCTGTAGCACATGTCGTATGCACGTCCTAACATCACGACTGATGTGATGACTTTGAAATCTGCGCCTCATGTCTGGAGTTATTAACTGCACTGCCAACCGTTTAACAAAGTCGTAACGTTTTAGTTGATGATTCGGAAACGGCAAAAAAAAATTAAAACTCGGGTATTTAATAAAGAAGTTGAATCCCTAACAAACGATTGAAGACTTTACCCTCCATTATAAAAAATTTCCAAAATGGCGCAAAGCCATTTTATACATATATATATATATATATATATATATATATATATATATATATATATATATATATATATATATATATATATATATATATATATATATATATATATATATATATATATATATATATATATATATATATATATATATATATATATATATATATATATGTATATAACACCGCAGAATTTAAAATATTTTGAAAATAGGGTTTATAATCATGTATAGCCAGAGCAAAATTTTCAAAATAATCTATGTATTGGTTCTCCACATACTCCAAATAAGCCATTGAGTTTGGGGCATATCTATATATATATATATATATATATATATATATATATATATATATATATATATATATATATATATATATATATATATATATATATAGTATATATATATATATATATATATATATATATATATATATATATATATATATATATATATATATATATATATATATATATATATATATATATATATATATATATATATATATATATATATATATATATATCAGACCTCTCTAATTCGAATCTCAAGGGAATAGTAATTTACTTCGATTTATAGAGGTTTTGATTTATCGAGTGTTTCGAATTAACGAGGCTTAACAAATAAATTTCGAAATATCGAGGTATTACATAAAAGCGCCTTTATTTTTAAATCAACGAACAAAAAAACTTAATCTCTTTACATAGGTACTTATTTCTATGAACATACATACAATGTATGTTATACGTACATTCTACTGCAAATATCTGAATATACATAATATGCATATTAATCATATATACCTAAATATTTATACACATAAAATAAATACATATTTATTTTTTATAAAATATGCAGGAATCAATACTGTTTTCAATCGTCGCTATAGTAGAAAAAAATCGAATCCTGTGTATCACTTTTTCTTTCGAAAAAAATTCGCAGCTTTGTTACCATGACTTTAGCATCCCTGGCTGAAACAGGTTGCTCCTCTTCTTCAGTAACATTATCTTCCTCGTCGGTATTGTCATTCATTTCTTTAGTAACTGAAGCCACAATCTCGCCATCACTTAATGTTCCAGAAACGGCAACCTCATCATCAAAGCTCACATACTCGCCAAACGTTTTATAACATGTATCAAATTTTTCAGAAATTATACGCCATTCTTCATCAACTATTGCTTCATCAACATCCTCAACTGATGATACACTGGTTTCTTCCTGAAGTTCTTCTGACGCTGAGTGTAAAAATCCACATGTTCTAAAACAATTTGCAATTGTAACTTGGGTAACACTGAACCATGCCTTGTTAGCCATTCGTACTGCTTCTAATAGATTCACTGAGGTGGTTTTTCCTTCTTCCATATCATTTATAATTTTTCGTACAACTTCCTTTCTATATAATGTTTTAAAGTTTTTAATTATACCCTGATCTAATGGTTGAAGTCTGGAGGTTGTGTTAGGGGGCAAAAACTTCACTGTTACTGAATTAAGACGAGGAATATCTTTACTATGCGAGGTACAATTGTCCACCATTAACAAAACTTTACGCTTTTGTTTTGTCATATCTTTGTCAAATTTCAACAAAAAATCAGACCATATTTGGGATGTCATCCATGCTTTTTTATTTGCAGTGCAATCTACAGGAAGTGATTTTATATTCGCAAAACATCTAGGCTTTGCAGATTTTCCAATTATCAATAATTTATACTTTTCTGTACCTGTCATATTAGCTGTTAACAAAACGGTTATTCTTTCTTTGCTGTGTTTACCACCATGACACTTTTCGTCCTTAAAGCACATTGTACGATCTGGAAGGCACTTAAAAAACAACCCAGTTTCATCTGAATTAAAAACGTTGGAAGCATCATAGTCTTTTATAATCGTTTTTAGTTCATTTTTCCAGTCATCGCAAACCGAATCACTTACACTCGCACTTTCACCACACATCTTACGAAACACTATGTCAAGTCTTTTCTTAAATTTTTCTAACCAACCGTTACTTGCTTTAAACTGGTTATGCCCTAAAGATTTAGCAAATGCTTCGGTTTTTTCCTTCATTATTGTTCCTCCAACACTAACATTATTATTTCGGCACTGTTTAAACCATTTCACTAAGCATTCCTCCACATCGGGAAACTCGGCTTCCCTTTTTCTTTTTGCACTCAAATTTGTCGATGTTTCTTGGGATAAAATATATCCTTGATTTTTCAAAATTGTTGATAACATACTCTGTGGAATATTATACTCTTTAGCAATGTCTTTTTTAAGCTTCTCGCCACTTTTAACAGCATTTATAATTTTTATTTTATCACCGATTGTCAAACTTCTGTGTTTACGTTCGAGACTCATCTTGTAAGCCGCCTACGTGTGCATAACAATCAGTTGCAATAACCGCCAATCGGTAAATAAAATAATATGTTATACTTGCTCTAACCTGTTTAGATTTTATGGCTACGACTGACAAAATTCGAATTATAGAGGTTGAATTAGAATGAAATTCGAATTGTAGAGGTAAAAATGGTCTTTCAGAGAATTTCGATTTAATCTCCCATTTATTTCGATTTCTAGAGGTTTTTTTAAGGCCCGTACAATATACAATTTCTGCAACAATTTCGAATACCAGAGGTTTTCGAATTAACGAGTTTCGATTTAGAGAGGTTCGACTGTATATATATGTATATATATATATATATATATATATATATATAGATATATATATGTTGATTTTTACTCCTTCACGGATGGAAAAATACAATGTGTTTTCATTCCGGGTGTACATCCGTTCACTACTGTCGTTCTGAAAAGAACAGTTTTGCTGACGTTTCGCCAAAATCACATTTGGCATTTTCGAAGCTTTCTTTCTCGCGTCCGAATAGAGACTAGTAGAGAACGACAGTAGTGAACGGATGTACACCCGGAATGAAAAAACATATATATATATATATATATATATATGCATATATATATATATATATATATATATATATATATATATATATATATATATATATATATATATATATATATATATATATATATATATATATATATATTATATATATATATATATATATATATATATATATATATATATATATATATATATATATATATATATATATATATATATATACATTAACATATACGGTGGACCAAAATGTTAAAATTTGTATTAACTTTTTTATTTATACCATCTTCAGATAAAGCGACAATTGCTGACACAGTATCTGGACTTACAGATATTATATGTACTGTCAATAAACAGTAACACAAAAAAGCAAAGCAAATGTGTAGTGTTTTATTAAAAAGCGTTTATCTCCCAAAGGGCAAGAGCTATTGAGATAAACAAAAAAAACAAAATGCGTAGAATAAATATGGATTGACGAATAGTGGTTAGTTTTCAAAGAGGTTTAGTAATGGTATGGGCGGGAGTTTCATTAGAAGCACGTACCGACTTGTACATTGTTCCCATACTAGCTAATTATGAGGTCTCGAACAAGGGGTTAGTCGGTAATTTCATCTAGATGCACGATATTGCGCGACCTCATGTTGCACGGATAGTAAGAGAATACCTAACTCAGGTTAATATCCCACAAATGAATTGGCCCCCACACAGTCTGGATTTATAATATTATGATTCGAACTGATTTTTTATTGCACCTAAATAAATAAGAATAAAAAATACTAATTTACCTACGATTTGCCAAAAAGAGTATTCAAATCGGTTCATAACGAGAAAAGAGTTATTAGGGTCTCTTATTAGAATTTTTTTCTATTGTTTTAGGACATATTTTTTTCTAAATAACATTTTTTAGCTTTTTATTTACTTCATTTAAGTTATGATTTAAAAGAAAACATTGAAACTAGCTTACATTTTTATTATTAAAAACATGTGTTTCAAAACAAGTTATTTATAAATAAATAAATAAATTGTTATTCTGCTAAAAGACCCGCTATATCTAAGGAATGAGATTTTGAATTTTCATTGGCTCTAAATAATTACATTTTATTTAATTAAATAACCACTTTTTATCAAATTTCCACATCCATCTTAAGCTACAAGAATTTGGCATTTGGAATTATGTTAATGTTTTGTCAACAAATATAATTTGAATAAACAACGTTACACAAATATGCTAATTAAGTAAAGATGAGATACATTGTACAGAAATAAAACATATTAAGATTAATATAAAACACAACTGCAGGTTTTAGTACGTAAATTAAAATTATATTTTAAAACACAAACTTAAATGAATAAAAACAGTTTAACTACTGTATAGAAATATACGCATTTTTAAACTTTCTGCAATTGTTTTATAGAATCCGGTAAATCAGGGCTGTTCAATATTAGATAGCCCGAGGGCCGACAAGAGAAAAACAAATTAAAAAAGCAGAAGCTTTTACCAAGATTCACTTTCCTTGAACAGTAAAAAAACCAAATTTAACAAATGAAGTGTTGGAACTGTCATGTTTCCTATTTTTATTAGAATGTGTTAAAAAGGGCCTAAGTAGTTATAATAGGGGAGCGCCTCCTCCTCCTCTTCCTCTCTCTCATGTCCCTCATCCTTAACTTCCTCCCCTTTTATTCTCATTCGCATCATATTTTTAATTTTTTCTCTTTGTTCTCCCACATTTGATTTTGCATTCTTAAGTCTTATAAATAGGTGCATCATGATAATTTTAGTATGCCGAGGCACATTTACTAAGCTGTGCTCGAGTTGCGTAAAAAGTTATTTTTGAATTTTTCCACCAATTTTGTATAAAACAAAAAGAAAAAATGTGTCAAGTAATAAGTGAATTATATGTAATCGCGAAAAATTAACTACAACTATCAGACAGTTAAAAGTTAAATATCTCAATTTCTTTGAAGTGCTTTCGAAAGATGAATACACCAAGCTGTTTTATCCACTGAAACGAGATTATTTGGAAGCAATTGACTGTTGTGATGATTATTTAGAAGGAATTATAAGCCTTACTACGTTTTTCAATACATTTGGGAAATCATAGTTTGTAGGAGAATTAAGCCACCTAATAGAATTTATAGGAGAAGATTGCCAATTTATACCTTCTATTATTGCAACCCAAAAGAGGTTTCAATTATACGAAGATAAAAAACAGGTATTATCAAGGAAAGTTAATCCTATTCGCAAGAGACGTCCCCCTACATATTTAAAATATTATGTTAAATAAATGAAATGGCTGAGTTGCTGATTGCAGTTAAATTATTAGAGGAGAAATTTAGTAATCTTTCAAAAACCTATTTCTCATATTGTATGGCAAGTGGTCCGGAGTAGATAGACTTTTATTGTAATCAATCTGCGGAATTCGTAAGGGCTGCCCTCTGTTGCAACAAATACATTGAAACATTAAATTTTTTTCAACTTATTCAAGATCTAAAAGATATTGGCTTTGGTTACTATTTAAAAGACTTGAAGCAATTTATTGACGAGGATACTATTCTTCAAGAAATTGAAAAGGAAGAATACATTTAATAATATTTACAATGGAGCAAATGGTTACTGAAATGTATGAAGAGTTTATTATATCTGCTGCATACTTCCAATATTTATCAATTGTAGGCGAAGAAGACGCAGAAGCACAAGATTTGTCAGCATATGTTAATAATATAGATCGAATGGAACAATGTAAATTAGCCGCTAAATTTTGTAATGATTATTTAAAATATAAAAATGAGTATGAACTTTTAAATAAATTTAGAAAATTAGATTTAAGGTATCATATTAATTGTATTCAATCATGGTTGGTTAATGCAAAATAAAAAGGTAATTAAGTTTTTTTATATTTTTATTCATTCATAAAACAATTGTCATATAAAAATAACACATTTGTCAAAGCACACATACAAGGTGATTTTGAATGATAGAAGCATTTTGGTTCCATTAGCTTTAGCGCTGGTTGTTCATCTATTTCAATCACAGGCTTTTTAGAATATTTCTGTATAAAATCCTTTTTTTCGTTTCCTTTTACAAAAATAAAATCTGCTTTCTTCGTAAGTGTTTCAATTATTTTTGGGAAATGATGTAATGGAGTAAATCCATTATTCCAATGTATACAATGATAATTTTTCGTTAACCATACCGCCTGCTTGTGACAATCAGGTGAAAGAAACTCCATTGGAAAAGGCTTTTTAAAAATATAATGAGCCATTTCATAACCATCAAAAGCTGCAAGCTCTTTCGGTATAAATTTATTTTTTTCATCCTTGAATCCTTGAATATCTATAACCAATCTCATATTTTCAAAGCAGCACATTTTTTAATGAGACTTTTTTTACTTGAATAATTTGCAATTTCTTCTTTCAGTTGATTAATTTTAAAAATAAATTTTTCAATTTGTAGTTGTAGTTTTGATGTCATGACTAAAACTAAAAGCTTTTGAAAATTTCTTTATATTAAATCGAAATATGAAAATAGTGGGGATAAAGTTTATAATTGTTTCACAATTTAAGTAAGAGGGTTGTAGCTAAATAATTTGTCATGTAAAATAAGACAATAAGCAGAAGTATCTTTTTTAATTGCATTGTGTGTCTCAAATTCAATTCTCATTACTACGGATCCCGTTTGAATTGTTTCTTTTTGATGGGAGCAATCAATATGTGTAATAGGACTAATGTTTTGTTCAGGATTAAAAATGGGTTCATTTGGAACACCATAGTAAGACTGTCTAAAGTTAGCAAACATTTCGTATCAAGCAGAAAATTTGTTTTCTTCGAAATTTAAGTACAAATCGTGATAAGGATATCTTTCAGAATTTAAATATACTCTAATATTTGACAAGGTAATATTGTCAAATTTACTCATATCTTTAACAATTTTCCCTTTTCTGTTTTCTTGAAAGCCAATCACAACATGACGAGGAGCTTCTAGTTTACTAGTTGTTTTTACCGGCCATGTGTGACGGGTTGTTTCGGTTAGAGAAGAATATTCAACAAGTTCCCAACTCCTGAATCCTATCAATATATCTTTATTTGATTCTAATATTTTTGATAGAGCAAGTTGTTGTGGCATATCAACTAGAATGTGAGGAACTTTCCAATAAATTTTATCGAAAGTAACCAATGGAGTGTCAGGAGCAGTAACAAGGTGTGCCGGATCTTCTTTGAAAATAACACCATCTAAATCATCAGTTGATCTAATAAGAACCAATTCCTGTTTCATATTCATAATAATTTTTCTGTAATCTTCAAAAAATCCTAAAAGCATTTTTAGTGGTATGGATACGGAGAATTTTCCATCATTATCAACTAAAATTGTATCACCTTCTTTCCGATGTGGAAACCAACCTGCATTTTCCAGTTTTAAACTTTCGTTGGTATTGTGAGAAAGGTAGCTTTTTAAGGTTGATGCTAATCCAACATTTCTTATTGAATCTATAGTAATTCCGTTTAGTTCATAGCGGATTTCTCTGAACAAAAAGGCTATACCATTGTTAATAAATAGCAATTCTTTCTTATATTTACCTTCTGTATTAGTTAATTTTCCTTCGATATAAAGTAAACTATCTGATGGTAGAGTGTAAGCATCGAGTTCTTGAATTGGGATCCTTATTTCATCATTGTAATCGAATTTTGAAGAAATATATGGTTGATATGTGTGAAGCTCAGAACTGACGATGGAATTGTCTACATAAAGCTTTTCGTTTACGTTTAATATGTTCATTATTTTAAAACAGTGAAACCCAAGGATGTGAGAAATTTACGATTATCTCGTCTTAACTTGTTGGTGTTGGATTTGATACTGAACTGTTGTTTAGGCTTTTTCTTTTTATAAGTTTTTACTTTGTTGATAGTGGTAGGGGCAAGTCTCATCCCAAGGGCTCTATTATATCTAACAACCATTTTATATTTCACTTGTTTGTAAATGTAACCTTACTGTTATAAATTCTCCTCCAAAACTGATAAGTTCTCCGTCTTGATCAACTATTTTAACTGTTATATTGTTAATTGCTTTGACGCTAACTGGAAAATACAAAATGGGCAAAGGAGATTCAACTATTTTATACCCTGGAGCTACAGTTGGATAAAACTGGTGAATAATATGAACAGGTTTACCATTATTGTAAGAACCGACACAAATATTACAGTCAATACAAATAACATTCACCTTAGTTATTTTTGCAACATTATCTGATTCTTCCTCTTTCATAGCTTCTAGTATCCTGCTATTAAAACCCAACATTTTTCCTATCGAATCTTCCTTGGTAAAATCAATTATTCTACTACACATTAAAAAAGTTTTTAGAGTATTAACATTTGCTTTTAAAAGAAAAAAAATTTTTTCATTCGGAAATAAATCTTCTATACTTTCTCTTATGTATGTTTCTATATCTGTAATGTCATAAGTTCCGTCGGGAAGAACAATTACTTTATTATCTACATAAAATTTATTATATCCTTCTTTTATATTGGGGATAGTCATAAACGTTTCAAAATCAGCTAAACCCAGGTAATATTGTTTTTCATCCTCTAAATATATGGGCGGATTAAAATCAGCAGAAAACAGAACTGTTTCCTGATATGGCAATTGTGGTAAACATTGCAGTTTATTTATGAATGAGATATTACAATAAATAATGAGTTTATATATTTTTTTGCAAAAATTTTAGGGATAGTTGACCACAGTTATATGAATTAAATTTTTGTTTATTTTCATAAGTATAAAATACATCCACTTTGCCATTCGAATTAAAATATTTGAGAAGTTCAAAAGGTGGTTTTAAATTTCCATAACTATCAAAATATATTACATTTTTGTTATTTTTAATATAAGCAGTCCAATGAGATCCTTTATTTTGTTTTTTATCCAAATTTACAATACCACATTCTTTCAGATTAATTTTTTTTTGGAAGTTCATCGAGCATAAAAACACCTCTAAAGCCAGTTATTTTTAACAGCTTTACATATTTAATAATATCATTGTTCGTAAGTGCTCTTTTTGGAAAACTTATTTTGAGTTTTTTTTTTGTCTGATTGCTTTCATTTTGACGGATCCTCCTTTATAAGGTCTAATAAATAGTCCCTTTCCTTTATATGGTCTAATATATAATCCTTTGCCTTCTTTAGAAGCATTTTCCATTGCAATATTATGTCTATGTATTTCTTCTAGTTGCTGTTTAGCTGCTTTAGCATCATTTACTGCCTTAGCAATTCCTGCCGCGCCTCCACCTAGTGCACCCAGGGCGCCAAGAATGGGAAACAAAAGAGGTAGAAATCCTCCAATTTTTTTGGGTGTTCGAATGATACGTTTTTTTCTCAATTTAAGTTTACCCCCTTTTGTATTTTTTAATCCCAAACCGAACTTTCTTTTACCCTTCATTATTCCTGCAACACTTAAAGCTGCAATTTTTTCACCAATAGAAGAATCTTTAGCTTTTACCCTATCCCAGGGTTTTTTTTCTAATATTTGGTCAGATATGTGTCTTTTTGATAAATCTTCAGTCTGAGAGTAAGATATATCATGTTCTTTGCAAGCGGAATCCAATGGATTTATACCATCGTCACCTCTAGTTAATCTTTTTTCCAAGTTGGTGCCGGGACCACAATAATTATATCCTGGTATATGAACTTCGAAAGGTAGTTTACTAATTAATTTATTTACTAAACCAGAGCCTTTTCTATTACGTGTTTTAATAGTTTTTTTCAACTTATGACGACCCACAGTCATTGAAGTTCTTTTTATACTAAAAGCACATTGACATTTTTCTGGTATAAATACTTTTACAGCTAAAAATATTTACTAGTGTGATTAAGAATGAGGATTGAAAAACAAAAATTCTCATTACCAGTAAATAATCATGACGAAAAAATTTTAAGTAAACAGTTGAGAAAGCATGGTGACTTATTTTGCGGTGGTTCAAAAAGAGGGCTTATAGTTGGTTGCAGTGGTAGCGGTAAAACCAACGTTATGCTTACACTGCTCGAGCATCCTAATGGAATTAGGTATGAAAATGTCTATGTTTATTCAAAGTCATTAGATCAACCAAAATATGAATATTTAAGAAAGTTGTTAAAGCCTATGAAAGAAATTGGATACTTTGAATATGATAGCGATGAGAACATTATTTCACCTCATGAGATAAAGCCAAATTCCGTTATCATTTTTGACGATATTCCTTGTCATAATCAATCTATTATTAGGGACTATTTCACGCATGGAAGGCATAGAAACACCGATTGTTTTTTTATTTTTCAAGGATATTCCTCAATCCTTAAACGTCTAATTCGAGAAAATGCAAACTTATTAATTTTATTTAAACAGGACTGTTTGAGTTTAAAACATATATATAATGACCACTGTATATTGGATATGACATTTGATCAGTTTAAAAATATTTGTGCTAACTGTTGGATGAATCCATATGGCTTTCTTGTAATTGACAAAGATTGTGAAGTAAATCACGGCAGATATAGGAGTAAATTCGATTCCTTTATATATTTATAAAAGTAAAAAATTTGCAGTTTTATTTCATTTAAAACTTGTACAGCATGGATAAACGTTTAGCTCGAGAATTAATAAGATCGAGACAAGCCGTAAAGCAGAAATATCAAAGCTTGAAATTAGCTACTTCTACTGCTCAGTCCGAATTAGAACAAACTTATAGACCAATAACACAACCACTTAAACAGCTAATTTCAAGTATTGGTAAATCCGAACCATTAAAAGAAGAAAGAGTTTCAAAGTATGAAGATTTCAAAACACCTACAAAGCTTTATAAAACATCAACTCCGACGAAAAATATTCAGAAAACAGGAAAAACTCCGTTACTCCCTACAGAACTACCAACATTTTTAAATGACAGTAGTATCACTTCTTCCTCTTCTGTAGTACAACCACTGTCATCAACTGTTATAGCAGAAACTTCAGATCCTTCTAGTGACACAACAACAAATTTAAACTTGTCAGGCATATTGGAACAAACTAGAAAAACAATTCAAACCTATGTTGGTACACCATCATATAAAGATTACTTAGCAGATTTTCATGAATTACCCAGATCATATATTGATGAGGGTGTGAAAGATACACAACATAAATTTGACCATTATTATGGAATAGTTCATGACCTCGAAACGGATAAGTTTTCTTTTGGTTTAACACAGATGCCGGTAGAAATTATTGGAAAAGACATTAAAGTGGGAGGAATAACGTACACAGGCACGCCAGGTTTATACGAATTGCTTTTCAAAAAAGAACCGAAAGGTTATAAGAAGGAAGATTTAGATAATTACATGAACATTCTAGCTAAAACAAATGTATATCGTAGGAATTTTGATTCAAATGAACAAGTTCAAGGAAATACATCACACAAATATGTCACAATAATAGGACCATATTTACAAAGAAAGGGGATTACAAAGACAAAAACCTTGCCAAGATTAGTTACAGCATTTAACAAACCAAAACCTCAGTTTAGAACTACCAGAGCCAAATCTACAGGAAAGGGATTAATTTTGAAAACAAACAGATCAAATACAGACTATGTATACTGGAATAATGTAAACGAAATTGTTGATAGGCTACGTTTATTAATTTCATCAAGTGATGCGGGAAATAATGCTCATAGTAACGAGATTATCTCTATTATTGAAGAATTAAGAGAAGATAAAGTAATACTATAAATAACAGCTATCAAATATAATCATATTTATTGTTTAATGAAAGCTCAACATGACAGTTGATAAATTTGGACGCCATATTTCAAAACAAAATCAAGAGAGAATAAGTGACATTAATAATTTAAAAAGGAGATTAGGTGAAAATGAAACAAATAATGAAATCTTTGCTAAAAAGCTTAAGGTTTTTGATGAAAATTTTTTAAAGTATGAAAACCAGATTAAAGGATGTTATACCTCAATTGAAAACGTTAATAAACAGTTGCTAACGCTAAATCAAATAAGTAAAGATTTGCAATTTTTAAATGAACATGTTAAAAAGGAAGACAAAAAATTAAGTGATGATATCAACAAAATTAATAAAATAATGGAAACAAATATAAGCGAAGTAATAATTGAAAAACACAAGGAAATAATTAAACAATTAAGAACTTTTATAAAAAGGTTAGATGATGAAAAAAAAAAGAAATCAAAATAGCATTCTTAACAGTAGAACAATTGACCAACTCACTTTGGAAGAAAATCAACAATATATTTCCTTGGAAAATATAATGTCCAGTGTAATTAAGAAATTAGAACAAGAATTAAATAAAACAGAGGAGGAATTCAAAAATAGTGATAGTAGATCAACTACTTTCTTAACTGGAGAGATAAAAAAATCCTTTAATGCGTTAGAAAAGGAGATTACTAAAATAAGTAAAGTTTTAAATGAAAAAAGTTATACAATACAAATTGATAAATTGAATGAATGGCAAAAAACATATAAAAGTTATATTTCGAATTATTACAAAACATAGAGAGTGAACTTCCTTAAAATTGAATAAACAAGTTTGTTGTCATGACAACCGTTAAACAACAAGTCGTTAATGAATTACATAAACCTGCTAGAAAAAACTACAAACGCAGAAGGGTGGTAGTGAAAGGGTTAAATGATCTTTTTCAAGCTGATTTGGTTGAAATGTTACCCTATGCCAAATTTAATAAGGGATTTAAATATATCTTGATTACCATAAATGTATTTTCTAAGTATGTTTGGGCCGAACCGGTAAAATCTAAATCTGGAAAAGACGTAACAGCGGCCATGAAAAAAATATTAATCAGTGCAAAAACTCCACCAAAAAACTTGCAAACGGACAGAGGGAGAGAGTTTTTCAATGTAAATTTTCAAAATTTGATGCAACAATTTCGAATTAACCATTATAGCACGTTTTCCAATTTGAAAGCGAGTATAGTAGAAAGAGTGAACAGGACTTTAAAGAATAATATGTGGAAAATATTTAGCATTCAAGGAAATTACAAATGGTTTAATATATTAGCGGATATTGTAAAAGATTATAACAATACAAAACATTCTTCAATAGGAATGAAGCCAAAACAAGTAAATAAAACAAATGAAAATAGAATCTTGAAATCTGCATTTACTCATGCTAAAACGTTAGATATAAAATCTCCAAAGTTTAAAGTGGGTGATCACGTACGAATAAGCAAGCATCGAGAGGCATTTTCAAAAGGTTACACACCAAATTGGTCAAATGAGATATTCCACATTAAAGAAGTTAAGATGACAAACCCTTGGACATATTTAATTCAAGACGAAGATAATCAGGACATTCTGGGTGGTTTTTATGAGCAAGAATTACTAAAAGTAAAGCATACCGATGTGTATCTTATTGAGGAGATTTTGAGAAGGAAAGGAAACAAAGTTTATGTGAAATGGTTAGGACTTGATAAAAAATATAATACATGGATTAATAAAAAAAATATTGTTTAATTAAATTGAAATTAAATTTTAGTTAAATTTGTTTTATTTCTGTTCCTCATTTTATGCTTTAGCTGATACAAATTACAAAGTCTTAATGTGCTAATTAATTTCAAATAAAATTCACATTTAGGAAACTAAAATTTTATTAAGTAAAACATCAAATACAATTTTTATTAAAACGTGTCAAATATATTTTATTTCTATGTTCCTCAGATAATATCGAATCTAGAATAAGTTTACAATAATTTATTCTTTTTTCAAAACGGAGTCTATCTAAGTACCACATCTGAAAGTTACTCCTACGGGCTTGTCTGTAAGCAAAGCTCCACTTCACTAACACATGCACCTTATTGTTCTCTTCCAGAAAAGATATTGTTTTCTTCGTAATATTTTCTTTTTGATCCATTTTCATTGTTTTCTTCGTAATATTTTCGTTTTGTTCCATTTTGCTTCAATTTGTTTTCCATTTGTTCAGGATATAAAGTAAGTAATTCCATCATAGTTGAAACATTTTCACTGTTAGGATTTTCTGTTGGACTTATTATATTATAAACATGCGTACACAAGTCGCCACAATCAGCTGAAATATTATTTTGAAATATTTTGAAATATGTATTGAATTCTTGCCTTTTAAGTATAGATAATCTATAATCAATAATTTCCTTTAATCGCCACAAATTGTCCAAAGACTCTTGTCCTAAGTATATGAAGTGTGGGCCTTTTGTAATTTGTAGAACAGGGGTATCATTTATTTTCTGAACCTGCAGATGAATGTTGTTTATATTCACACTGGTTTGATCAACTTGAGGAAAGTAGAAATTGTTTACAATAATTCCTTGATGAACACAAATGTCTTTCCAATTTTCTTCGGTTAGTGCGATTGAAAATCCAGTTTTTCCACCAATTACAATTTTTGGAGAAAAATCATTTAAACTAATGCCAACAAGAACAAATTTTGACAAAGAATTATTTAAAAAATAAATTTTTGAATTAAGGAGCGTTTCCAAAGGTTTATGAACCACGGCGTTGTTCATAATGACTAAACGAGACTGAAACATATTGTGTTATTCTTGTACTTAAATATTCTCATCCCCACTTTCTTTAAAGTTTCGATTAAAATGGATTAATGAAAAAATAGATTTCCCGTTTGAAATTTGTAATAAAGATAAATAATTAAAATGGTAATGTATAAAAATAACGCAAAGTTTAATGTAACACTAATGATGGAAAAGTAATAATTTTTGAATCCGTCATAATAATTGGTACAGTTGGGGGTTAAAATTTGTAACTGATTATTTTTAAACTCTAACCTTTCTATCCAATTTGTATCAAAAATAGATCGATTTGGATAATGATACAAAATTTTAAAAAATTTACTTGCATTTTCATTTCCATTTATTCGTTCCATCCAACTAATTGTACTATTGTTAATTAATCCAATTTTCATAAATTTACAATATTTACTTAGAGTGACGTCTGTTTTATTAGAAAAACATATTTCACACTGTGTTACGCCAGGGGGATGATGAACATAAAAAACATTTTGGAAAATAAAATAAAGAAGAATAAATAAATTGAGATCTACTGATAGTCATTAAAACAAATTAATAATTATATTCCAAATTTATTAACATTAAGCAGATACTTTCACCACGAAAGCAAAAGCAGTTGTAAAAAAATAACAATAAAATACTTAATTTAAATATATGTAAAAGTTCATAAATAAGGATATTAATAATACTATATAAAATGTGTAGCTTGAAGACTTATTTTGAATGGTTACAATTATTCGATTCCTATTTTTCCATAAACAGTTATTTAAATCACAATTCCTAGCAAATTTCTTATGCTCCACAATAGGATCATCATAACTTAACCAATCAAAAATTTCAATACCACAATAAAAACATTTACAAATATCATTGATTGAAGTATAGTAAAAGCCAGCTCCAGCTAACACTTCTGGTCTCAATTTTCCTTTCCATTTTTTAAAACTGGAAAGTCGTTTTTCATATGTTCTAAAATAACTGTTATCAATTTCTTTGTCAAAAGTTTCTAAGCACATTTTGTGAAAGACTTATGAAGACTAACTTTGGTTTCAAAAACAACAAATTTAAATACCTTATAATATCTACATAAATATATCTAAATCTTCATGTTCTGCATTCCATTGATACAAAGCAATATCTTGGTGTCCCCAAGCTAATGTATTAAAACTATAGGGAATTTTATACCGCTTATCATCTTCGGAACTCAAAGCCAATTTATTAATTAACTCTGTAAAAATTGTATGTTGTCTAGATCGAAAAACATACATTGAACAAAAGGTTTTAGAATGATTTTCAACAACATCTTTATAATGAATAAAATCCAACTGCTTTTTAATTGTACTTTTTTTAACACCTTTTGCTTTTTTTGTTAAACTGTTTTCCGTTTTAATACAATATGCTTTTGCTCCAGTACCAAAGAAAGCAGTAATGGGTTCACCAGCATATTCATCTTTGAATTTTCCTATAACTGACTTTGTAATAGGCATTTCATGAATATTATTAAATTCATAATTAGATGTGTCAAATTTGTGAATATTTTTTATCATGTCAGAATAAATATTTGGAGTTGTGACTTCTAAAATGAACGAATCGGTATCGGTGTATAAAAGTGAAATATTTTCCTGATAAAGAGGTTTTAAAAAATTATAAAAGAAATCATACATGACAGTTTTAGATATATCTAATATTGAGAAGCCTACATATATTGGTTTATTGTAAGTAACTTGAATCTTTTGCATTTGAATAGCTACCAAGTTTTCAGAAAATATTGTTAAGTCCTTGAAATATGGTTTTGCAATTAAATTCTCAGCACCATCTTTTCTTCTATTTTTTTCCCACTCTGTAACAAGTCTTACGTCAATTCTCCTATCAACATTTTCCATAGTCTTGCCATAAATACTATTATTTGCCAACTTGTAAGTATTACGATCAAATTCATTCTTTGAATCATTTCTTAATCTTGAATTCAAGTCTATATATTTTTTCAACCAATCAGATTGAGAAAACTGTAAAACTCTATGAACTTTAGTTAACTTGAGTCCATGTTCCAAACATTGTTTTAATAATTGATAGTGAATAACATATTTTGATTTATCATTTAAATTGGGTATTAATTTTATGCATTTAGAATTTGGCGGTTTAAAGTTTTCTGGACAAAACGGTAAATCGTTATGATAGGAATGTAGACTTGTAGGATATTCTAAATCAACTTCTAAAACATATCCCTTATAGATTTTTTAGAAATATTCATAATATTTAAATCATTGATTTCTTTATCTGTTAACCAAACAAAATCTCCCGTTGGAATGTGCTGTGACATTGCTTAACCATACAAATTTGTTGCATCATAATAAATTATGTATTTACTTGGCTTTAAAGGATCAAAATTTAAAAGAAATGGGTTATTAGCTTTAGATTTTCTACAAATGCAAGAGCTCACACCACCGCGAACGCTTTTTTTGAAAAAGTGTATCATATTTGGATCAATTAACAATTCTAACTCTATTCCAGTATAACGCAAACACGCCTCCCAGTATAAACCTGGAAAAGTGTAAAAATGAGCTGGATCGAGCTTATATGTGGATAAACAAGTGCTTCTAAAATTTTCAAAAATATCTGCCAAAAGTAAAGTATCAGAGAGTAAGTAAACGTTGGAGTATTGACCAAGAGATTCACATTTAAACAATTGCCAAACCTTTACAGCTCTTTGGTATTCTGCATCACTGATGTGCTCATCCGTTAAAGTATTATAAAATTGGTCTTTCTGAGGTAAAGTTGTTTCTTCTAATTTTAAAGAATCATCAATATAACTGTAAGGAAATACACCTTTTTGCCGAATAAGTTTAAATCTTTCTTCATCATTGAAAATTTTTTTTATTTCCTTACTTGTTCATCTTTTAAGCTTTCAAAGAGTTTTGATAAAGAATGGGGTAGAAACTGAAAAGAATCAATAAACCTTAATGATATATTTTTTTTCTTAGCCTTTTGTGTCTTTTTATCAAAATAGTTATCCACATGAATAAGCTTTTCAAATGATATATATTTTTCCTTGTTTTGTGCGATAACTGTTAGTTGTTCTTTGTTTAAGCATAATTTTTTAAGAAACAGATGAGAATCATAATTACGCAAATTATGCAATAAAACTGGAATAAAGTTAGGTATTCTGTAATTTATGTTGCAGAGTGAATGAGCTGGACCTCTATAAAGACCGGTTATATGACAATGATCTGCAACCCTGTCATTTAAAAGAGGTTTATTACAAATATGACAAACTTTTTCATAGTTATGATAAATTTTGTCCAGTTCGTTCAAAGGGATCATTTTTTTAGGAGCCTTTAAATATTTATTGTATATGTTATACACATCTCTTTCTAAAGAATTTAATGTAATAGGCAAATGAATGTGGAATATGTTCATATTGTTTTAAGGTGTATGAAGTATTAGGATTTTTACCAGCATTGTCATTATTTCAAGGCATTACAATGCATACAAAATCTGCATACACCACGAAAGGAACTTTCATTTGTTTATGATAATTTACAAATTTCAAAATATTATCATATGAATAGTTTCCAAACTTATCTTTTATTAATTCTTTAGAAGGTAGGTTAATTCGTAAATGATCACAATCATAGCTATTGTGTTGTATTAAATTTTCTTCTGTAGGGAAATATTGTAAACAACCATCGCAAATATATTTTTTTCCGTGATGTTTAGAAATTTGTGCAGAAACTAGTTTTGATAAATCTTTAATATAGCAATAATGAAAAGTTTTTTCATCATCATCACTTATTAACAATAAATTGACATGTTGATTTTTTTTATTCGATGAATAATAAAGTGGACCAATTACTTCATACCCCTTTTTAGGATTTATAATTTCTAATCCATATACATTAATAGAAATGTTATTTTTTACTTCAAAAATCTTAATGTTCTATAGCAACATTGGAAATTCTATACCTGACATATCCAAAACAGAAGAGTAGTGTGTGTAGGATGAAGTTTCAAAATCTAATCCGCTTGGTTGGTGAAGAGCAGACACAACTGCCCAGGCGAAGCAAAAGTTGTCATCATTCCTAATGTTGATCACAGCTTGACGTCTCTTGATCTCTTGAGGAAGTTCGATAAAAGATGAGGCTCTCAGCGGATTGTGCTTGTTAACATTAATTTCCAAATGAAGTAAATTCATCAAAGACCATCCTGCAACGTAAAAATTAAAAAAATTACTTTTTTTGTTGCTGTTGTAAAATCGAAAATAAATTCTATACCTGAATCTCTTTCTGCAAATTCGTCAGCTTTCTGGTCAATAATGGTGCAGATTTGCTCTAACAGTTCTTTTTTCTGATATCCCTGGCAAATGACTTGGAACGGCGCATTAAAAGATTTGACATCATAGCTGTCGCTGCTGGGGTTAAAATAGAAACCGAACAGTTCCATATTTAGCTTGATACATTTATGTTTCTGCAGTTCTTGATCTATTAGATGTGCAATTTTGTATTCCAAATGTTGAAAATATTCTTTCACATTTATGAAGTTTTGGTGTGAGGAAATCCTATAAGATATTATTCGTTCCCTGAATGCTGACTTGATAATTTCAACACCTTCCTCCAAGCCTATTTTGGAATTGTTCTTGTGCACACTAGATCGAAGATGTCCACCCCATAGACTTTGGTTTATATTTTTCTTGCATTCTTTACAATATTTTACAATATTTGCAGAATCTATAAATTAAGAAAAAAATATTTTACAAAATATAACATGAAAAATAAAATGTTCTTACCTTTAACAAGCTTTGGTTTTTTCAACCAACTGTTGAGTTTTGTGGAATTTCCGTTAACATGTTTTTTAATATGTCGCAATAAATTATCCTTTCTAGTGAAGACTTTATTACATGTTACACACTTATGCATTTCTGAAGTTTTCTGGATAATAATAATAATAAAATTAATATTGTGCAATTCTATTTAGTTATAGTCAAATTTTGAAAAAAGCAATTGCATTTTTGAAGTTCCTTGTATAATAATAAAATTAATATTGTGCATTTTTATTTAGTTATAGTCAAATTTTGAAAAAAACAATAGAAATTAATTGACTTTATGAATCCATTTCTTCAAATGAGTCAACTAATTTGTCAAAGGCCTGTTTAACATAATTCACCGTACTTTCGTCTCCCTTTTTAATTGTGATCAAATTAGTTAAATTTTGAATAGCGAAACCCAGACACTTAAGGTTTGCTATTTGTTTTTTATTTTTTTTATTAATTTTAAATTTTTTTTAATGATAAATGATGGTTTCGAAATTGAATTTTGTTCAACTGGTGAATTATTAGGAGAAATATCCGAAGTTAAATTTGCTTCAATTTGTTTTTCTTGCGAATCAGAATTTACAATAGCATATGGTGAATTAATAGAAGATATAGCCGAACTTAAATTTTGATCAATTTGTTTTTCTTGCGAATCAGAATTTACAATATCATATGGTGAATTAATAGGACAAATAGCCAAACTTAAATTTTGATTAATTTGTTCTTCTTCCGAATCAGAATTTTCACTAAACAAAAAGGGAGAGCAAATTGGTCTCGGAGAATTAATTGGCGATTTTAATGTTAAATAATTTGGATTAGATTTTTGAAAACAAACAATATCCTCATAGCTAGAATTTTGAGTTTCGCCAATGTCATTCAGTTCTTCAAGAGTTTGTTTAGTTTTTGTTGTAATTAAGTCCGTTTTGTTGTCAATAATGTCATTAAGATCGCCAATAGTTTGTTGTTGAGTAGCTGTAAATAAATATTTTTCGTTGTTGTGTTTGTTGGCATTATTCTGAACTTGGCTATTGTAAATAATTTCATTCAAGTCCTGGATAGTTTGTTGTTGACTAGTTGTAAATACGTCTGTTTCATTGTTTTGTTGGTTTGCAAAATTTTGCATTTGAGTACATGTGTATAAGTCAAAGTCATTGTCAATTATTTTGCTACTCGATGCCAAAAAATTGTCCATTATGAAAAAAATCGTAATAACAAATAAAAATGCCATAAATGTACATAAAAATGTCACCAATATATATAAGAATTAAATCTTGCCAAATAAAAATGTTAGAAATAAAAATAAAAATTAAAAAATTACCAAATAGACACAATGTAAACACCAGAAAACTCGCGAGCTCTGCACAGTGTGAATGCAGAAATCAATTGCATTCGTCTCTTCGCTGAGGCGATTTTATATGCAAAAGTTAATCACATGTGTCCTACTTAAAGTTGAACGACAATCTCTAAAAACCACTTTCCAAGCCGATTTAGGTTTTCGAGGTTAGGTTAGGTTATTAAAAAAGGTTAGGTTAGGTTAGGTTAGGTTAGGTTAGGTTAAAAAAGAAGAAAAGAAAAAAGGAGAAGGAAAGAAAAAGAAGAAGGAAGGAAAAAGGAGAAGGAAGGAAAAAGGAGAAGGAAGGAAAAAGGAGAAACATATAAAAAAGAGAAAGAAGGAAGGGAGAGAAAGAAGATAAGGTGAGGGTGAGGGGGGTTAAGGGGGGTCTCCCCCTTATGGGGGGTTGGCGGAGCGGGGAGGGGGGCGACGCCCCCCCCCCCAGGAAACTGACAGGGAGAAAGACAGCGAAAAAAAAAAAAAAAACTTAAGTATTGCAGGTAGTAAAAGTGGTGGTCGATGGGATATATACTTAAGAACATCCACTCGACGATCATACAGTATCATTCGCTGTAATATCAGTTGTCGATATTATTTATAACCTATAACCAAAATTGTTTTCTATCAAATATATCTATCTAAATCTAAAGCTCCTAACGATGGCAGAAAATATGATTGGAAACGCTGACCAAATTGAAGAAAATAATGTGGAGAACGCCGCTCAAATTGAAGAAAGAGAAGAAATTTTTATTAACTTGGAAGGCGATTCCATCACTTATAAACATTCATTTTTGGACAAATCATCTAGGCTTGTTAGAAGATCATTCTTAACATCGACATTAATTATATTGAGGAGGAAGAAGAAGAGATGGAGGAAGATGATCAGGAAATTGACGAAGGAGTGGACATGGATGGAAAACTGCTAAATTTAGGAACCGAGGCTGACGTAAAAGCAAGCAAGTTTAGGGCTAGTGAATTATTTAATAATTTTGAAGAAAAAGATGTATGTGTTATACCAAGCTACACTAAAATTGAAAGTCGAAGATTAGGAACATTTGCTATTTGCCTTCCTTGTAGTGCAACTCACATGAGATATTTACGGAGAGGGGAGTCCGATCATGTGAGCTGCCACTACAAAAGAGCTTATGTTGTTAGTGCTTCTGATTTACATTGTGCTATTTGTAGGATACATCTTTTTCTACTAATTCCTGAACATGCTTGCTTTTACTGCAATAAAAATGAAAAAAAAGAGATAGAAGATTATGTTGTTAAATATTAATAATAAACATAGTTTGTAAAGGTGATGTGTAGATTATTTCAACAATATTAATTTTAAATATAGATTATAAACGTAATGGGTAGATAATGTCAAAAATATTAATTTTAAACATAAATTGTAAAGATAATAAGTAGAATACGTCAACAATATAAATTTTAAAAAATGTCAACTGTTACTATAAGCGGTTATATATTTTCAGTGCTATATGCAAAATACTTCTTTTTATTCTAACATCTGACACTGTATTTGTAAATGAAATAGCTAATCATATGTAAAAAAAAAAAAAAGTGTCGATTATGTCAACTGCCACTAGAAGCACTCATATATTAGCATAACATTTTGTTAACGTTTGTTTCTGTATTCAATTGAGTTTTCTCTTACTTGATGCAAATTATATTAATATTATTAGTATAATTAAAAAGTAGTAGATTAGGCTATGCCGGTCCGACAATCAAAACCGTCATTTTTACATGTAAATTCCCATAAGAAAATTTAAGCTTCGATTTGCAAAAGTGGTGCCATTTTAGGGCGTGGCACTTTTTGTGTAAACCCATAACAATTGTTTTGTTATGTAATGTGAAAATTAGTATGTATTAAAAAACTTGTTAGATCATTGTTGTCATTTCAATATAGGAAAAGGAAAAAATGTGTGTCAATTATTATATATATATTTACATTTACTTTTTTTTACAAAATTATTTGTTACCAGAGTTTTCACAAACACAAATTATAAAAAAAATATTATCCTCTTTTTAAAATTACAACAAAATGATGTCTAATTACATCTTTGAAGATTTGTACCAAATAGTAATATCTAGTGCGACATACAGGACAATTGTTTACCATTATAGAACAACAATTTTCATCATTCCATCTTAAAATACATTTTAAACAAAAAATGTGGGAACATGTATTTGGTCTACATGAATCATAATATTCGATTATTTCAAAACAAATAGCACAAAACACTTTTTTCTCTTCACTCTCAGTTTTGTTCAAATTTTTTAAAACAATCCCATTATTTTCTTCTCGAACTAATGGTATATTTTCTTCTTGAACTCCTGGTATAATTTCTTCGAGGCTAATTGTCTGAAGCGGAATGGATCGATTTCTTTCTCCAACTGATTCACTCATTTTATTTTAATATTATTATTAATAGATTTATTCAACAGATTTTTTTCTTTTAACAGTCACTCGTACCTTAACATACTAAAATGATCTTGATGCACCTATTTATAAGACTTAAGAATGCAAAATCAAATGTGGGAGAACAAAGAGAAAAAATTAAAAATATGATGCGAATGAGAATAAAAGGGGAGGAAGTTAAGAATGAGGGACATGAGAGAGAGGAAGAGGAGGAGGAGGAGGCGCTCCCCTATTATAACTACTGGCCTACAAAAATATTGTTTGCTTATTATACATATAACACAAATATTATACATATTATAGGGGAAACGAAAGACCTGTTTTGTCATTTTTAAAATAAAAAAAAGTTTGGTGGCAGTACCCCCTGAGATACACTGAATTGTGCCAATAATTATTTTTATATTATAGAGTGTGCCACTTAAAATACCAAACGCCGTTTTCTGTAGAATTAACAAATATTTTAAAATCTGGTCAAAAGTTAACAGTCTAATGGGGTAAAAATCAACTATTTACGGCAGAGCTGTTCCAACACGCTGGCGTCATGCGGCCCTCGATGCTCTATTCTGCGGCCCGCGTTATGTTGACGAATTCATATTTATGTATGAATCTATAATATTTAACGAATACATAAATTAAAATATAATCACTTTCATTTAGTTATTTTTATAATTATTTTTTAGAAGTTCAGTGCGACATTTGAATGTCCACCCTAATTATTTTTTTGAACCAGTCAAGATAAAAATGTAACACACATATTTTAACAGAACACTAAATGACTTCCCTAGCGACTGAACGTCATTTTGATGGAAAAGTTTAATAGAAAAGGGGTTCGAGTAACATATATTTAGAATGGACTTTTCTAGCTTAATTCACTCCCAAAATAAGGGGGCAATAAAATTACTCACGTCAAAATGGCGGCTATTCGTAAATGTGACGAAATCTAAAAAATATGAGAATTGGAACATCCTTTCCCTGTAAACGAAAAAGTGTAAAATTTAGCCTTCCACTTATTAAGGCACTTTAATTCCGAATCACTAGAGGAATACGAATTATTGAAGAATATCTCCTCTCATTTTTTTAGGTTTTATCTCAGTTACGTTTTGGGGTTGAAGTTGAAACGACCTTTCAAAAGATGTGCTTGTCGACCCATATTTGTAATAATAGTTTTTTTAATGGCGTCCAGCCGCCATCTTAGAATGTTTCATCATACACCAAAAGAAGTATTTAGTCTTTTACTGAAGTGTGCCAAATTTAAAATTTTAATGTTGAATGTTTAAAAAAAAAGGGGAAGCATTAAAGAGCTTTACAGTATGTTACCCTCTCAATATTTCAATCTTTTCTAGTGTTAAGTGCAGCCCGTAAGTATTTTGTTTTTCTCTTGTCGGCCCTCGGGCTATCTAATATTGAACAGCCCTGATTTACCGGATTCTATAAAATAATTGCAGAAAGTTTAAAAATGCGTATATTTCTATACAGTAGTTAAACTGTTTTTATTCCTTTAAGTTTGTTTTTTAAAATATAATTTTAATTTATATACTAAAACCGGCAGGTATGTTTTGTTTTAATCTTAATATG
This sequence comes from Kuschelorhynchus macadamiae, assembly GCA_030620095.1. Classification (NCBI taxonomy): domain Eukaryota; kingdom Metazoa; phylum Arthropoda; class Insecta; order Coleoptera; family Curculionidae; genus Kuschelorhynchus; species Kuschelorhynchus macadamiae. Next base: position 43,359 of record JAUTXW010004499.1, on the reverse strand, counting down.
TTTTATTTCTGTACAATGTACCTCATCTTTACTTAATTAGCATATTTGTGTAACGTTGTTTATTCAAATTATATTTGTTAACAAAACATTAACATAATTCCGAATGCCAAATTCTTGTAGCTTAAGAGGGATGTGGAAATTTGATAAAAAGTGGTTATTTAATTAAGTAAAATGTAATTATTAAGAGCCAATGAAAATTCAAAATCGCATTCCTAAGATATAGCTGGTCTGTTAGCAGAATAACAATTTATTAATTAATTAATTAATTTATTTATTTAATAATATTTAAATTAATAACTTGTTTTGAAACACATGTTTTTAATAATAAAAATGTAAGCTAGTTTCAATGTTTTCTTTTAAATCATAATTTAATTGAAGTAACTAAAAAGCTAAACAATGTTATTTAGAAAAACATATGTCCTAAAACAAGTAATAGAAAAAAATTCTACTAAGAGAGACCCAGAATATATTGGGAAACACTATAGTAATCAATTTGGTGCAAATACAAAATACCTGAAAATAGACGGGGGTAACTTTTTAGCCAACGACTTGTAAAATGACCCTTATATGTAAGATGGCCCTTTCATATCTTCGTTTTTAGTTATCTGTCTCCTGATACCAATTTCTACTTTGACAGGAAATGTCAAATTTTAAGATCTCTTGTGAAACTAAAAATTGGTATGGGGAAATAGATAATTAAAAACTGAGATAGAAAAGTAAAATCCATTTTGTAGCAAGTTAAGTCGTTTGGGAGTTATACAGCTTCAAATGGACAAAAACGTCAATTTCCAAGCGTCATTTTTTTGAATACAGTTTAATTTAGATATAGGGAACTTAACAGAAAAAGTGTTTAGAGTGTTTAAGATAGAAGCGGCAACACCGCACAATTTAAAATATTTTGAAAAGAGGGTTTATAATCATGTATAGTCAGAACAAAATTTTCAAAATAATCTATGTATTGGTTCTCCACATAAGTCATTAAATTTGGGGCATCCTGTATATATCTATATATATATATATATATATATATATATATATATATATATATATATATATATATATATATATATATATATATATATATATATATATATATATATATATATATATATATATATATATATATATATATATATATATATATATATATATATATATATATATATATATATATATATATATATATATATATAGATATATACAGGATGCCCCAAACTTAATGACTTATGTGGAGAACCAATACATAGATTATTTTGAAAATTTTGCTCTGACTATACATGATTATAAACCCTCTTTTCAAAATATTTTAAATTGTGCGGTGTTGCCGCTTCTATCTTAAACACTCTAAACACTTTTTCTGTTAAGTTCCCTATATCTAAATTAAACTGTATTCAAAAAAATGGCGCTTGGAAATTGACGTTTTTGTCCATTTGAAGCTGTATAACTCCCAAACGACTTAACTTGCTACAAAATGGATTTTACTTTTCTAACTCAGTTTTTAATTATCTATTTCCCCATACCAATTTTTAGTTTCACAAGAGATCTTAAAATTTGACATTTCCTGTCAAAGTAGAAATTGGTATCAGGAGACAGATAACTAAAAACGAAGATATGAAAGGGCCATCTTACATATAAGGGTCATTTTACAAGTCGTTGGCTAAAAAGTTACCCCCGTCTATTTTCAGGTATTTTGTATTTGCACCAAATTGATTACTATAGTGTTTCCCAATATATTCTGGGTCTCTTAGTAGAATTTTTTTCTATTACTTGTTTTAGGACATATGTTTTTCTAAATAACATTGTTTAGCTTTTTAGTTACTTCAATTAAATTATGATTTAAAAGAAAACATTGAAACTAGCTTACATTTTTATTATTAAAAACATGTGTTTCAAAACAAGTTATTAATTTAAATATTATTAAATAAATAAATTAATTAATTAATTAATAAATAAATTGTTATTCTGCTAACAGACCAGCTATATCTTAGGAATACGATTTTGAATTTTCATTGGCTCTTAATAATTACATTTTACTTAATTAAATAACCACTTTTTATCAAATTTCCACATCCCTTTAAGCTACAAGAATTTGGCATTCGGAATTATGTTAATGTTTTGTTAACAAATATAATTTGAATAAACAACGTTACACAAATATGCTAATTAAGTAAAGATGAGGTACATTGTACAGAAATAAAACATATTAAGATTGAAACAAAACATAACTGCCGGTTTTAGTATATAAATTAAAATTATATTTTAAAAAACAAACTTAAAGGAATAAAAACAGTTTAACTACTGTATAGAAATATACGCATTTTTAAACTTTCTGCAATTATTTTATAGAATCCGGTAAATCAGGGCTGTTCAATATTAGATAGCCCGAGGGCCGACAAGAGAAAAACAAAATACTTACGGGCTGCACTTAACACTAGAAAAGATTGAAATATTAAGAGGGTAACATACTGTAAAGCTCTTTAATGCTTCCCCTTTTTTTTTAAACATTCAACATTAAAATTTTAAATTTGGCACACTTCAGTAAAAGACTAAATACTTCTTTTGGTGTATGATGAAACATTCTAAGATGGCGGCTGGACGCCATTAAAAAAACTATTATTACAAATATGGGTCGACAAGCACATCTTTTGAAAGGTCGTTTCAACTTCAACCCCAAAACGTAACTGAGATAAAACCTAAAAAAATGAGAGGAGATATTCTTCAATAATTCGTATTCCTCTAGTGATTCGGAATTAAAGTGCCTTAATAAGTGGAAGGCTAAATTTTACACTTTTTCGTTTACAGGGAAAGGATGTTCCAATTCTCATATTTTTTAGATTTCGTCACATTTACGAATAGCCGCCATTTTGACGTGAGTAATTTTATTGCCCCCTTATTTTGGGAGTGAATTAAGCTAGAAAAGTCCATTCTAAATATATGTTACTCGAACCCCTTTTCTATTAAACTTTTCCATCAAAATGACGTTCAGTCGCTAGGGAAGTCATTTAGTGTTCTATTAAAATATGTGTGTGACATTTTTATCTTGACTGGTTCAAAAAAATAATTAGGGTGGACATTGAAATGTCGCACTGAACTTCTAAAAAATAATTATAAAAATAACTAAATGAAAGTGATTATATTTTAATTTATGTATTCGTTAAATATTATAGATTCATACATAAATATGAATTCGTCAACATAACGCGGGCCGCAGAATAGAGCATCGAGGGCCGCATGACGCCAGCGTGTTGGAACAGCTCTGCCGTAAATAGTTGATTTTTACCCCATTAGACTGTTAACTTTTGACCAGATTTTAAAATATTTGTTAATTCTACAGAAAACGGCGTTTGGTATTTTAAGTGGCACACTCTATAATATAAAAATAATTATTGGCACAATTCAGTGTATCTCAGGGGGTACTGCCACCAAACTTTTTTTTATTTTAAAAATGGCAAAACAGGTCTTTCGTTTCCCCTATAATATGTATAATAATTTGTGTTATATGTATAATAAGCAAACAATATTTTTGTAGGCCAGTAGTTATAATAGGGGAGCGCCTCCTCCTCCTCCTCTTCCTCTCTCTCATGTCCCTCATTCTTAACTTCCTCCCCTTTTATTCTCATTCGCATCATATTTTTAATTTTTTCTCTTTGTTCTCCCACATTTGATTTTGCATTCTTAAGTCTTATAAATAGGTGCATCAAGATCATTTTAGTATGTTAAGGTACGAGTGACTGTTAAAAGAAAAAAATCTGTTGAATAAATCTATTAATAATAATATTAAAATAAAATGAGTGAATCAGTTGGAGAAAGAAATCGATCCATTCCGCTTCAGACAATTAGCCTCGAAGAAATTATACCAGGAGTTCAAGAAGAAAATATACCATTAGTTCGAGAAGAAAATAATGGGATTGTTTTAAAAAATTTTAACAAAACTGAGAGTGAAGAGAAAAAAGTGTTTTGTGCTATTTGTTTTGAAATAATCGAATATTATGATTCATGTAGACCAAATACATGTTCCCACATTTTTTGTTTAAAATGTATTTTAAGATGGAATGATGAAAATTGTTGTTCTATAATGGTAAACAATTGTCCTGTATGTCGCACTAGATATTACTATTTGGTACAAATCTTCAAAGATGTAATTAGACATCATTTTGTTGTAATTTTAAAAAGAGGATAATATTTTTTTTATAATTTGTGTTTGTGAAAACTCTGGTAACAAATAATTTTGTAAAAAAAAGTAAATGTAAATATATATATAATAATTGACACACATTTTTTCCTTTTCCTATATTGAAATGACAACAATGATCTAACAAGTTTTTTAATACATACTAATTTTCACATTACATAACAAAACAATTGTTATGGGTTTACACAAAAAGTGCCACGCCCTAAAATGGCACCACTTTTGCAAATCGAAGCTTAAATTTTCTTATGGGAATTTACATGTAAAAATGACGGTTTTGATTGTCGGACCGGCATAGCCTAATCTACTACTTTTTAATTATACTAATAATATTAATATAATTTGCATCAAGTAAGAGAAAACTCAATTGAATACAGAAACAAACGTTAACAAAATGTTATGCTAATATATGAGTGCTTCTAGTGGCAGTTGACATAATCGACACTTTTTTTTTTTTTTTTTTTACATATGATTAGCTATTTCATTTACAAATACAGTGTCAGATGTTAGAATAAAAAGAAGTATTTTGCATATAGCACTGAAAATATATAACCGCTTATAGTAACAGTTGACATTTTTTAAAATTTATATTGTTGACGTATTCTACTTATTATCTTTACAATTTATGTTTAAAATTAATATTTTTGACATTATCTACCCATTACGTTTATAATCTATATTTAAAATTAATATTGTTGAAATAATCTACACATCACCTTTACAAACTATGTTTATTATTAATATTTAACAACATAATCTTCTATCTCTTTTTTTCATTTTTATTGCAGTAAAAGCAAGCATGTTCAGGTATTAGTAGAAAAAGATGTATCCTACAAATAGCACAATGTAAATCAGAAGCACTAACAACATAAGCTCTTTTGTATATATATATATATATATATATATATATATATATATATTTATATCTTTATATATATATATATATATTTATATCTTTATTTGCCGACAAGTCCAAGGGGTACACTTTAAAAATTTATTAAATTAAAGTTTTATTTATTAGTTCTGCCATTTTAGGACAGTGTTTAATTTGTGTTAATAATTATACCACTTCTTAATGTTTTATACATTTCTTATTATTTTATTTATTGGTAACAACATAACAATTGTTTTTCGCATTAAATGCAAGGTATTACATTAATAATTTTAGACCATAACTATCGATTATGTTTTATTGTTATTTATTTATTTATTGACATATTAAGGAAGTAGATACAAAAAACATGTTACATATATTTTTTGCAATGTTTATACAGGGCTAGTTGTATATTATAAAAAATAAAGTATAAATACACTAAACACGTTAGGTTACATATAAACGAATCCTTAAAACACAAAATACTTCATATAAATGCACTTCTCAGAAAACGTGCAGAGGGTTTTCATCGAGTTATTTTTCATGTGGCACAATCCGCACAAACTCGTCTAGTACATTCCATGCATATGGGAATCCTACAAATTATACAGGAGTGCGCAGTTTTTCTTCTCTTACTTGCTGGACACCTTCTACAATTTATTCTCACATCAAACTTCTCTTCCTAGTTTTGATTTTCTAGCTTTATCTGTAGCACACGTCGTATGCCCATCCTAACATCACGACTGGTGTGATGACTTTGAAATCTGCGCCTCATGTCTGGAGTTATTAACTGCAT